>OZ024827.1:78327606-78927606 GCA_964016985.1 Anodontia alba
TAATGGCAAACTAGGATTGAACAATTTTCAAGCAAAATGTACCGAAACAGAAGCCGGGTAACAGAAACGGGACCTTAGAACATTTGGAAACAGTAGATGTCCCTATCAGCTTGCCCACGCACGCAAACTGATAGACTTCTGCTCGCACATTTTGTATTATGTAGGTTACACCGTAACCGTGCTTCCTACAGGCGAATCTTGAATAGTCTTCATTTTCGCGCTGTTCAGGGAATTCATTTTTCTCAAACGAAACAAGCAATTTATTAGCCTGGATAGCCTACGGTAAACCTCGACATACAAAACGTAGTTTAAATATGTCATTGGTTTATGTAAAGAAATTGAACGCAGGAGTTTTATGATTTCTCCCCCTTCCCCCCCCCCCCCCCCCTTTAATAATAATAATAATGATAATATCAGTTTACGCATCCACTACATTAACAAGTCAACATTAAATGTACCCTATTTCCCCTATATTGTTCAGTAAAACTTCAATGACCCGAACACCGATGACTCGTTTACAGTGGCTGATTCGTACTCGTTTTCGAGTCCCTACGTAATTCTTCCGAAAGCTCACGAAAACAAATATCGAGGGATATTTTAGGGAAAGCTCTTATTATATCATGCAAATGTATGTTGTGTGTACTCATTAGAATTGCCTCTTCGAGCGATTCTAATGAATACACTCAACATACCATTATTTTATATGAGATCGAAATACATTAAAAAAAATATCCCAATTTTGCGTTCTGACCTTGCGCTGTGATTAAACCTCAGTAACTCGAACTAGCCATACCTCGAACAAATTTCTATGGTCCCAAGAATGTTCGAGCCACTGACGTTCGACTGTATTGTGAAAAGGAGAGTATAATGGGGCGTACATTATTAGGAGGGTAGTTTTAGACTTTTGTAGTTTTTAAACATTTTTTTTTTTTTTGCCCTCAAGGGTCAATCCTATCAGAATATATTCATCTTCACTACAGCTCGTGTTAGTGCCGTCTGGCGGCCTAAAACGCTTCTTCGTACTTCACTATAGTGTAGTTTTCTGATCCTTTATGATGGTTGTCGCCATACCGGGACTTTTTTAAAATTTATATGAGGGTAAATGATGAGGCTTGATTGACCGAAACTAGCCAGTCTGTCTCAGATAACTGGACACTTCAGCTCATTACGAAAACACGCTTATTCAAACATATTGAAAATTTTACGACAAAACAAAATGAAACTTTTAAGATGAAAAACTCTGGTAGTTTTCATATTTCTGCTCAAAAACATAGATTTAGGTACTTGTTAGAACCGCCTCGGCGAGGCGGTTCTAACGAGTACTCACAATCTATGTTTTTGAGCAGAAAAGAAAATTAATGTGTACCTCTGTCAATCCCAGTTTTACTGTATAAAATTAGGGTTTAAGGGGGTAAATACTATATAGGCTTATTTCCGTGATGTGCTGCTTCTATTTTTGAGAGTGTGTTCATTGCTCTCAAGAGTCAGTCCTTTTAGAATCTATTTCAGTTTATATCTTACTTCTAGCGATCTTTTGTACGGCATAATTCTGTCTTAATTTCCTTAATACCCAAATTATCCTCGTTTCAGATCTCATATTATATGGTTAAATGCCATGACTTTCAAACACCTAGATAAGAATGAAAACGAAAACATTTTTTCTTGCTTTTTTTCAAAAAAAAAAAAAAAAAAAAAAAAAAAAAAAAAACATAATTTGTGATACTTATTAGAATCGCTCGTAGAGGCGCTTCTAATAAGTACCTACAATATATATTTTATGACTAAAGGTAAAAAAAAAAAAATGTTTAAAACATTTGCTTATTCAGAGCTATGATCATGTTTTAGATATATATATTTTACATACGTATGATTACTTAATTTGTGCAGTCTGAACAGAGTATACACAGTATTCCGGGAATACTGAATACCCGGTGCAGATTCACTGTATCTAATCATATATTCTTCATTTCTTGCTTTCGTGCTCGTATTCTTCTCTTATACTTTATATTAACCTTGACCTTTGCACAGACTGGTTGGTACATTTACATGTACTGATCTACATTCACAACACACTTTGGCAGCTTTCAAAATATATGCTGCAAGCTGGCTAGGAGAATTTATTTTCGGATAGTGAGTTCCGCAATAAATTAAATTTTTTTGCGATTTGATTAAAGGCAATCTATTTTACAAACAGTTTCTTCATTAGAGTATTCAATTTTCTTTGACGTTTTATTCAGAAATACTTCTTCCAATTTGGCGATTTGTTATACAACACATGCCAGACCAAGGTCTCAGGCCAGTTTGTACAATGTAACGTTGTCAGAGGGACCTGCTAAGGTGAAATAGTTAATGATAATTCTGGGAAAATTTCTCTATAACCATAAGTTGTGGATAATTATAGGAAGCTCCTTGGCTTGTAGGAAATGCTCGTAGGAAACGTAGGTTTCTGTGGATAACTTGAGAAAATTATCTCGGATTTATCATGAAATCCCAGCGGGCACATGACGTAAATATAACGTCGTCTCAACGTCGATGCAACGTCATGACGTTGCATCGACGTTGAGGCGACGTTATATTCACGTCATGTCATCGACGTTGAGACGATGTTTTATTATATACAAAGTAATGAAATATAGAGAATTATTAATGAAATAAAATGCATATTTTCACTAGTGAAAAATATAAGATCTGGATCTACTTTTTTTTTATTTACATTAATGTTTTCATTACACGAGATGAAAATTTTCATGGTATTCACTGAAAAAGAGTAAATTTTCTTTTTATTTTATTTTTACACGCCAATGCGCGTTTCTGACGTCATATCTAACGTCACCAAACATAAAACATGAACGTCATGGCGCCAAGGGACAAAACTGCGTGTCAGACTTTCCCTTGCAAATGCAAGATTTGCATCTCTTCTATCGAAAGTGGTGTATATAATAAAAAGAAAATTCAAATGTTTGTCGTGAATATGACTTATTTCATCTCTTGAAGTGAAAAAATGTTTATTTCATTCGTGCCTTCGGCACTCATGAAATATACATGTTTTCACTTCACTCGATGAAATAAAAGTCATATTCACTCCAAACATTTGAATATCCTCTATATATTTACGGGCACATGACGTAAATATAACGTCGCCTCAACGTCGATGCAACGTCATGACGTTGCATCGACGTTGAGGCGACGTTATATTTACGTCATGTGCCTGCTCGCCTCAACGTCGATGCAATGTCATGACGTTGCATCGACGTTGAGGCGACGTTATATTTACGTCATGTGCCTGCCGGGATATTTCTTCTTTACCCATTCAGCCTGCTACATACCCTTTCAGCCTGGTACATGTAGCCCTAAACAAATACTTTTGCAAACAGTGTAGATCCAGATGAGACGGCTCATTATGTTCTAGATTTTCGACTGAGATCCTTTTAGCAACAATGGGCATGTCCAAATTCAAAAAAATGGGAGACTCTATTACAGAAACTCAGGGATGAAAGACTTAAAAGTCTTCTCCCGACAGACAGCGTTGAAATAACGTCGATGGGACATGACGTTGAAACAACGTCGATTCAACGTTGAATCGACGTTGTTTCAAAGTTGTGTATTCGCTGGGCTGCTTGTATATGTGAAAGTGAAGATGTAGTCAGTCCATGTTGCCCGCATGTACATTTCATCTTTCCTGTGTATATACAATGTATGAAGTATCACCCCATAGGCAGATTCTCGCTTTCTCTCGCCTCGCCTCGCCTACACATAAAGGATAAGTTTAGTTACGAATATGTTTTTTTTTTTTTTTTTTCGACCAAAATGTTTGCCTGTTATTCCTGTCTCTAGTGAAACCTTTGTTGTGGTACATGTAACCGTTGGAGTCGCATCCGTACTTCTTGCTGAGTACACACAATGAGCGGTTTCATTGAAACAGAAGAAATAATTGTTTATCACTGTCTCTGTCTAATCTTGTCACACAGCCGTGTGGCAAACCTTCAGGCCTTAGCACACTTCTTTTATTATTAAATATGGCCTCAGAAGGGCTTGCTCTGGCGCAGAGGCCAGATTCTGTTTTTCATTTGTAAAATAAGGACGTTTTCTCATGACGAGTCCAATATGATTACGATAGGCGCCCGTGGAATTGAGTCATTTTCGCTTGACGAATTCGAAATGTTTTAGTTGGCCCAAAGACAAATGTTTCTGAATGTCTGTCATTTAATTTGCCAATGTCATTAAATTTGTAATTATCTTTCTTTAAATCTCCATCAGGCATTTCTCTTTTCCAGCTTATCAGATTGCTAGACAAATTAAAGTTTGGCAATTCAAAATTTTCAGTTAGTACTCTATGCACAGTGTGCGTAGATACCAGAGATGTTTTGCACTCAATTTAATCACTGCATTTGAGCCGGGACACAGCATTTCCTACAATATTGCATGTGCGCCCAGCGAAGACTCAGATCAGTCTGCGCATCTGCGCAGACTGATCAGAATCTTCGCAGGGCACTCTATGGGTAGTCAAGGACCTAAAGCGTCTTCCGGTGTATAGCGAAGACTCTGGTCAGCTTGCGCGCATGCGCAGGCCGATCTTAGCCTCGCTAGGCGCACGTGCAAGCTTGTAGGAAATGCTGTGTCCCGGCTTATTTGAAGTTATTAATGATAACCCTGGGTATCTTAAATCAAAACGGTCCGTAGTTCTGCCAATATAAATATAACATACTATATTTATCTAAATATTTGGTACAGACAGGCATGTGAGAACAGTGTAGAACCCAGGACCTCAAGCTGTATTTAGCCACTTCAATAGGAAGTAAAATGGGAGTTATGACCCTTTTCAATTTTGGCATTTTATACGGACAAGCATATAATTTGGGACACGGTGTTTTCAGCTACAATATAAAGTGGTGAATTTGGGCATTCGCCTCATTTCTAAATGAAACATTTTATTTATGATTTTCTTCAAACCTCACGAAAGAATTGAGGAAACCTTTTAGCGTATTAAATCGCCTACTGATAATGGATGGGCATTGACAAAGCAAGCAGATTAAAAAGGTTCCGAAGTTGAAATATTAAACTTTAAAATGCTCACTATAACTAAAGAGAGACGATATTGCAAAATATGTTTTCTATTTCGTTCATAAAAACACTCTGACATTTCATTTAAATTGTCTCTTGAAGGCACAATTTGAATGAAATGACATGGCTTAATTAAGATCACTAATTTTAACTGGATTACTTTGCTTACAAAGTGCTAAAGCTTACAATGCTTATGAAGTGGAGGTGGGGGTGGGGTTGGGGGGGGGGGGGGGGCACAGTAAGTATTATAAGAATGATTCATGGTCCAATACGTTAACACACCTATGTAAAATGTATACTTCCAAGCCATTCCTCTATATGGGCCACGTCAAATGCAGAAAAAAAGGCCTTCAAGCTTGCGCACAATGTGCGGATTCATATTATCTATATAGTCTATAGTGTCCAATGAGTTAGGCAGCGGACAGCGGATGCGCAGGCTGATCTGGACTTTCACTGTCCGCATATGCCGGAAGTCACATTTTCGAATGGCGCGGCCTATATTAGACAATGTTTGAATAAAAAAAAAATCTATAGTCAGTGTGTACTCATCAAAAGTTGTCAAAATTGCTTTAAATGAGGACGCACAGCATATGTTTGTGTGGAGAAGTAAGAATAATACTTGTATGAAATATAATGCTACCCACCTTATCTACATTTACGTAAGCCATTGCAATTTTGCCATATTATAAGTGAGCTGAGGAAGAGTTTGGTTTCATGTTTTATCCCTTGTCATGCTGAATAAATTACGATGTCACACCCACTTCTAACTTTCAGCCAATCAGATTTCTTGATCCAGGTTATTGATACAAATTCACATACGTAAACACAAACAGTGCAGATACAGATCAGTTGGCTTCTTCTTCAGAAGTCAACTGATCTGGATTTACACTGTTTAAGAAGACCGGGTATATCCGGGTTCAGCAGGACAAGAGTTAAGCACATTAAAACAGTAAAGAAGATGACCAGGCAGTACTACTATCACAGAACATAGCTCACCAATGTCACAACAATATTTAGACAGACCTGTGCACTAAGAAAGGTTGCTTAAAGTAACAAACAAATTAAAAAAAAAAACTAGTTTAAAAATTGCAAAAATTTTGGAAGTCTGTCTAATAATGTACCGGATTGGCCGTATGTGTGAGAACAGACAGGCCCGAGCAAACTGTGTAGACCTTGATGAGAAGCCACAGAATACAGAAAATGGATGGAAATTGACAAAGCAAGCACATTAAAGAGATTCTGAAGTTGAAATCTTACACTTTAAAGTGCTAACTATAAATAAAGAGAGAATTTTGCAAACTATGTTTTCTGTTTTTACAGAAAAAATAAAATATGGTATTTCATTTAAATTGTCTCTAGATGACACAATTTGATTGACATGTCATGGCTTAATTTTGGCGTAAAAATATTACTAATTTTAATTGAATTAATTTGCTTACAAAGTGCTAAAGCTTACAATGATTATAAGAGTGTTGGGGGATGTTGGGGCGTGTGTGGGGGGGGGTCAATAATTTTTCTGAGCGTAGGCTGGGGAAAATGGTCCTGAATGGGGACTTAAGATTGTTTCATTTATCTTACTGTAATTCATGTTAGCAAATAGTGCATACACTGATCAGACGCAACGTTCTGTTGCGTCTTATCTGGGTCTTCACTATTTGCCAATGTCCAAAATCTCCCAGTCCCGGTTTTACAGATAACCCTCTATCAACAGCAGTCTGACGTCACAGCGACAAGAATAGCACGGCTAATACATTTGTAAATATTTCGTCTAACGCGCGATTTGATTACAGTCTGCGTCCATGCGTCGTTTAGCGTCTGTTTAAATTTTGCATCGTCCGTCTTCCTTGTTTTCCACTCCTAGATTCGACGAATGCAAGGAATACGGACGATGTAAAATTTTAACAGACACTAGACGACATACGGACGCAGGTGCAAGCAGGGTGCCCACTGGCAGGGAAAAGTCAGGGAAATTTGATTTTTCTTCAAGGTCAGGGAAAAGTCAGGAATTTTGTGAAATTGTCAGGGAAATTAAATAATCTTAAAAAAGTCAGGAAAAGTCAGGGAATTTTAAAATAATGTTTTGTTAAAAAAGTGTAAATGAATATATGAAATCATGGCTATGGCAGTTTTCAGGTGATTATAAGAGGCAAACCAGTTATTCTGATATATATGTCTCTGTACTACAATGCAGCCATTTTTAGTGTTGAAAGATGACCTAAGAACCATCACGAAAACATGCCTATATAATTTTGACCCCTTAAACCCCACTTTTATACAGTAAAACTGGGGTTTACAGGGGTAGACATTATTTTTCTTATTTCTGCTCCAAACATATATTATGGGTACTCGTTAGAACCGCCTAGCCGATGCGATTCTAACGCGTACCACACTCTATGTTTGGAGCAGAAAAACATAGATTGTGGGTACTCGTTAGAACCGCCTCGTCGAGGCGGTTCTAACGAGTGCTCACAATCTATGTTTGGAGCAGAAACATGAAAAATATCAGAATTTTTTATCTGAAAATTTTCATTTTTTGGTGGTAAAATTGTCAGTATATTTGAATAGGCGTGTTTTCGTAATGCATTGAACAGCTTCAGAAGAGACTGAAGAAATATTGGCTCTTAAAGGATAATTTACATTGTGTATATTGTTTGCAAGTAAATATAGGATTTTGCATTATTAGGTTTAAAATTGCTTTTGAGTTTGATGAGAAATTTCAAGTGAACACAACACTCATCAAACTATTCCAACCATTGCAAGCAACACAAAGTTATGTAATGGTTGTCATGTTCTCTTTCTTAGAATATATGCTGCCTGTTGTTTTTTTTTTTTTTTTTTTTTTTTTTTTTTTTTTTTTTTGTTGTTTTTTTTGTTTTGTTTTTTTTGTTGTTGTTTTTTTTTATTTATTTATCTAAATTTATTCCTGGTGTAAAGATTGTACATTTTAAGGATTCTAGTCTTAAGTTCAAGCAAAACATTTGAATTTTTATTATCAGAATTTATAAAAATTGGGTGGAATGGACGGCTGTAACGGGAGGAGGAGGCCGTTAATCGCGGTAAAATGGTCAGGGAAAAATGAACTTCGGTCAGGGAAAAGTCATGGAATTTTATTCCAGACTAAGTGTGGGCACCCTGGCAAGGGTTATGGCCGTTATGGCTTCGTATCCTGAGACCCCATGCACTGAAGCAGTAAACTGAAAGAACAACAACGATTTGATAGCATTGGTCAATGATAATCATGTGGACATCTACGAAACCTTAAGGCAATTTTGGCATTTGTACACTACGGCTGACTATACAATCGACCCAAAAAGAAAACAGATCCGTTTCCAACAATCTTTATTATTCATTTTTCTCAAGACGTGTATCAGAAGCCAGTTTCATCTTTTCCATTTTTTTCCGTAGCAGTCGATGGGAGACAGATCTCTTCAAAGCTTTGAATGGGTTGAAACTGTGATCACCAAACCGCTTTCTTGTACTGGTTGTTTCCCTTGCCCAGTTTTCTTCCTCTTGAGAATCTGAACCTGACTCTGATGTCTTCTTTTGCAGTCCATCAGTCTTGTCTTGAGCTTTGGAATCTCTCCATGAGTCTATCGCCTTCTCTGATGTATCGTCTGTCTTACCTTAAATAAATTAACATATATACCTTAAGTATTCTGACAGACAGGTCTGAACAAACAGTTTAGATTCTGATCAGACGCCACTTTTGTTACTCACCCATGTTTTTCCTAAAGAAGAATTTACAAAAAATCGAAAGACATGGGGCTCTTGTCCAGTGCTGTTAGATAAATACAATTTTACCACTTTCAACCGTTCAAGTTTTTGTATCTCCAGTTTAATTATTATAGCATACATTTTGTACAGAAACTATTAGTAGTGGTCACCTGGGAAAGGCTTATACAATAAACTCCCATTTAAATACAAGATCTCTGCAAGGGCGTTTCAATGCCACCCAAACTTCATTGTGAGTGTGCATACGTCACACATACGAATACGCAACACATGTGTTACATATGCGTACGTAACAAATTTTTACGTATGAATATAACTGTACGCATATGTAACACATGGCAACGTTAATGTGTCATATTTGCATACATCTGTACTGATATCTAACGTGTGGACAAGTTAGTGTGAAGCGTTCGTATGATACATGTATGTACGAACCATACACATATGTAAAAGGTGTTCATTACATGAAGTAGAGGTCACTATTTCGGGAACGATTACAACCACTTGATATGCATGGTTTTCCAGTTAGAAAGCGTCTATATTGCTAATAGCCTATAAAAGAAACTTATAATTGCAAAAAATCATTTTTGAAGTGTGGTAATGTGGCTATTATCCCCTGCAAGGATATAATAGGCCCCTCATGCGAATTGCAGCAGAAGCTCGTAAGGATCAGTGTCCGTGTTTGGTGTAAATATTGTTACCGACACTTTTTGTTCTGACAATGGAAATCTGCTACGAGAAGCGTACTTTCGCTCTTATATTTACATTTTCGATTTAAGACTCTTAGAGAAACCTATAGAACCCAGTGTAGTTCATTCCTCCATGAACGCAATGGATCACGCGAAGTGACGTGACGTCAAAACAACTGACGCTTTCGGAGATTTAATTGGATGCTGCTACTGTTGTGATGACGTCGCCGCTTTTAAGCTATCCAAATAATATGAAAATAGGCTTAGCCTAAATGCGAGCACAGCACAGAACTATCTGTAGTCTCTTCAAAAGTCCACAGCATCATTAAAGAATGAACATCAGTTTATAAAAATATATGTAAATCAATAATGAATACTAAAAATAATCAGCAAAATATGTTCGTGACAGCAAAATATATTCGCGACACTCGTTTATTGTCACTTCGTGACGCTTATTAGTGAGACTAAAATTTTGTTCTGCCAACTTCCGGTGACAACTTCCGGAAAGAAAAAGGCAGAAAATATTGGTCAGAGCAATTTCTGCTGAAAGTATATATCGTTGTATATTACTTTTCTTTGATCATATTCGCTACCGTAGAGCTCACCTCGTTCGCGACGCGCTTTGCGCGTCGCGAGCTGTGCTCGCTATTATCCACCTGCCCTTAAAGCAGCCTGTAATGCAAAGTTCTCTCCAAGGTACGCAAGATAAATAATGTAAATATAAGTAATAACTTGATTTTTTCCGAAATTTATTGAGGTATGACCGCAGTGGGTCGCGTGCAAAGTGAATGAACCCCTGCCGGTCATACTTCAATGAACTTCGAAACAAAAATTCATTTCTTAAATATGAGCCGTGTCATGAAAAGAAAAAATAAAACATTAGTAACTTGAGAGCAGTGTAGACCCAGATTAGCCGTTATATTGCTATTATAACATTTGATCAAGTTTGACATTATTTAGAGTGATATGGGACAAAATGAGTGACAAACAGTGTACATGTAGATCCTGATCAGTCGACACGTCCGGTTTACACAATCCAACTATATCGTTTTTTCTATGCAATTTTATAAGATGTGAAAATTTCGTATTGTTGGCGCACGTGTTAAATTTGATATGTGACACTCATACACATACGTAACTGATATGCATGCGTACAATTGTACGCAAATGTAACATATCTGTTACATATTTGTATGTGTCGCACACACACACACACACACACACACACACACACACACACACATATATATATATATATATATATATATATATATATATATATATATATATATATATATATCACATGACCGTCACGTTATTCAGTGAAATAACCCATGTCATAAAAATCATATAACCACACGTGTTATAACACCTGCAAGGCTTCCCATTGGTTAGCCTAATTACCCTCATTAATATTCGTATTACACCGCTTATTGATAGCAACCAAGATGGTGTCCGCGTTCGCCGATACAACTTTCACTTTTGGAACAGATCCTGCCTTCAATTTTGAGATGATTTTTAAATGAACGATAAATGCCAGACCGATGGAGGACGAAGACAAAAAACAATCACAATGTGAATAACACGGCTACCAGAAATATTCATGGTGGTAAAACTTCGATGTTTCCCGCAACATATTTGGAGGCACTCTCAACATTGATATCGTCAAACCGTCAATGAAAAAAAAAATAACCTCCTCCAAAAAACATTGGAGGATGACACGACTGAGACAGTCAATAAATGTGTCAAATAAGAATCCAAACTACAGTTAAAATGTTTTATAATTTTGAAATCTATCGTTTACTTGAGTGTGACAGCCACCCATCGACCAAGGTCAATGACCTTTAAATACGACAGCTGACTGTGGGGGATTTCCCTACAGATTCTCAGTGACGTATTGACTCGCTGAATGACGTTGTTCAATGGAATCTTTAGTTTTGAATTGATTTATTCAAATGAAATATTTATTAGCTCAAATAAAAAATCTTCTTTGTTTCCTTCAGTTTAACGAAGTAATAAATAGCACATGTATCTTGTTTCTAGTTATTTCGGTACTTATCAAATAATATGCAAACTATTTTTGTTGCGTAGTACTATTGAATCCTTGGTAGTGAGTTGTTCCGCTTAGCTATGGAAAGCCGTTATCTTTAAAATATATTTTGTGCATTTTTGTCATCGAAAGGGCCATGTGATAAACAGAATCTTACATTCGTGGTCATTTAATATGAAATTTATGAAACTCGTTGGCTAATTTCGGTATTTTGCTCGCTAAAGCTCGCAAAATACAGAAATTACCCAAACTCGTTTCATAAATTTCATATTAAATGACCACTCATGTAAGATCCTCTATATATATACACTGCATTAATGTTTATTGTCGTTATAATTATTATTATTATTATTATTATTATTATTATTATTATTATTATTATTATTATTATTATTGAAACGTGTATGTTTATCAAATACATATTATTTTAATGGACAGCTGACCAAACATGCATAGATTTTAGAAAGCGAATTGTTCATAACCCTGCCATAATTCGTGTTTACAACTCTGTTCTGAGTACTCTCGTCTTGTATACGCCCAAGACAGGTTTTCGTCCTGATGTTGATTATAGCGGCTTATAAGTCCTAAATTAGAGCTACATGTACATATATATTGTTAACCCATTGTAGACTGAATGAACTCTCCCATACTATAAAGTGAAAGCTTCTAACTTCGATTTTAGGTATGTCAGGCAATGTATGTGATTTAGATATATTCCTAGAGAAAAATGATTGAACTATTTGCAAAAAGTGAAGACTCTGATTAGACGCCGCGTTTTGCATATGTAGAATGGGTTAATCCACAATCCAAAAAGACAGAAGAGTAGATAGACGGTTAATCGACTCCAGGGACGTTGAAACAATTTCGATCGACCGTTTATGCACTTACCCTCGCTGTTCACTTCACTGAAGCGGTTGCGGGCATATTGTATACAACGATTGGATGCACCACGTGACTTGATGAACTCAACCATTTCATTTTCGCTCATTCCAGGATACGGAAAAACACTGTCTGGCAGCCATACCTTTTTCTGAAAGAATACGGAGGTCAAACTATATACAACAAGTAATCTTCCTCCTAATTTCTGACACCAACCTCACCCCATTTCCACCCGTTTACTGTATAAAGTGGTGAAATGCGGTAGGGGTTGCTTCAGTTATGATCTTCAAACGGTTGTATTAAAAACCTTAAATAGGAGTTGTTGTTTTTTTTTTTGTTGTTTTTTTGTTTTGTTTTTTTTTGTTATCATTTCAAAAACCATATAGAAAAAGAAAGAACCTAAATTTGTACAAACATATCAGAGAGGTTTTTTAAATTTATAACCTTGAGTTTTCATATACATCTATTGATATAAAGTAGACACAATTTAAAAGAAATTTCCTCTTATTTTTCACAGAAAATATGTCTTGTACTTTCTTCCAAACTGACAATGTGATTGAATGTTTAGCTGTATGACAAAAGCTAACATATGATTATTTTTCATCAGATGATTTAGTCAACATACTGCTAAATTGAACGTACGAGCGTATATCAAACGGAGCATGTAATGTTAAAACTGTAGTGACTAAAAGATAATAATAATTTACAGAAATAAGAAGAGTCTACAAAGTAAATGCTATGAGTTTTCAGTACGTCACATGATACCTTTATATCTTTTCGATCAAAACACTTCGATAGATGGTGGGTACTTTTTGTGCGAAACTTCTCATACAGTTTTATACCGATCAATTTGAAATCATGGTCTGTTTATATATTCTGCGTGTGATTTTGGCATGATCGTAAATTTAATTTTTGTTACTTTTTTTTACTTTTGAGCTTAGCCATTTTCTTGGTGCTTAAATATTATGCATTAAGTACATTACCGCGGGTATCGTGCGCGCAACTCTTCCTACAGTTTTATACTGATCAATTTGAAACTGTTTAGGCCTTTTCTTCATGGTCTGTAGTTGTGTATGTGGTTTATCGTTATCGTCAATTTTAATTTTTGTCACTTTCTTTACTTTTGAACTTAGCCATTTCTGGGCCCGGTTGTTCATAGTGTCGTTAGCTTAACAAGCTTGCTAAGGGTCATTTTGTTAACTGTTTTAGCGGATTCAATATACAATATCCTGATATTTTTTGCTGAAAAAATGTGAGTAGCTTTTGCATTGCAAAAGCTACTCACATTTTTTCAGCAAAAAATTTCAGCATATTTGCGTATCACTCGATGTAAATTTTAACGAATCGTTAACTAACGATGTCGTTAGCTTTGAACAACTGGGCCCTGGTGTTTAAGTATTATAGTCAACTGAATGCATGTTTAAGGAAAAGCATATAGTTGGGGTCATAGTGTTGTACATACACATTTTCTAGTTAATTACTATTTCAATACAAAAACATGTTGTTGGCACTTTTCAGAAGGTCATTGGTAGAGCTGTTTTAATTAATATCCACAATATGTATTCCTTAGAAGAAATAAGAAGCGCCAGTAATTTCTATTTTCAAAAAGTGTGTTATCTAGCTGGTACATGTAATACCGGTAAATAATAACTTACGTTACTTTACGCATGTTTAAGTTAAATAAAAGAATAGTTAAACGAGATTCAGAACCACAGAGTGATGTTCATTGTATTGCAACTGTAGTTACTCTGAATTGTTCAGAACGCGGTGTCGCAAAATAGGCATTGCCTTAATTACATATTAATTTACAGAAATAAGAAGAAGAGACTACAAAGTAAATGGTATGAGTTTTCAGTATGTTATACCTGTATACATGTATCTATCTATTCGATCAAAACACTTCGATCATAAATCCCGATTCCCATCATGTCCATAGCCAGCTTAAAATTATATTTACAGCGTTTCGTGTTTCTTCCTATCTTTGCAACTAATTTCAACAGATCAAACTGACATCTTCAAGAAAAAGAGGAGCTTGACAATGTAAACACATGTACAGTGCGAAATACAAATATCCATATACCGTATTCATACTGAGTGTTCGGGCAAACTGGCGAGTAGGGATCAAACATGGTTTTTCATGCATTAACATTCGCCAGGTCCCGTGGGAGGTGTTGAAAACCGAGGCCGAAGGCCGCGTTTTCAACACCTCCTTCCATGCACTAACATTCGCCAGGTTCCGTGGGAGGTGTTGGAAACCGAGGCCGAAGGCCGCGTTTTCAACACCTCCCAAGGGAACTGGCGAATGTTAATGCATTGAAAAAACAAGTTCGATCGCTATTATTGCATAAAACTGGAAACATTTGCTACATTTCGCGTTATTTCTTGCACTATTTTGTTTCGCCTTTTCACCAATGTCTCGCGAACGTAACTTACACTGACTATGCTCGTTTCAGGGCCGGGCAGTACAGATCTCGTAACGGCAGCAAATTTGTGGCCCCGGTACATGTACGATCATATTGAAAGTTGCGTAGCCGTGCATTAACAGCGCGTGAATTGCCTTGTAAATACACTGCTTTTCGCCGATTAATGCACGGCTGTTAATAACGCGCGACACTGCTTTTTATGCAATAATAGTAGTTGACATTCATCCAGCAGGTAAGTCAACTTCACCTGTTCATATTATATGAGTCAGCGGACGACAAATCCTACAATATAACCTCATCACGAAAACATGCCTATATAATTTTGACCCCCTTAAACCCCACTTTCATATAGTAAAACTGGGGTTTACGGGGTATACTTTATTTTTCTTATTTCTGCTCAAAAACATAGATTGTGGGTACTCGTAAGAACCGCCTCGTCGAGGCGGTTCTAACGAGTACCCACAATCTACGTTTTGAGCAGAAATATGAAAAATATCAGGATTTTTTATCTGAAAATTTTCATGTTTTCGTGGTAAAATTTTCAGTATATTTGAATAGGCGTGTTTTCGTAATGTGTGTGACCAGTGAAGACTCAGATCAGCATGTACATCCACCCAGTCTGGCAAGGATTCTCGTTCATTTAGAGTTATAGTCTACATTCAGTATTAAGACCGTCCGCTAATAAGACCACTTTTAGGCAGTACCAAAGGTGGTCCGTGAGTGCGCATGTGTCACACATACATGTACGAATATGTAAAAATGTGTTAAATATGCGCACAGTTATATAAACACTAACAAATTATTACTTATGCGTTTAAGTGTACGCATTAGTAACTCAGGACAACGTTAACGTGTTACGTTTGCGTACAACTGTACGCATATGTAACATGTGAACAAGTTAGTGTGAAGCGTTCATACATGTACGAATTATGCACATATGTAACACCTGTTCATTACATGAAGTAGAGGTCACTATTTTTGGAACGATTACTGTGGCAGATTTGTTTGTTAGTATGCATATTTTCATTTGACACACGGCCCTGACCTCTATATTTTATGTAAAACAAACTTATTATATAGTGATGAAAATTTGGACAGCCGTGCTAACGAGGTCTTCTTTTTTGACAGTTTAGCAGTTTATCTCTTAAACAAAGCGGCTTAGCACTCAGTAGGAGAACTCTCTGTCTGTCTGTCTGTCTCTCTCTCTCTCTCTCTCTCTCTCTCTCTCTATCTCTCTCTGCCTATCTCTCTCTCTTTCTCTCTCTCTCTCTCTCTCTCTCTCTCTCTCTCTCTCTCTCTCTTTGTTACATTCACTATCTTATGAAACAATAGCATATTTAATATAATATTATGAATTGTCAATTTCGAAAAAAAAATACACAAGATATAGACTAACTTATAATTCGTCTGATTAATATCTATCATTCACCACACTGTACTAGAAGCCACCTAGTTTATGGGAAAAGGATTCAGATAAGTCTGATGACTTTTTTTCCGAATCCCAGTTTGTATTCCATGATGTGTCTATTCTATTGATTGTATACTGTATTGTGTATAAGTTCATACAAATAAAATATGTTTAAATTAAATTCAACTTTTATGTTCAATGTAATATGTAACGTGTATTATTATAAAACTTTATAATTGTCCGTGTTTGTTATTTGTATATTAATCACTGTGAGATACATATTAAGTATGCATGTAAAGATATTGCAACCTCTTGATATGCATGGTTTCCCAAGTAGACATTACGAAAACACGCCTATTCAAATATATAGACAATTTCACCTTCAAAAACTGAAAACGTTCAGATAAAAATTTCTGATATTTTTCATATTTCTGCTCAAAACACAGATTGTAGGTACTCGTTAGAACCGCCTCGGTGAGGCGGTTCTTACGAGTACCCACAATCTATGTTTTTGAGCAGAAATAAGAAAAATAATATATACCCCTGTAAACCCCAGTTTTACTATATAAAAGTGGGGTTTAAGGAGGTCAAAATTATATAGATATGTTTTCGTGATGAAACTTCTGTTGCTTATAGCCTATAACCGAAACTTCTAGTTGCAAAAATCATTTTTGAAATGTGGTCATTTTTTTACCGCCCCCGCCTCCCCTTGCAAGGATATCACAGGACCTTCATGCGAACTGCAGCTAAAGCATTTAACGACCAGTGTCCGTGTTTGGTGTAAATGTTATTACTACATGAGCTTCGGTCCTCACAAAAGAAATCTGCTATAAGCGTATACGCTCGTATAATTTTTTATGAGCCGTGTCATAAAAAAACGGCATTAGTAACATAAGAGCAGTGTAGACCCAGATTAACCATCATACAGCTATTATAACATCTGATCAGGCTTTACACAATTAAGAGTAATATGGGACAAAATGAGTGACAAACATTGTAGATTCTGATCAGTCGCCACGTCCGGTCTACACAATCCGACTACAGTTGACTCTCGCTATCTCGACCTGGCTTATCTCGAATAACCGTTTATCTCGAAGTGAGATTCTGGTTCCTGCCTTAACATGAAAATCTAACAACAGTTAAAAAATATTGTGGAAAAGAGGAGAAATTGCTCCTAAGAAGCAATTTATCCTCTTTTCCACAATATTTTCAATATATCTCTAATTTCAAGAATCTAATTATATATATATATATATATATATATATATATATATATATATATATATATATATATATATATATATATATATATATATATATATATATATATATATATATATTTGTAAAAAGTGGTTAATCGAATTATTTTTTCCTCAAGTCTGCAAATCGGATATGTCGAGGTACGGATATTTCGAAGTATTTCAGAGAGTCCCTTGGAATTCGAGATAACGAGAGTCGACTGTATATCAATTTTTCTTTGCAATTTTATAAGATGTGAAGCTTTCGTACTGTTTGCACAGGTGTAAAATTCGACATGCGACACTCATACACACATGTAACTGGTACATACAAAAATGTATGCGCACACTTGTTCGCATATGTAACACATATGTTACGTATTTGTATGTGTGACATATGCTCACTCACAGTGTTCTTAACAGCTGAATTTTACTGTACTTGATACATGTATGAGGTACATGTAATATCCCCTTTTCATTGTCACTTGGCACTCAGATTCTCACTTTAACTTAGACAAAAAAAAAATATTATTACAATGCATTAGAAGCTATACCTATTTGTCAGTCATGTACTGAACACTGTTACTAAAAGCTGCGTGAAGTTGGCTAAACATTGGACATTGGATATTGGACAGTCAAATGTCTAGTCCTTAGACATTCGTCATTCGACATTCGAATGTCTAGCAGCACGACATTCGACATTAGAATGTCTAGCCGCATGACATTCGACTTTTGACATTCGAATGCTTAGCTGCTAGACATTGGTCATTTGACATTCGAATGTCTAGCCATTAGACATTGGACAGTGGACATTCGAATGTCTGCCATTAGACATTCGACATTCGAATTTCTGGCCGCACGACATTGGACATTCGACATTCGAATATCTAGCTGCTAGATATAGGACATTCGACATTCGAATGTCAGGCCGCGTGACATTGGACATTAGACATTTGTATGTCTAGCCGCTAGACATTCGACATTCGAATGTCTAGCCATAAGACATTCGACATTCGAATGTCTTGCTGCACGACATTCGACATTCGAATGTCTAACCACTAGACATTCGACATTCGACATTCGAATGTCTAGCCGCACGACATTTGACATTCGAATGTCTAGCCATTAGACATTGCGCATTGGACATTCGAATATCTAACCATTAGACATTCGACATTCGAAAGTCTAGCTTCACGACATTCGACATTAGAATGTCTAGCTGCTAGAAATAGGACATTCGACACTGGAATGTCTAGCGGCACGAAATTGGACATTCGACATTTGAATGTCTAGCCATTAGACATCGGACATTGGAATGTCGACATTCGAATATTTAGCTGCTAGACATTGAACGTTCGAATGTCTAGCCGCACGACATTTGACATTCGACATTCGAAGGTCAAGCCATTAGAGATTGGACATTCGAATGTCGAATGTCCAATTTCTAATGGTAAGACATTCGAATGAGTAGCCGCATGACAGTCGACATTCGACATTCGATACCTGGTAGATATTGGACATTCGACATTCGAATGTCTAGCTGCACGCATTGAACATTCGACATTCGAATGTCTAGCCATTAGACATTAGGCATTGCACAATCGAATGTCTAGCCATTAGATATTCGACATTCGAATGTCCAGCTACTAGACATTGGACATTCAACATTTCTATGTCTATCCCAACGACACTGGACATTCGATATTTGAATTACTAGATATTAGACATCGGACATTCGAATGTCGACTGTCAAATAGCTAGACATTGAAATGTCTAACAGCACAACATTCGACATTCGAATGTCTGGCCGCACGACATTTGATATTCAACATTCGAAGGTCTAGACATTAGACATTGTACATTCGAATGTCGAATTTGCAATTTCTAATGGCTAAACATTCGAATATCTAGCCGCATGACAGTCGACATTCGACATTCGATACCTGTTAGATATTGGACATTCGACATTCGAATGTCTTGCCGCACGACACCGAACATTCGACAGTGGAATGTGTAGCCATTAGATTTTGGGCATTGCACATTCGAATGTCTAGCCATTAGACATTCGACACTCGAATGTCAAGCTGCTAGACATTGGACATTCGACATTCTAATGTCTATCCCAACGACACTGGACATTCGAACTTCGAACGACTAGCAATTAGACATTTGACATTGGACATTCGAATGGCTAGACATTCGTCATTTGAATGTCTAGCCATTAAACATTCGACATCCGAATGTCTAGCCGCACGACCATCGAATGTCTAGCTTCTACACTTTGGATATTTGACATTCGAATGTCTAACAGCACGACATTTGGCATTCGACATTCGAATGTCCAACCATAAGACATTCGACATTCGATGTCTAGCCACCAGATATTGCACATTCACATTATGGCTAGACATTCGAATCTTAAATATCTAATGTCGTGCTGTTAGACATTGGAATGTCTTCTGTCCTCTGTCTAGCAGCTAAACATTTGAATGTCGAATGTCGTGCGGCTAGACATTCGAATATAAAATGGCGTGACATTCGAATGTCCAATGTCGAATGTTTAACCAACTTCAATTTGAATGTCCTAAGTCCAGTGTCTAGTGGCTAGCCATTCGAATGCCGAATGTCCAATGTCTAATTGCTAGACATTCGAATGTCAAAACTCTAATGTAGTGCTTTTAGACATTCGACTGTCGAATGTCTAATGTCTAGCAGCTATATATTAGAATGCCGTATGTCGAATGTCGTGCGGCTAGACATTCGAATGACTAATGTCTAATGTCGTGCTGTTACACATTCGAATGTCGAATGTCCAATGTCAAGCAGCTAGACATTCGAATGTCGAATGTGCAATATCTGGTGGCTAGACATCCGAATGTCAAATGTTTTATGGCTAGACATTCAAGTGTCGAGTGTCTAATATCGTGTTGTTAGACATTCGAATGTCGAATGTCGTGAGGCTAGACATTCGAATGTCGAATGTTTAATAGCTAGACATTCGAATGTCCAGTGTCGAATGGCTAGACATTCGAATGTCCAATGTCGAATGGCAAGACATTCGAATGTCCAATGTCGACTGTCTTATGGCTAGACATTCGAATGGGCAATGTCCAATGTTTAGCCAACTCCACGCATCTGTTTCAAATCCTGATTGTATAAATAATTAAAAAAAAAAAAGTTTAAGCAGATGCAAGGTCGACGGGAGCTTACTATTGGTGTTTATTTCGTCGAGTGGATCACAGTTTACCTTTCATAATCGGCTTCTCAAATAACGTGAGAAATGTGAAATGCGAACATCAGACTATATATTCGAATAGAAAGAGCAATGCCTTCTCTGGTCGTCGATGTATTCTGCAGCCCTTCTATAAGCGGGCACAAATGCATTACGTTTGTCCTCCCATAAACAGGGTGTTGTAGAGTAATGATTATCCTGCTGATTTTCAGAATTTCTCGTGTTTTAAACAATTTGTTTGCTGTTTCTTTCAACAGTTTGTACTGCATAAATTTCCTGGACATGCTGAGCCAGGATATACCCTGTCTTTGCAAACACTGTTGATACAGATCAGTTGGCTTCTTCTGATCTGAATCTGCGCTGTTTTTTGTCATTCAGTATGTGAATTTGTAGTGACAACGTCAATTACAACTGTAAGTAATCTAACTGGTTGAAAAATGATAAATGGGCGTGGCATCTTAATTTATCCAGCATGGCAAGGGTTAATGTTCTTATAATCTTTTCACCGTTTCCTAAAACCTTGTCACTGCACATATACTTCTATAAAAGAGGGATTTCATGCTAAGCATTAGAAGCACCAGAGGGGAGTGGGGAGTCGCTTCTAATGAGTACCCGTAAATAATGGTTTCTTAGAGAAATGAAAAAAAAAATATCACGATATTATGGTTAAAACAATCGCATTATTTGGAGCGATGGTTACGTAGTATATATTTCACATAATAAGTTTGTCTGTAACGTAATAAAAATTCTTATCAATGATGCAGAATTCTACCGTTAACGTAATGCACCCTGATCTAACCGTCTTATATCTGAATAAACAATAAGAAAATTGAGACGCTTACAAATGACCTACTTTAGAGAAAAAATGCTCCGAACTATACTGTTGGACGGCCGCATCTAAAAGCCACAATCGTATTTCCCTTTCCTTTTCATTGTGGTGGGAGATATCTGAAAACAAAAACATAGATATAGACTGTATGATAAGAAACAAAACTTAGGCATAGGCAGACTGTGAAATCCCAAAGGAGCCAATTCATCTATACAGTCTGGTCTGATCTTTCGCTGTCCGTTTACAGTCATTATATGTTGAACATTTGTAACAGTACAAAGGAACAGTGGTAGTCGCGAATGTCGTATTTATTCTAAATTATCCGACAACCAAACTCCTTACCTAACTTATCCTAAACTTTGAACGTCAATTAAAATATCTGCTGATGTGACTAAAATAATGCTGGATGAGTGGCAAAGAGTGTAGACCCAGATCAGACGCCGCGTTCTGCGGCGTCTGATCTGGGTCTAAACTCTTTGCTCAAATCTGAAATATTACTTAAAGTAAATATATACATACCTATGTGTTTTGGATTGATGTGTGTTTTTGTATGTGTATACATCTATATTTGGACGGACAGATGCGAGTAGAGTGTAGACCCAGATCAGACGCCGCAGAACTGCTGCTTGCACAGACCAGTCTGTCCGAACACTGGGGTAAATACGACACTTTTGATAATTACGGAAGGTTGTCTTTGCGTACATTTGGATTTTTAACATAAATATCTTTAGAAAATTTAAACTTTACAAGAAGTGAAACATCTAATAGCAAACGTGGGTGCAACCTCACCCAATCCTGGATGAAAAATACAATGTAATATGCAGGATAACTATTTTACTACATGTAGTTGTAACATATATGAGAGTGCGCGCGTCGTGTGGTTAATATTTGGCATGTTGGGTAACATTCCTGCAGACAACATTTTAAAAGTTTTTTTTTTCCCTGAAAATTGGCTTAGATGTTTAGACAAATTGCATGAAACAATATCGCTTATTTTCTGATAAAAATATCTTCATCGTCTCACATCACGAAAACACGCCTATATAATACTGACCGCCTTAAACCCCACTTTTATATAGTAAAACTGGGTTTACAGGGGTATACATTATTTTTCATATTTCTGCTCAAAAACATAGATTGTGGGTACTCGTTAGAACCGCCTCGTCGAGACGGTTCTAACGCCTCGTCGAGACGGTTCTAACGAGTACCCACAATCTATATTTTGAGCAGAAATAAGAAAAATATCATAGTTTTTTATCTGAAAATTTTCAGTTTTTGGACGTGAAATTCTCTATATATTTGAATAGGCGTGTTTTCGTAATGATCTTCATCTTTGAGTAATGAAGAAGAGCTGATGAAGATATTTCTGTAAGAAAAATATCATCGTTATCTGGTTAATATGGCAAGAATGTGATAAAGGATTTAACAGAAATTAAGCTGAAAAGTGTTTATTTACATCACGAAAACACGCCTATATAATTCTGACCCCCTTGAACCCCACTTTTAATTGTAAAACTGGGGTTTACAGGGGTATACATTATTTTTCTTGTTTCTAGATGAAAACATAGATTGTGGGTACTCATTAGAACCGCCTCGCCGAGGCGGTTCTAACGAGTACCCACAATCTAAATTTTAAGCAAAAATAAGAAAAATATCACATTTTTTTATCTTAATATTTTCGTATTTTCCGCGGTAAAATTTACAATGTATTTGTATAGGCGTGTTTTCGTAATGACCTGTCTGCGTCCACTCATCATGACATTCTGCAGACAAGTTGAATATTAATATCATAACCTATTATCTGGTAAAAATATCATTACTTTTTCGTCTGCTGAATTTGGATAGGGAATGTTAAAAAGATACAAGTCATGTAAGTATCTATTTACCCGTCTGCGTCCACACATCTTGATACTCTGCCATAGTCCGAGCCTACATCTTTGTCGTTTGAGGTTGATCAACCGACGTACAATGTAACGTTGCTCCTGGTAACGGCGACGTTGTGTTGCGACGCGCTCATTACGTTAGGACGTTGAATTCATTACACGAAACGCGGGTGGTCATGCATTCTTACCGCTTCTTATGAATAAATAAATGAATATAAACATACTATTGTTGTTGTTTTTTTTTTTTTTTTTTTTTTTTTTTTTTTTGCTTCATACATGTAATTGTTAAACACTCAATAATTATATATTATGTTTTCTTATTTTTTTTTTTTTTTTTTTTTTTTTTTTGGTCTTTTACATTTCACTGATCAACACAAAGCTTGGTGAAAATTCAAAACAAAAGATGACGTATGGTATTAAGCCAAAGTATTCGGATGCGTATGGTAAATAGTTAATATTCAGGATAATTACAATATGAGTCTAAGTACTGACAGCACCGTTGAGTCGATTGTATCTGAGTTTCGGCTGGGAAAATGGTCCTGAACGGGGAGACTGTTTCATTTAAACCTAAACTTCCTGTATTTAAGTAAAAAGTGAAGAACCTGATCAGACGCCGCGTTCTGCGGCGTCTGATCTGGATCTGCACTATTTCCCAGTGTCCAAAATGTCCCAGTCCAGGTTTTACAAATAAACCTCTATCAACAGCACTCACATGTCACAGCGACAAGTATAGCGCGGCTATAAATAATCGTTACCTGGATCTCGTCTAAAGCACGGTTTGATTGCACTGGTCAATGGCAATCACGTGGACAACTACCTTAAGTAAATTTTGGCGTTTGTATACTAGGGCTCGATTGTAAACAATCTACCCAAAAAGTGTCTCTCTTGTATTTTCCTATGAAAAACATATGTATTAGATTATACAAATAATTTAACCTCTTCAGGAGCCATCTTGAGCCGCAGTAAGAGAGATGAACGTTTATAGCACAGTCTGACCAGGGTTTTCTGTGTTCTGCTTGTAAAGTCACACTGATAAATGCAGTAATATATGAACGAATACTGGGCCTGATAGAAGTGCGCGGAAGTGCAGATTGGTCAGGGTCTTTTTTTGTACACATAATACATGAGGATCAGTTCCTCATGTTTCTGCTTATTTGTACATTACAAAAACACACCTATTCAGATATATTGAGAAGTTTACCTAAAAGAAACTGAAATTTTTTGGTAAAGAACTCTAATATTTTTCAAATTTCTGATCAAAACATAGATTGTGGGTACTCGTTAGAACCGCCTCGGCAAGGCGGTTCTAACGAGTACCCACGATCTATGTTTTTGAGCAGAAATAAGAAAAATAATGTATACCCATGTAAACCCCAGCTTTACTATCTAAAAGTGGGGTTTAAGGGGGTTAATATTTCGTGATGTAAAATGTCAAACCCTGTTTCGCAGCCGGTTTGAATAAATGATGAAATATTTTATTACATGTATGTCTACTGCATATGAAAATAAATAAATAAATAAATAAGTAAATAAATAAATAAATACGTGACCTCTTTACATGTAGCTATGGCGCGCGTTTGCACCCTTTTTTAAAGGTACGTGTCTTTTCTTAACGTGTTTCGCGAGGCGACATATTTATTTATTTATTGCCTTGACATGGTAGATCTATATTAACTTAAATGCACTCGTTTGAGTAACAAACGCCGGTAGTTGAAAAAAAAGAGTGTCACGTTCAGGGATGAATACGTTACACATATACCGTATTTACTCCAATTATTTAGACCATATTTTTTACCACTCTTGTCCTAAGATTAAACGAAGTTCACTTTACTACATGTACAATGCCTGTTAATGTGTCTAAAGATAGTAGATGAAAGTCAAGTAGTGTAACACAGATCAGACAACGCAGAACGCGGCGTCTGATCAAGGTCTACACTCTTTGTTCAAGCCTGTCTAGCCGGATACTTGGGGTTAAAACGGTAATGGTAATTTATAAAATTAAAAATCTAAAAAGTAAATTTTTGAACATTTGGAATATCGAGTTTCAAGTTAATCGCATGCTGCACAGAATACCAATTTTCAATAAATATCTGAAAACACTTGAAATCCATTCAAAATGTCAATGCACAGAAAGATGAAAAATACGTATACAAGAATTATTGAGACATGTAATTTCAAATTGGTGTTTATATAATTATATATATGGCATACCGTGTCAACCCTATATATATGTACTGGTAAAAGAGTGGCAAATAGTGTAGACCCTAATCTGACACCGCATTCTGCTACGTCTTGTCATTGTCTACATTATCTGTACAGGTTTGTCTTCCCGATAGTTAGGATAAATACGGTGTGTGGTCCCTGGTAAGCCTGAACATCTGCATTACGAAAACAAGCCTATTCTATTATACTGAAAAGTTTACCACTAAAAAATGAAAATTTTCAGGTAAAAAATTCTGATATTTTTCATACTTCTGCTAAAAAAATAGATTGTGGTACTCGTTAGAACCGCCTCGGCGAGGCGGTTCTAACGAGTACCCACAATCCCTGTATTCGAGCAAAATGAGAAAAATAATGTATACCCCAGGCCTGTAAACCCCAGTTTTACTATATAAAAGTGGGGTTTCAGGGGATCAAAATTATATAGGCATGTTTTCGTGATCATCAAGTTGTCAAATGAAGCGGTAATTATTTTATTTAATTTTTTTCGAAAATAACGGTAGCGAAGTACCTTTGTAATAATGGAATATTTAGGCCATTGTTAGGCTCTTAGGACGACACTGTATGGGAGAGAAGGTTGAATTTTCATTTTATGCTGCTCATGTTATTTGAAACCACCAATTATGAGGCTCATAAAAGAAATATCTTGTTCAACTTCAAGTCTGCCAGAGCACTGCACTTAATTTAAACGATTAGCAAGCACTCTGGATGAAAATTTCAGCAGACGACATTTTAAGATATTTTTATCATTTTTCCTAGAAAACAGGTTTTGACATTCTCCATAGGAGACAATATGCAAGCAATGTCAAAACCTGTTTCTTGGGAAAAATAAGAAAACTATCATCAATTTATCGCCCGCTGAATTAGCATAGAGAGTGGTAAAGGTTAACCCTTGTCCTGCTGAATAAATTAAAATGCTACGCCCACTTCTAATTTTCAGCCAATCAGATTTCTTGATCTAGATTGTTGCAATAAATTCACACACTTAATGGCCAACACTGTAGATCCAGATCAGTTGGCTTCTTCAGAAGCCAACTGATCTGGATCTGCACTGTTTGCAAAGGCAGGGTATATCCGGTTTCAGCAGGACAATGGTTAAAATGCGCAAATTACAGTAATTTTATTGTATTTGTAGTTTGTCAATGAAAATGAAACCAAATATTTCATGGTGTTTGAAACACGTAAAAAGGGCCCTATATGAGGGTAATATAGAATTTGATCGACATGTGGATTCGCTGATCGGAACATTGTTTTCCTTAACTTTATAGCACCAAAGAATACTGTAGAATATATTGACAAACATAGAAGACCCTGATAAGAATGCCCGGATGCGCAGGCTGATCTGGGTCTTTGTTGTTCACGTAATATATGCTTTAAGAACCTTTTTTTTTTTTTTTTTTTTTTTTGCACCTTGCGCAATATGTTAATATTAAGGAGCCTTAATACACGTGATATATGAAGATTTTCACTTCCTTTTACAAGGGATACAACTTATGACTTCCTGTTTGCTTTCCTGCACACAAAGGTCCTTTTTAAAAGGGGTCTACTATGAAAAGAAAGAAGGAGCAAATTATTTCCTTTCATAGTAGATCCCTTTTAGTTACCTTTTTAGTGTAGATCTCTTTGTAGAAGGGAGGCAAATGATTTTGGCAGAGTTGTCCCACTTGAAAGTATGTCCATACTCCTTAAACAGCTGAATGCACTGTGACTACTATTGCTAGAACGTTACATGTACGATATATTGTATTAATAGCAAAGTTATGTTTTCCTGGTCAATAGGAAATTGAAAGTGTCCTTATACGCCAAACTGGCTCTGTTGTTGTATTTACTTTTATTATACATTTAACTAAAAAATTCTTTGTTTCACGTTAGATGAGGCGTTTGCACTTGATGTCACATCGCATACCCAATCTAGCAAACACACAACGTCCCAACAACGTCGTTACAACGTCGCTGCAACGTCGTGACAATGCAGCGACGTTGTAACGACGTTGTTGTCACGTTGTGTGTTTGCTGGGAATGTCACACCCAAAGTCCATATCGACCACCCTTTAACACACCCCAAAAGCTATATCATACCCATTACCTACAGCTTTACTGGTTTAAAAATTAAACCATAGCCAAGTAAATTTTCAAGAGGAATAATATGGGAGTCTCAGCTGATATAAAAAAAATACCAAATGATAATCTCTGCACATTACATGTTCGACAAGTCTATCGTATTTACCCCAAGTATCCGGACAAACAGGCCTGAGCAAAACGTGCAGATATAGAGCAGACGTCACAGAACGCGATGTCAGACATTGTCAATTATCCAGAAGCATCAACATGCAGGAAAACAAATCTGTTCAAATTTAGGACAGGTATCGTTAGGAGTTAATATGTCCAAATAGTTATGGTGAATGTAATGTATGTAATTAGACTTAAAACTTTCGGATGTGTCTAAAATAGTATATAGTAAACACACAACTTATGCATGCAAAAGGTGGGGTAAAATTTCATTAAAACACTGGATCAAGTTCCACTGGATTGAACCCACGTATGCCTAGCGTCCCATAAAAGGACCTTGGCAAGCAGTGTAGACCCTGATCAGACGCCGCATATATATTGTGGGGGCTGTTTTCAGTCTAAATTGGGTTTCAGGGAAGCATTGTCGAGAGAGCTGAAACACAGAGAACTTTCTCGTGTATGGCGACATTTTAAAACTCAACTTGACTGTCGGAGCTTAAGCAGAATGTTAAAAAAAACGCACCCTGCTTATAGAAACATGACATCTGAAACCTTAATTTTTACAATAGAAAACAATATCCAGGAACCAATTTCGACATCACTGCTGAAATACAGAAGACTTTCACAGGAGAAAAAACTTATTGTCTACGCCTTAGTCAGGAGAAAAAAAACTTAGCTCGTGTAATTAGGCACTTTTAATTTTGCAAATTCGGTTTGCATTTCACTTCTTGCTTAGTTTTTATGTCTCTCATTGGCAAAGTCCAAAATAAATTGTCCAGAGATTTCCAATATAGTCAAACTTCCCAGCCGGCACACAACGTAGAAACAACGTCGATTCAACGTTGATTCAACGTCAAGACGTTGAATCAACGTTGACTCGACGTTGTCTTAACGTTGTGTGCCCGCTGGGTAAACGCTTAAAGTGCTTGGTAACAGTTTTCAGCTGAAGACATTTCGAAATTTTTTTTTTTTTTTTTTTTTTCCTTTTTTCTAAAAAGACGTTCACATTTTTCCTGTGGAGACAGTTTGTATGAAATGTCAAAAACAATTTCTGGATAAAAAAAAAATAAGATAAATGTTATCAATTTGCTCGCAGCGTTAAAATATGTTTGCTTTGCATGATCATTGAACCACAAACCAGGATATTGTGAATCAACATCAGCAGATCGAGTCCCAAAGTGATATCATGTACCTTCGGGCATGTGTTCGCAGCAAAAACTCAGATCAGCCTGCGTACCGCGCCTGAAGAAATATGGGACATTTAACTGTCAAAAGTACATGTACGCCCAGCTAAAACTGTGATCAGACTGCACGAATGTGTATGCGATCCCGAGTATACAGGGTCTGCAGATGCCCCAACAATTATCATGCCGATTTGTATTCTAACCCACGTGACCTTGTCAACGGATTTGTCCCACTGTAATGATATGAGCCACAGCGTGAGGAGACGTACCTTCGTATTTACATGTCATTACGAAAACATGCCTGTTCATATATACTGAAAATTTAACCACCAAAACATGATTTTTTTACATAATAAATTCTGATATTTTTGCTATTTCTGCTCTAAACATAGCCTCGACGAGGCAGTTCTAACGAGTACTCACAATCTATGTTTTTAAGCAATAATAATAAAAATAATGTATACCCCTGTAAACCCCAGTTTTGCTATATAAAACTAGGGTTTACAGGGTTCAAAATTATATAGGCATGTTTTCCTGATGTATGCACCCACTGAAGACTCAAGTCGGCCGTCGCATCCACCCAGTCTGATTAGAGTCCTCGGTGTCCACATGAAGAAACTTTGCATCCTTGGCTATCCAAAATTCATCCAGTGATGATTCTGTTCAGACTGCGCACTCGGCGCATATGTCTGGAGGTACGTTTTCTGACGTTGCGGTCCATACGTCTAATGTTGGGAAGACTGCTCAAATTACAATTTACTTACAATTATTAGTTTGTTCACATACAATCTAGGGCTAAAATGACATACAAACATAGAGCCTTTTGTAATGTTTTCTGTAACAAAGCGAACAGACAAAAATCAAAAAAACTGATAATTATGGTACATTGTAGATTTAAGCTTGCATTTTACAGGGGAAGTAGGTGACATTAAATATGGTTGAATTGTCCATTTAATTTGTAAATTCAAGCGTGTTTTGTTAACAAGTTGCTTTGAAAACAGTCTGTTAAAACCACTTTATGACTCTGTCAGCTTTTTGCCTGTGTGTGTGTGTGTGTGTGTGTGTGTGTGTGTGTGTGTGTGTGTGTGTGTGTGTGTGTGTGTGTGTGTGTGTGTGTGTGTGTGTGTGTGATAAACACAGTCTGTAAAAAGACTACTACCACATGAGTACTCCTATTACCACATACAGGTGAGGGCCATTATAAGCCCAGAACAGCCAAAAGCCAGACTAGCTTGTGCTTCAGGGTAGAATGGCAAGGGCTCTGGTGTTTTGGTTCTGCGTGCGGTTACCAACACTGTCTGAATTCGCTTCTGCGTTGTATTGTAAATCTTTCCATCACTTCCTATAATTAACTCCTCCGTCAAGTCACTTGACCATTTAACTGACAACCGCAACTGACCATTCAAAATAACTAATATGGTAATTGTCAATGTTTTTAGTTAGACAAACAAATCAACGCGTGCTTTTTACAGGTAAGCATAGGTATATCAATACAAAGTTTGTCTAAGGAAATTCACGTGGGCGTGGTTATAACTGCCTGACGGAGGAGTCAATTGTCTTGCAGCTAGTTTTCTTTTAACTAAGGGATATAACTGATAAGAAAAGCCACACTAGATTGTATACCTTGCAAACAGCCTAGATTCTGGAGACAGACTAGACCATATACAAGTATTAGCTTTCACAAAACCCTTGGTGTATGCTTAGCACACAATAAATGTTAAAGCTGAACTTTGATACTGAATAATCTTGGGCTCTTTATACGCAAATAGTGGCAAAAATTGGTTAAATTACATGATGCAAAAGTGTGAATTCGAGATATTGTCCCGTTGACTTCTAAAGAATGGCCTTCACATTAAAAATGAGTCAGCGCAAGACAACAACAAAATGGCATGTGCGCCCAGTGAAGACTCAGATCAGCCCGGGCACCCGCCCAGTCTGACCAGTCTTCGCTGTGCGCTCAGTGGATAGCTAAGGAGCCAAGCTTTTTAAAAATACTGCAAACTCTGATCAGACTGGGCGGATGCATAAGCTGATCTTAGTCTTCGATGTGTGCACATGCAATTTTGTTGGTTTTGTCGTGCGCTGGTTTTAAATAATAATAATAACAGCTAATATCACTACGTATTTTAGGCTTACGTCGACAAATCTACAAAAAAGTAGTTTAGAATACTAAATTTTTGTCACGCTGCATTACGAAAACACGCCTGTTCAAATATACTGAAAATTTTACAATCAAAAAATGAAAATTTTCAGTTAAAATATTCTGATATTTTTCAGGATTCTACTCAAAACATAGAATGTGAGTACTCGTTAGAACCGCCTCGACGAGGCGGTTCTAACGAGTACCACAATCTATGTTTTGAGCAGAAATAAGAAAAATAATGAATACCCCTGTAAACCCCAGTTTTACTATATAAAAGTGGGGTTTAAGGGGGGTCAAAAATATATATTCATGTTTTCGTGATAGTTAAGCAGTATCAATGCATCCACCTACTTTATTGTTTTGATTTTTTTTTTCTGCTAAAGATTGGAAAGGAAATGTCTAATTTTATGTTTTAATTTCCGTTCTGTTTTATGGTTTTGATTTCTTATCCGCTTAATATCGGAAAGGAAACGCCCCTTCCGGTGCTCCGTAAGATTCAGCCTCAAAGCTTTCTTGGTTCTGGCGAAGAAGATGTTTAAGTGCTTTTGACCATATATTGGCATAGCGGCCAACCAGTGGTATGGGACCATTTGAACAAACTATCAAGATCCTTTAAACCGAAGGCCCCATGCATCACGAAAACATGCCTATATGTTTTTGACCCCCTTAAACCCCACTTTTATATAGTAAAACTGGGGTTTACAGGGGTATACATTATTTTCCTTATTTTTGCTCAAAACATAGATTGTGGGTACTCGTTAGAACCGCCTCGCCGAGGCGGTTCTAACGAGTACCTATAAACTATGTTTTGAGCAAAAGTATGAAAAATATCAGAGTTTTTCTATCTGAAAATTTTCAATTTTTGGAGTTGAAATTTTCTATATATTTGAATAGGCGTGTTTTCGTAATGGTGAAATCTCGTCAAGCAGTTTTAGAGAAGAAATTTATGATAACACGATTTTATACATGTATACAGCCCAGGGGTAAGGGTAGATAACGTCCCGGGGGACAAAATGTTGATTTGTAACTAAACTGTTTTACGACTTTAATCTTACCTTGAAAGCTTCAGCCATTAGTCTTCAATACATTTTGAGAAAATGATTGTTCAACATTTTCCCCATACAAATGTATGGGACGCAAATTTGACCTTGCGTAAATCACACACCCTATGCAGGTTAAAGAACCCTACTGTCAAATTCATTTTGTAATTCAAAATGATTTCATGAAGGCCTTCATCCTAAAACTCGGAGTATACAATGTACCATTATGAAAACAAGCCTATTCAAATATACTGAAACATTTACCACCAAACAAAATGAAAGTTTTCAGATAGAAATTCTGATATTTTCATATTTCTGCTCAGAACATAGATTGAGGGTACTCGTTAGAACCGCCTCGGCGAGGCGGTTCTAACAAGTATCAAAATCTATGTTTTTGAGCAGAAATAAGAAAAATAATGTATACCCTTGTAAACTCCAGTTTTACTATATAAAAGTGGAGTTTAAGGGGGTCAACATTATATAGGCATGTTTTCGTGATGCACCGTCTGTGGCCTCTTAGGAGGTTAAGACGTAATACATGTAGCCGCATTCCCTTGGACGGCGGTCCTGTTTCGCTTCGAAATTTTGGTCAAAATGGCATGGATCGTAGCAGAAACGGCAACAGAGCAGTACAAACGTCTTGATCGTAGTGGAGGCGTATCCGAAATTTCATGGTCGCCACTTCATGGCGCTTGTTTTATGTCGCTCAAAATTTACGTAGCGAAATCGCCGTGTAGACTCGAAGCGCAACGAAAGCTTAGTAACAGCGTAGCGAGAAAGTTATGAACGCAGAAGTATCGTGACGGCAGCACGGGCAATGTAGCACTAGCACAGTCGCATCGTGCCTTGCCTCCACCGCTACCTTCATTATTTGCTCGCGCTCCAAACGATTCAAACCGTTCAAGATGCCACCCCGTCAGAAACGGAATACCAAATCAAGGCCTGTGCAGGAGACTACTCCCACTCAGCTTAAACCTCATGCGGGGGAATCCCAAGATGCTGCTCCCCAAGATTCTGTTCTTTAAGGTGTCCGACCTGCCCCCTCTAGAACTACACACAGAAGCCGAAGTTCAGACAGTTAAACAGCAAGATCTGAAGCATAGCCACTGGAACTATTCTATCCATATTCTTCGGAGGCTGATGTTCAACTGCGGCTAAACCGGTTAAACCACCGATCTTATATAATGATGGTCTAAAAACGCAACATAAGCGCAGCTCCTGCACTTAGGTCGTAGCAAGGTCGCACCTGCATCGTCATAAGCGTAGACTAAGCTTAGTCTTTAAATCCATTACGAAAACACGCCTAATCAAATACTGTAGAACTTAGTGGCTCGAACCCCGAGGGCTCGTTTACCATGGATGAGTCGAACACCTTCTTGAGTCCGCAGGGATTTCCTCCAGATATACGGATGATTTAGGGAGATTTTCTTCTTTTATCTTGTAAAAGTATGCTGTGTGTACTCATTAGAATCGCTTCTATGAGGCGATTCTAATGAGTACACACAACATACATTTAAAATATAGAACACCGAAAAGTTATCGTACAATTATCTCCATTGTGCCTCCTGGTGTGGCACTAATAGTAACCTTCCGAGGCTCGAACTACTGCTGTCTCGAACAAATTTTCATGGTCCCAAAGGGGTCCGAGACATTGAAGTTCGACTGTATATTGAAAATTTCACCACCAAATTGAAAGTTTTCAGGTAAAAATTCTTATACTTTTCATATTTCTGCCCAAAACATAGATTGTGGATACTCGTTAGAACCGCCTCGCCTCGAGCGCCACAGAAGCGCAACAACAGCACGATAGGATCATCGTCATCAGCGCAGTGAGATCATCACGAAAACATGCCTATATACATGTAATACTGACCCCCTCAAACCCCACTTTTATATAGTAAAACTGGGGTTTACAGGGGTATGCATTATGTTTCGTATTTCTGCTCAAAAACATAGATTGTGGGTACTCGTTAGAACCGCCTCAGAGAAAAAATAGATTGTGGTACTCATTAGAACTGCCTCGCTGAGGCGGTTCTAACGAGTACATACAATCTATGTTTTGAGCAGAAATATAAAAAAAAAAAATCAGTGTTTGGAGGTGAAATTTTCTATATATTTGAATACGCGTGTTTTCGTTATGTTGTTTCAGAAGCGTACTGGAAGCGCACAAGTCTCAAAATTTGACGCCTGCGGAGCGGAGATTTTTTCTTTCTTTTTTTTTTTTTTTTTTTTTTTTTTTTTTTTTGAAGAGGCGCCATGATTGTCATAAGCGCAGTCAAAGTGCAGTCTATTGGAATGGGCGTAGAACGGAAGCAAGAAGATGTTTAAAGATAATACAATTTTATACATGTATACAGCCAAGGGGCAAGGGCAGATAATCCCCACGGGGACAAGATTTTGATTGTAACCAAAAAACCTTTTACTAATTTGATCATTCACCGCAAGTGTCAGCCATTTTTCTTTAATTTGTCTTTAACACATTTTGAGAAACTTATTTTTCAATATTTTCCCCATACAAATGTATGGGTGGCAAATCTGGCCTTCCTTTAAAAGGAATGATCATTATTTGAACTAATTTGGCAGGTCTCGAGCCCCAGATGCTATACACCAAGATTCAGCCTGAAAGCTTTCTGGATTATGGAGAAGAAGATTTTTTTATTGTTTTTACTTTATATGGGCATGGCGGCCATTTTAATTAACGGACCGTGACCATTTGTACAAATTTTCCATCTTCCTTTAAAAGAAGGCTCAACATGAAGTTTACAGAAAATTTTCCCGTTGGCTTCAACGGAGAAGTCGTTCAAAGATGTGGACGGCCGGACGGACGGACAAATGACGGACGACGGGCGACGGGCAGACGGACTACGAGCGGCAAGTGATCACAATAGCTCATCCTGAGCTTTCGGCTCAGGTGAGCTAAAAAGACGAATCACTAAGCCATCAGCAAAGAGTCTAATTTGTTGACACCGTACGACAGCGTAACAAAATGACCAAACTACAACTGTGTAGGAGTCGTTAAGCCGTCAAGTCGTCAAATAAAACAGAAAATAAAATCAAAGGTGTAAGATGGTTTTGTTATACTAAAATATTCTGATGGATGCACTTTTTTATTCTTTTCTTTTCAATCGGGCGAAGATAGTTTCGATAGGGCTGAACTTTCCTGTAGTTTACTCTCAGCACGCTGTGTAAAAGTTTTACCAAACAACATACTGAAATACTCTTTCTTATGCATCCCAGAAAAACACAGGTTTTGACATTTCATGCAAATTGTCTCCAATGGAGACAATTTGCATGAAATCTCAAATCCTGTTTTCAGGTAAAAGTAAGGAAAATATCAATCTGTCGTCTGCTGAATGAGCCCAGGGAGTTGTAATGGTTAACAAAACCGCACGCCTCAGAGCGTGTCCACAAGTTTTAATAAGATGCGAATGTTGTGTATGTCAAGTATATAAGGGGCTAAATGAGAAGAAAATACACCTTCGAAGGTAGGAGTACTTTATCTGCTTAATTTATATTGATAGTCACTCATGTTCAATATGTTTATCAGAACGAAGTTTTTATATGTGTTGTTTTATACATATTTATCTAGGCCTACATATAACTCAATCCGTCATTATACTGTATGACGTTGACGTCATGACATTAGTATACGTTAACCTTTAACGCACCGTTCGAAAGTGTAAAAGGTGATTCTTTTTTTTTTTTTTTTTTTTTTTTAATTATGTTTATTCTATTATTCCAGGAAAATAGGATTTGATAATTCATGTGAATCCAGCGGACGGTTTAAATGGATTTCCAAGCCTTACTTTCTCGAAAACAAATGGCTGCATAAATAAAGCAATAGTGATATTAATTTAAAAAAAAAAAAAAAAATGTCAGTCGTTTGCTTTTGTGACTGGCGTTTTACATGTAACCTCAGCCATCATCTGGGCTACTTTAGCAATGACAAAATTATGACATTTTCTTTTCTTATTTCGTTTTTTTTTTTTTTTTTTTTTTTTTTTTTTTTATTATTATTATTATTCAGAAAAATGAGATTTGACAATTAATGCAAAATGAAATTTTAAAATCTCTTTTAAGGAAAAACGAGAACAAATATTTTAATATATCGTTTGTTGCAAATTTTAGCCATCATGCTACATATTTAAGCGTTAAGGCTGAATAAATCTTAACTGTCATTTTCATGATACAATTGTTTACAGGTTAACCCTTGTCATGCTAAATAAATAAAAATGCCACTCCCTTTTCTGATTTTCAGCCAATCAGATTTACTTGATCCTGATTGTTGATATAAATTCACATACTTAATGGCAAACAGTGCAGATCCAGATCAGTTGGCTTCTGAAGAAGCCAACTAATCTGGATCTACACTGTTTGCAAAGCAGGACATATCCGGGTTCAGCAGGACTAGGGTTAAGTGGCTGCTACCGCAAGCGTGTAAAAATGACATAACAAGCTTATGCACGGTAAAAGATGTCTTTATATCTCCTTCTAATAGAGAAAATAGTACAAAGTATAGAAGGAAACATTTTTATCATTACTTTTTTTCTCACCAAGTCCAAATCATTTTTTCGTTACGTAAAAGTTATCAAAATCACACCATTGCAGGTTTTAGCCCATTTTCGTCAGGGAACACCCAAAAGGGTAACTGGCAAACAGCGCCGACCCATATCAGACGCCGCATTTTGCGGCATCTGATCAGAATCTCCACTGTTTGCAAATAGTTTAGCAGCTTTTCTTCAGGAATATCTGAATCACTCAGCCTGGCATACCTAAAATTAGAAATGGACTGTTTCAATATATAGTGTGGGGATGTCTATTCACTCTAAAATGGGTTATTGCTGCTTTTTGTAAGAGATATAATTTTTATGAAAGCAGTCACTGTATAGTACTCTAAATCACTTAAACCATGAAGGCTATCCGCAGAAAACAAGAAAATATCCATATCCTCATAAAATTTGATTAATTTTGCTGGGGTTTAACGACACGTCAAACCTTGTGGGTCATTTTTGTGTCTTCTCCCAGAGAAAGAGAGAAGAGAGATAGAAGAGAGAGTATAGGAGATGAAAGAGGAATAGGAATGAAAGTGAAGAAACAGAAGAAATAAGAACATTTCCCCTCTACTCTTATCTGCTCATCACGAAAACATATCTATATAATTTTGACCCCCTTATACCACACTTTTATATAGTAAAACTGAGGTTTACAGGCGTATACATTATTTTTCTTATTTTGCTCAAAAACATAGATTGTGGTTACTCGTTAGAACCGGCTCTAACGAGTACCCACAATCTATGTTTTGAGCAGAAGTATGAAACATATCAGATTTTTTTTATCTGAAAACTTTCAGTTTTTGGTGGTGAAATTTTCAATATATTTGAATAGGCGTGTTTTCGTAAAGTGCAAGGATAGCAGGCCTTGCCAAGCTCTAAGCCAATCTCAGCTAGTCACCCCGGTGACGAAAGGTACACAACACCTTTGCTTCACCCAACCACCCCATATATCTTCCCAAAAAGGGGAACTGATATATTTTTAGGAGAGGGAACTCTGTTAAAAATGATTTGACTACCTTCTTAAAATGGGTCTATTTTAAAAGAAACAAACATGCTCACTATCTTCTGTAAAGGTGTCTGATCCCTATTGAAAAGGGGTATATCCATAAAGAATCCGCTCCCCTTTTTCCAATGGAAGTAAATTATTTCTTTTAAAGTAGACCCCTTTTCAGAATAAAGGGAGCAAAGTCTTTTCTTTTCGAATAAAGTTTAACCATTGTTCTGCAGGGACTTCGGGCACAGAAAAACAAGCATCAACATTACGAAAACACTCCATTTCAAATATATAGAAAATTTCACCTCCAAAAACTGAAAATTTTCAGATAAAAAACTCTGATTTTTTTCATATTTCTGCTCAAACGTAGATTTGGGTATTCGTTTGAACAGCCTCAACGAGGCAGTTCGAGGCGGTTCTTACGAGTACCCACAATCTATGTTTGGAGCAGAATTAAGAAAAATAATGTATACCCCTGTAAACCCCAGTTTTACTGAATAAAAGTGGGGGTTAAGGGGGTCAAAACTATATAGACTTCATTACATGACGCTTACAGAACTATTTTCTATTGTATAAAATGTCAGAAATTCTACCAAGTGTGTTTAGTCCTATTAAACCATTTATGCCAAATGGACTCTTCTGATTTCACTCTTCGGACCGGTCCATTTTCAATATGTCTGGTTTGTTTTTTATTATATGTACTACCATGTTTTATAGAAATTGCTATATTTAGTGCAAACAGTGTATCCAGATCAGACGCCGCGTTCTGCGGCGCCTGATCTGGGTCTACATTGTTTGCCAATGTCCCATTTATTGGACGCTTGGCATAAATTGGTTGTATAGAATAAACGTACAAGCACTGAACATATCGATTTGGAAATACAGTATCAACAATATTATCACATGCAAAAAGAGTCTACCCAGCCGACACTTGACGTTTATGCAATGTCGCATCAACGTCCATGCAACGTCCTGACGTTGTATCAACGTTGATGCGACGTTGCTTCAACGTTGCGTGCCCGCAGGGAATGTTTAAGTTTAAAAAGACAAGAAAGCCTGTAAAATTTGGTCTGCCTGATAAGCTATTAATGCCTGACATCATCAAGAAAGGGATATTTGTTAACTCAGCGTTTAATATAGATAAGGAATTTGCTCTGTGATAGGTATGTAATTATGAACAACTTACAATCAAGACAGTTTCTAAACACCCTACATTGAGATGAATGAATGTCTCCAGTTTTGCATGACGCTCCCATTAAATACAAAATACGTTAGTTTATTTCTTACGGGGCTGTCATTGATGTTATTATAACACTTTTGGTATATTTAGTCAGTAAAATGAGGAAGTTTATGCTTCAGTAGTCTTTATATTAATCGTGTTAGCTCACCTGAGCCTTTTTGCTCGGACGAGCCTAGTGATAAGCATGTTCGTCCATTAACAATTTTAAACGACATCGCCTCCAAAACCAAAGCAGTTATTTGAAACAAATTTCAAAGAAATATTGTATTGAATTAATAGGGGCGGACGATTTAAACATTTTGTATGAGTGTGTCGGTACATGCACGTATTTCGATGACTGAATTGACAGTTGAAATGTTCTTAGACTTAAATGATGCTTGAGGTAAAAAAAAAAATGCCTGCCATCGAAAGCTCTGAATGTATATCATTAAAATAATAGAGGGTATATATATATATATATATATATATATATATATATATATATATATATATATATATATATATAATATATATATATATATATATATATATATATATATATATACCTTGGTTGGCTTTCTATCAGGCTTATGTTTGCTTCATTTCTGTGTTTCTTTGTCGTAGTTTAGTTGCCATGAGAACAAAATACAGTCGAAAGCTCGGACACCAATGGCTCGGTTACCATGGCGAATTCGATCTCGTTTTTGCGTCCCTACGAAATTCTCCCGATAGCTCAAGAGACAAATATTTAGGGGAATTTTCTTATCATGACATTGTTTGTTGTGTTTAATCATTAGAATGGCCTTATCGAGGCAATTCTAATGAGTACACTTAACATACCATTATTGTGCAATAGATCGAAATGATATCCCTAAATTATTGCCATTTGCTGCCCGACCTGGCACCATGTTTAATCTTCAGCGGCTCGAACTACCCCTATCTCGAACAAATTTCCATGGTCTCGAAGATGTCCGAGCCATTGTAGTTGGACTCTATTCTCTTTATGGTAATGATCAAATGGCCCCTCTCCTAACCACACGGAGCTGATGTACTAAACTTGACGTAAAGGATCCTAGAATGATAAAATTGCATTTCATCCTTAAACCGATGGAGAATTTGTGCTAAACTAGACGTAAATGTTCCAAGAATTACCATTTGTCAAACTTGTACTATACCCACCGTATCACTGTTGCGATGTTGCTATAGGAAATGCTAATTAAAAAATATGAAATCTTTCAACAATGTCATCGCCAAATGTACTGGATGGATGTCATTGATTAGTACAGACACGCTACATTGGTGGCTCCGACCAAATTTAATTTAGTGTATTGTATTTACATGGCTCAAGTTGCTGGGACGCACTGACAACAAATATTTTCCTAAACTATAACTTAAAGATAAAATGGTTATTTGCCATAAAGTAGTGGAAACAATTTCCAAAGACCTATTAAATACTGCTACATACGTTGTGTTCCACTGTTCAAAAAATAAATAAAATAAAATTTGATAAAAAAAAAAATAAAATAAAATTTATAAGGATATACATGTTTGCACATGTCGTAAAGCGATCGTCTACCTGTCATTCGCTTGGCCTAGTTACGCTACCTGTACATATTTACCATTGGCCCTTTTAACCTTAAGTTTATGAATGGACTTTTCCACCGCTGAAATGGTAAATGTCTATTGTTGCAAATAGGGGTGTCAGTCAAAAAATATAGTTAAATGGCGTACAGTGTAGATCCTGATGAGACGGCTCATAGCCGTCTCATCAGGATCTACACTGTTTGCACAGATATCTTGTTTAAGTCTGCAGGGCTGCAAGAGTCATTGAAAAGAACATTTATTTAAATGAATTGCTTCGACATGTTCAATACGACCCGCTTATAATTGTGTCTTGCTCTAGTTGATTTGAATTGGGACACGGAATAAAGGGCACTTCATGTTATATATCAAGAACCAGAACCCATTACTTTCTATTCAGACTGCCTATCGCGTTCGCTATTCACAAAATGGTTATTCAGCACAATACAGTATTTACCCTAAGTAGTCGGACAGACAGGCCTGAGCAAATAGACGATGCTCGCTATGTACAGCCACCAAATCTTTAAAAATACCGTATTTGCCTTAAAAGGCTAGGACGTCCAGTATTGACCCAGATCAGACGCTGCAGAGCAAATTATTAAATGGACACATCAGACAGGTATGATCATACTATGTAGACCTAATCAGATGCTACAGAACGCGGCGTCCAATCAGGGTCTACACCGTTTGACAGTCAAGACCCAGTAGTTAAACGAGCAAACAGTGTAGATATAGATTAGGAACCACATAACGACGCGTGTGATCAGTGTATACTGTTTGTCATTCATCCAGCCAATTTACTCGTAAGGCAATCGACAAGAAAGTTAACCCTAGTCCTGCTGAACCCGGATATGTCCTGCCCTTTGCAAACAGTGTAGATCCAGATCAGTTGGCTTCTGAAGAAGCCAACTGATCTGGATCTGCACTGTTTGCCATTAAGTATTTGAATTTATATCAACAATCTTGATCAAGTAATCTGATTGGCTGAAAATTAGAAATGGGCATGGCATCTACATTTATTCAGCAGGACGAGGGTTAAACGGGCATATCAGACAGACATGGGCAAACAATTTAAACCAGATCAGATGCCGCAGAAGGCGGTGTCTGCTCAGGTTCTACACTGTGTGACATTCATCTAGTTAACTGTAGTCACAAGAACAGGTAGTTAACCCATAGAAGACTGAATAAACTCTCCCACACTATATATTGGAAGAGTCCACCTTCGATTTTAGGTATGTCAGGCTATAAGATGTAGATATTCATAAAGAAAAATGGTTGAGCTATTTGCAAACAGTGGCGACTGATCAGATGCCGCGTTCTGCGTCGTCTGATCTGTGTCTGCACCGTTTGCCAGTTACCCGTTTAGGGGTCTCCAGTTTTCAATGGGTTAAACAAATTTATCGAAATTTTAGTATGAATATGGCTAGGAGTTAACCCATTTCTGTTTGAAGAGCCCTAGATCAATTGGCAAACAGTGCAAACCCTAAGGGTAATTGGCAAACAGTGTATACCCAGATCAGACGCCGCAAGATGCGGCGTCTGATCAGGGTATCTACTGTTTGTAAAAAGTTCAGCCATTTTTTCTCTAGGGATATCTAAATCACAGCCTGACATACCTAAAATTGAAATTCTACTTCCAACAAATAGTGTGCGTTGGGAGTGGGGGTTGGGGTGGTCGTGGGTATTCAATCTAAAATGGGTTGAAAGGTCCGAATATTTGGGGTACATGTAAATACAGTAATGAAACGACTAGGAGGATGTACTTGCGGGATTATTATAGAGGGCAGTAGGCTGATTTTCCTGCGCTACACCCTCCCGCATATACAACTTTTACTTTAAAGATAAATATCTTAACATTAATATGTGGCTTTTCCGGTTGATTTATTAGTATGAAACGGCTGTCGTCAAGCAAAACATTTAGTCGCAAAATTGCTCTACTTCTTCAGCGGTATTTCTTTTTGTACTCCGCATTTCCTAAGAAAAGCAAGGGGACATAGTATTCACCTTTGCGTACCTCCGTGGTTCCGTGATTCTGTAATGCGTGGTTCCGACCTCTGAAAGAGGGTATCTTGTGTACGCAACTCCACTTAACATTTGTAGGCAGATCTTTTTTGAAATTTTACAGATGTTTTGTCATGATCTGAAGATTTTCATGTCTTTTTGCTATTCCTGAAAATATATTTCCTACATTTATTTTATTAAAGTGTATTGTGCTCAACTCCTCTCACACGTTTATACATGTACCAATCATTCTGAAAACAGCTGTATTGCCATGGTCTTAAGCTGTGCATGTGTTTTGTGTATGATCCTGAGAATATTCATTTCGCATTTTTAACTCTTGTCCTGCTGAATAAATCAAGATGCCACTCCCACTTCTAATTTTCAGCCAGTCAGGTTACTTGATCAACATTGTTGTTATAAATTTGCATACTTGATGGCAAACAGTGCAGATCCAGGTCAGTTTGCTTCTTCAGAAGCCAACTGATCTGGATCTACACTGTTTGCAAAACAGAGTATATCCGGGTTCAGCAGGACAAGGGTTAACTTAATCATTTTTATGTCCCTAACTGCCGAAGTCAGCAGCGGGGGCCATATAGCGATTCAGGTAAGGATTTTTCCTTATATTTTGGTTATTACAGAATGCACTGATATGAGCTGTATAGCGCAGTTCTCTGCTAAACATCCAATTTTTTATGGTATTTGCTATGTAGGCAGAAGATGCTTGGTTTTTCGATTCCGATAGGTGATGATAATGTCCGTGGCAATCAGTAAAACATCTTTAATGCATTGCAGAGTGTTTAAAATGCTCCTATAGCATTCTGAATTACAAATATCATCTCTAGAATGTTTCCTTGTAACAGTTAACACCGATAAAAACGTTTTTTTTTTTCTATGTATGCAACGTTTTATAAAATGATCACGTTCAAGGTACAAAATAACGAAGATAAAGTTCACTATTTTCCACAAACATGATAATGTAAACGCCATCAATTGTTTTGTCTCTTTAATTGCCAGTTTTCTTTTGTTCTTATAACATTCTATCTCTTCTTTGTACATGTAGATTAGTTCCGTGATATTGTAGTATCTAAAATCTGAACCAATATGCGAATAGCACTCCAGATAGCCGACAGTAGCGAAAGGAAAATACATTTTTATTGCCAAAACATCCCAAAATGATGTTTTGACAATCGACAACCAGTAATTGCGTTCGTCGACTGCCGTTTTGGCAGTCGAAACCGCCTTTTTTCTTCAAAAAATGATCCGCGTTCATAGATTCTAACTTCCGTTTGCGACTGTCATCTATTCGGTGTGATATAGGACGATCGCCGCCTAAAATGACACACTGATATATTTGACTTGCCCTTTAATGCGTCAGTCATGTTTTGAAAGCCACGTCCCTACGGAGCAGGGAACAGCGGTGATTAAGTGCCGTGTTATGACCTCAGCACTGTCCCTGCAGTGCCCATGGGACTGCGGGGCTTTTGAGGTTTTGGTATTCGGAACATTTTTCCATTTACCTGCCGGGATTTGTGACTGGTGCACAACCAGAACGGTTATCGAAATCAAAATATTGCCACAATATTGTTACACATTACGAAAACATGCCTATTCAAACATATAGTAAATTTCACCGCCAAAAACTGAAAATTTTTAGATAAAAACGCTGATATTTTTCATATTTCTGCTCAAAACATAAATTGTGGGTACTCGTTAGAACCGCCTCGTCGAGGCGGTTCTAACGCGTACCCACAATCTATGTTAAACGCAGAAATATGAAAAAATGTATACCCCTGTAAACCCCAGTTTTACTATATGAAAGTGGGGTTTTAGGGGGTCAAAATTATATAGGCATGTTTTCGTGATGAGATCACGGTGGGCATGGCTATTTTGTCATTATTTGGGTAGTTATGAAAAGAATTTTAATAACTGATCAGAAACAATGCGTTTAAGGTTTATCCATGTTTTAGAGTATTCTTTAATAAAAAAAATGTTGTAACATTTGTTAGTTTCCGTTGACAAGTAAGCGTTTGATCATTTTTGGATGAAACACAATGACGGTCACTAGTATCAAGCGTAATGCCATTATAACCAGATACATGTATGTTCCTTTTGGGAAAGAGCTGACAACTCTGCTTGCCATCTGTTTATTTTGTGGTTGTTTTATTGTCTGTCTTTTCCTTTGGTGTTCGGGATTTGATGTTGATCTGATTGTATCAATTGTTGAGTTCTCTTATTTATTTTTCATAAAAGAGATGTTGCAGATGTAATATTTCTCTTTAAACTATTATGTTACTCCAAAAACTAGGGCTTATGTTGCACAGTTAATACGGTTTAAATAAATGGTCATGTATCAAAAAAGAAGACTGTTTTTGTGTGACAGAAAAAGTACCTTATGGACCCCAACCTTTCATAACTTAGATACCTTTTGTGCTATGAAGTTGAAAAATTTGCTAGGCTATTTACCTACCCCTAAACCTTTGACTTTGCATTAGAGATACCCATGAGGAATGCCCTGGGGTGGGCTAGAGGTCAAATGTATAACAAATCAGACTGAGAATTTGGAAAAAAAAGTTGTTGAAATTAGTGCATCCAGATGTTGTTGCCATATGGACAAAGACCAAAGAGCGGGAGCATTTGTGTACTTTGGACACATGTCTGTTTTGTACTATACTGTTACATAATATATATATATATATATATATATATATATATATATATATATATATATATATATATATATATATATATATATATATATAGTGGGCAACTCTTCTCAAGGCCAATCTTTTTTTTAACTTTACAGGTGTTTCTGTCGTGGTCTGCAGGTGTGTACGTGCATTTGTATCATTATCTCATGTTTTGTTTTAACTTATTCCCCGTTTCGAACTTAGTCATTTTTTGCACTCAAAAGCTATAGTAGACACTTAGCATGCACCTTGTGTGCGTACTTTCGCCTACAAACTTAAGCAGATTTTTTTTATTTAACATGTGTGTTTTTGTCATGGTCTGACGATGTGCATCTGATTTTGGTATAATCTTTCGAACTATTTGTTTTTCTAACATTCTCCACCTTTGAACTTAATCATTTTTGTAATTTAATTCTACTGAGGTGTATAGATAGTGGGTATCTTGTTTCTTAAACTCCTCTTACAGTTCGCTTTGACACTTTACAGGTGTTTTGGCTTCAGTATGGTTCGCTCTTTGTTTCTATATTTGTTAAATTTTAACCCATTTTGAGCTCAGTCGTTTCTTTGTGCTAGCAATGTTTCTGCGCTCGGCTACTATCAATGTGTATCGATTGTAGTTTCCTTGTTGACCTGGGCCGAGTTGTTCAAAGCGTCGTTAGCTTAACGAGCTCGTTAAGGGTAATTACGTTAACTGTTTTAGCGGATTCAATATACAATATTCTGATATTTTTTTGCTGAAAAAAATGTGAGCAGCTTTTGCACTGCAAAAGCTACTCACATTTTTTCAGCAAAAAATTTCAGCATATTTGCGTATCACTCGATGTAATTTTTTACTAATCGTTAACTAACGATGTCGTTAGCTTTGAACAACTGGGCCCTGGTCATATTTGGAAGATCCTGCAACAAAGGATATAAATTTTCTGAATTTGCTTTTTGTCACGTTTCTTACATTGTAAGCTTGTTGACCTGGTCAGTTCTTGAGTATTTTAAAAGTCGAAGGCACAAATTCTCCGTGTTCGCTTGTTATGTCCGTGTATTCAATAATATAGTCCTCGGCGACACAATTGTAATGGCAATCCAATTTTTAGTCAACCGAAATTGACATATTATTACTACAGTCGAACTACAATGGCTCGAACATCTTTGGGACCATGAAAATTTGTTCTAGACATGGGTAGTTCGAGACACTGAGGGTTAATCATAGTGTCAGGTCAGGAGGATAATGGGTACAGTTTAGGAATGCCTTTTCGATCTTCTACAGTCGAACCTCAATAGCTCGAACACCGATGGCTCGTTTACCATGGCTAATTCAAACTCGTTTTTGAGTCCCTACGAAATCCTTCAGATAGCTCAAGAAAACAAATATTTAGGGAATTTTTATTTTATCATGAAATTTTACGTTGTGTGTACTCATTAGAATCGCCTCATCGAGTACACTCAACATACCAGTATTGTGTAGAAGTTCGAAACGATTTCCGAAACCTTTTGATCTTTCCTGTAACGATTCTAATGAGTACATATACATCTTCATGATAAAGTAAGAACAGTTCCCTAAATATCGCTAAATGTTTTTCGTTTCCTTGAGCTGTCGAAAAAATTGGCTAGGAACACAAAATTCAGCTTGAGTCAGCCACGGAGTTCGAGCAATTGGTGTTACAGCCATTGAAGATTCACTGTAACTAATATCTGGAACACTTCTGCTTTAATTTAATTCTATATAATTTAAGATTAAATCAAACTTTAACAAAGAATTCCGACCCAGGATCATTACTGATGCAAGTACTTCAGAAAAACGTGTATATGGAGAAATATGAAATACCATTGGGCTGAAGTGGGTTCGAACCCACGCCGGCGTGGGTTCGAACCTCACTCAGCCCAGTAGTATTTCATATTTCGCCCTATATATATATATATATATATATAATATATATATATATATATATATATATATATATATATATATATATATATATCGTATATATATAAGTCCGATTCCTCAATGTTTACAATAACGTTCTGATGTGCATGTATGCATTTAAGATTGTCACTGATAACTCCACACGTCATGGATTCGTATGCATATAATTCTCGTCCGCATTTGAATTCTTTTGCGTCACCTTCTATAAGATGTATACAGAGGCCGGAATTTGGTTTTTGGCACCGTTTCACTTCGTGGTAATTATTGATATTAAATTTTGCTTTCGTTAGCAGTCGTTTCAAGTTTATATTTGGTTGCCGCTTGCTTTTGATCATCTTGAAGTTTGATAGCATGCTGTTCATGTGGGGATCTTCATGTAAAATGGGAAGATTAAATTGGATGACTTTGTATGTTTCTGGATTTTAGGGATTGTATGTCGAAACGTAAGAAATAAATGGGTCCCTTGTTTTCTCTTTGATATTTTTAAAGCGTTTTTGTCCAGATTCATGGTTTCTCCAAGTTTTTCTGGGTATTATTGTTTAAGAGAAAATAATTTTAATTATTTCATTCTATTTGCGAGAATATGTTATTCCCAAATGACTGTTTTAGTCGATGAGCAAGGTTATAGGGTATGTTTCTTTTTGTATGTCTCGGGTGGACTCTTCTACCTCAATTGTTTGGACAGCTCCATTTCCAATAGAAGGAGTGTGTGGTTAGATGTTTTGCAGAGAATCTTGTATATAATGCAAACAATTTAGACTCTGATCAGACGCCGCGTTCTGTTGCGTCAGCGGCGTCTGATGAAGGTCTATACTGTTTGCCAATGCCCTTTTTGGGGGACACTAGGCATAAATGGAGTAAGAATAATGGATACACCTCCAAGGTGGCAAACTGTTGTTTTTTTTCCATTTCTAAAAGGGGTTAATTTAAAAGAGGAGACCATTCTTCCTTTTAGAGTAGACCCTTTTCCAGAATGGTCTTCCTGTGCATTTAAGTCAAATGAATACAACTTCAGGTGAGGCAATTCTGTCAATATTGTTTTGTCTCCCTTCTGAAAACGGATTTTCTCTAATGGGATATACTTTTCTCCCATTGGATAAAGTAGACCCCATTTCAGAAGGAGCTCAGTGTACGGTAAAACAAACAGGAAATCACGAAAGTGTGTCCCTTGGCGGAAATCGTTGTAAGTCTAAGTGTAGCCGGAGGCTGATAATTCTTCTCAGTATAATAAGCCTTTGGAGCAGCACATGAAGCTACTTCAGGTAGACCACCTACCTAGCAGATGATTCATAGGAAACATTACGAACACATGCATATATAGTTTTGACCCCATCAAACCCCACTTTTATATAGTAAAACTGGGGTTTACAGGGGTATACATTATTTTTCTTATTTCTGCTCAAAACATAGATTGTGGGTACTCGTTAGAACCGCCTCGCCGAGGCGGTTCTAACGAGTATCCACAATCTATGTTTTGAGCAGAAATATGAAAAATATCAGAATTTTTTATCTGAAAATTTTCATTTTTTGGTGTTTAAATTTTTCAATATATTTGTATAGGTGTGTTGGCGTAATGATAGGAAAGGCCAAGCCATAATTTTTTTCTGAAAATTAAAATACAAACACTACTAATTTGGATGTCGTCTGCTGCTGCTGGGAGTGGCGTGACGCTATCTGTATATTTTACCTGTTGTTTCAGCTGACAAGATCTTTAGACGATGTATTTACGTCCTTGTACCGTATTAAGCCTAAGTAATCAGATACATTAACTCCCTACAACACCAATCCTAAAAATTGAACAAGTATTAGCATTTTCAAAAAGCTAGCGGGTCGTTTAGCTCAACACTGCATGTACTCTTATGAGGCACATGATGGCACACGTATCAAAATTTACTGAGCTAACCTAAATGACTCAAGTTATTTTCCGAGTTTTCGTTCACTCCGAATTGTCAAATTTACCTCTGACGTGTTTCTTGACAATTATCCTGTGAGTGTGTTTCAACATTTCGACTATAGCAGATCACTAATATAACTGGATAATAAAATATTTTATTCTATTCCATTCATTATCGGATGCACGACTACTATGTCAATAGTCCTGGTAAAATACTTCGGCTTAGGCTGGGTTCAGTATAATTTCTGTATTTGATGTGTCATTAGTATAGGTCCTTTACATGCGGCTTGCCAGGGTGACCCGCAATAAGTCAATTCTACCCCTGTTGATGCATCTAGAAACTTCTGGACGGGTGGCAAACAGTGTAGACCCAGATCAGCCGCCGCGTTCTGCAGTGTCTGATCTGGGTCTACATTGTTTGTTCAGGCCGTTCTGTCCGATTACTTAGGATAAATACGGTATATATAGTCTTTTGAACAGACAATCAGATTTGCATCAAACAAAAATGGACCGCAAGCAAGCGAAACGATCAACAAAGACTTGGGCAATCATGCGCAATCTCAGAGACTGATAAAGGTTGTCTGGTAGAAGACTGGATAACGTACATGTAGATTCTACTTATAGAAATGGATGACCCTTTAAAATGTTACAATGCGCTGGCTAGTCTCGCGGTTTGTCTTTCAGGTGACTATGAAGCTCCTTTTCGATTTAGATGAACACATTTAGTTTTTTACATCGTAAAACGATGTTTTGCGGAATACATGTACGTGCATGAAGCAATGTGACGCAAATTGAATTAAAAATAGGATCATTGGTTGTGTCAGTGGCGAAAAGGGACGGTCCATGTCACCATGTATATCTAAATAGTCTGTTCAAAACTTCAGCTGTGCAGAAGTAATTGGTAGCAGCTGGACAAACTGGACGTGACAAAAAGTGTCTCCCTTGTGGCAAAATAGCGGCTGAAGTTCCAGTTGTATCCATTACTAGGCCTTTGCTGCTCGTTATATAAGTAAAACTTCAATGACTCGAACACTGATGGCTCGTTTAACGTGGCTGCTTCCATTCCGAAAACATGCCTATATAATGTTGAACCCCTTATACCCACTTTTATATAGTACAACTGGGGTTTACAGGGGTATACATTATTTTTTTCTTATAAATATCTGCTCAAAAGACATAAATTGTTGGTATTCGTTAGTACCGCATCGCCGAGGCGGTTCTAACGAGGACCGACAATATCTGTTTTGATCAAAAATAACAAATATATCACATTTTTTTTTCATCTGAATCTTTTCGTTTTTGCAGCCATAAAAGGTGTCACTATATTGAATGGGCGTGATTTCGTAAATGAACTCGGTTTTTGAGACCTAGGAAGTTCTTCCGATCGCACAGGAAAACAAATATTTAGGGTTATTACAGAGAATGTATGGAAATATATGTTGTGTGTACATGTACTCGCTAGAATCGCGTCATCGCCACTCAGTATAACATACTTGGTAGCCGTGCATTTCGTCTGCAAGTTCAAACAACCCAACAGTCTACTACAGTATAACCTCAATGGCTCGAACACGGATGGCTCGTTTACCATGGATGATTCGAACACTTTTTTCAGTCCCAAACTTCTCCCAATAGCTCAAGAAATCAAATATTTAGGGAATTTTTCTTATTTTATCATGGAATTTTATGGTGAGTGTACTCATTAGAATCGCCTCATCGAGGCGATTATAATGAGTACACCCAACATACAATCATTTGTTGAAAATCGAAAATATTTCCCTAAATTATCGCTATTTGTTTCTTGAACTGGTGCCATGATTAACCCTCAGTGGCTCGAACTACCTATGTCTCGAACGAATTTCTATGGTCCCAAAGATGTTCGAGCCATTGAGGTTCGACTGTATTATTATTTTATCTGTCTGCTCCGAAGTTGACATCTAACGCTGCTTAGTTGTCATCTTAGTTCTGCAAAGAAATAACGAGTGAGGCTTCCGAAAAGCGTACTGAAACCACATACCTTATATCAAATATAAATTTCTCCATAGCTTGTTTAGCAACCTTTCCTGGGTTGGCTCTAATTCCTCTTATTACATAGTGGTGACATTCACCGATGCCTGAACTCTGACTTTCTGAGTGCTTTATCCTTATCCAGTGTATCAAGTTCGAACTCCATGCAGTTATATTTATTACAAACTATTCAAATATTCTCCATCTCAACGTACAGTCTCTCGATATCTTCAGGTAGGAAGCTGAGGCATACCCAACGGGCACATGACGTTATACAACGTCGCATGAACGTCGATGCAACGTCATGACGTTGCATCGACGTTGATGCGACGTTGTATATACGTCCTGTGACTGCTGGGCATGACGCTTTAGTGTTTTCAGAGAGCTGGCTATAACCTACCGTATCCAATGAAACTTTTACTTTTAATGAAACTTTTTTTCAAATTACATGCCTCTTTTCAGGAAGGATAGGCGAGATTGGCCAGGTGGAGGCATTGCAATATATGCCCGATATACTTTTTCGTGCAAAGAAAGATACGACATTGAAATAAATGACAAGAAGCAATCTGAGTAGAGAATACTGTGATTGCAGTTTAAATCATTTGCAAATTGAATGTCACTAAAGCAAATAAGTGAACTCAGGGACTGACAAAATTAGGTCAGTAATACATTACTGATGCCGTGGGATGGGTGTCAACCAACACCGCTAGAATACTGGAGCAAAAGAAAACCACCGATTGAACCTCGGTGGGCCGAGAAAAGGACATAAAAAAGTTCCGTTCCAGTCCATCTAAATAAATAGTTTTTAAGTCGGGTCATCATAAAGTCTGAACCCCGACTCAGCGGCGTGCAATGAAAGTGGTAAGCAAAGTGGTCAACCGTAATTGTGTCAACCATTAAGCATGCAGACTGTCTTTTGACATCAATGTTATATCCCTTTCGTTTATAACATGACAATTTTACTGTTTATAACATATAACAAATTTACTTTATCGATCAGAAAAATTCAGGTTTTCCTACATTTTTTCTAAACTTATATGCTAATTCACCATAAAATTCACTATGAAATAGGCCGTGTAGCAGAATTTGTTGTAGTCCGGTAGCGTATTTAGAAACCAATTCGTAGTATCGACGATAAAAGTTAGAAAAAGCTTTCCGAAAGTTATGATACCGATACCTCTGGAGGAGATTGGCAGTCAAAGTTTTGTTACGAGCATTGAAATCCGCCAAATGACTAGACATTCTTTAAACTGAATAAGTTGAGAAGTGTTAACACCATAAGAAGGGGCTCGAGGAACGTCGCCATCCAAAAACGGGAAAATAACGTCAAAATCAAAATCATCGCATTTGCCATCAATTTTGGATGAAACAAAACCGTTTGAAATTGATAAATAAAGCACATGCTAGCAGATGAATTAGGAGTGTAAGAAATTTAACTTATGTTCATGGACAGACTGGATGACATCAAATCTGCTAATTTCGATTCCTGTTGTGTACTTTTTTTCTTTGAAAGGATCTATTTTTACAGAATGTATCTACACAGCATTCACACAGTAAAACCATTTGTGGCCATAAATGGTTTTACTATGCAAATGCTAAACGTCTCTCCATATTTCACCGTACTATACCTTAAAGCTTCTGATTCCTTGGGATAATTGAGCCTTTATTAAATATCTGAAAATAAAATAACACTCAAGCTAAAAGTCGCGCGCATTGGTGCAAGTTACATTAAAGTCTGCCTGGTTTTCGCTTTCTTTGACGTGTCCTTTGCGTTGAAAGGATCCATTTCCCATGATATTATTTGAAGGTACAATCGAACCTCGATAGCTCGAACACCGATGGCTCGTTTACTATGGCTAATTCGAACTCGTTTTTGAGTCCCTACGAAGTTCTTTCGATAGCTCAAGAAAACAAATATTTAGGGACATTTTCTTATTTTATCGTAAAATTGTATGTTGTGTGTACCCATTAGAATCGCCTCATCGAGGCAATTCTAATGAGTACACTTAACATACAATTATTGTGTAGAAAATCGAAAAAATCCCTAAATTATCACAGTTTGCTTCCTGACTTAGCACTATAATTAACCCTCAGTGGCTCAAACCACCCATGTCTCGAACAATTTTCTATAGTCCCAAAGATGTCCGAGCCATCGAAGTTCGACTGTACATGTATAAAGGTTTGATGACGTTGATTTATTTCAGTCCGTTTGATAATGTCAACATTGATTGTTCATTTACCTTTTCCAATAGACACGGAACAATATTTTGGCAGTGTGCGCTGTGTGTTGGTTGTATTCTTGGGGACTGGTGCACCATTGTCAGCTCATCACGTCTTGCTACTTTAAACAGCTCTTTTGAAGCTATCAAAGGTTGATCCTTTCGGTCCTTAGAATAAATTTCCTATCTATCTTCTGCCTTCTTCTTTCAATCCATTCGACGGGGGACCCGCAGAATTATCTCAAGAAACACACAACATCGCAGGAACTTCAAAACAACGTCACTGCAACGTCACGACGTTGTTGGGACGTTTTGTGTTTGCTGGGATGTTTGGCATGCCAAAAGAATAAAAGTCCGTAACCTTGCCCCGGCCCTTTACGCTACATAGCTATGGTAAATCGCACGCACCGGTGGTTTCTACGACTGGCTTGTGTACCTCTTAATTGGTGATATGCTGACACACACACACACACACACACACACACACACACACACACAAAGAGAGAGAGAGAGAGAGAGAGAGAGAGAGAGAGAGAGAGAGAGAGAGAGAGCAAATGCATTGACTCGGATATTTCTTGATTTTTGTCACTTAATGCTTCATAACTATAGTTAGTCACATGTACCGATGGTGTCTTAGATTGGCTTGTGTATCCCCCTATATTGGTGAAGTGCTTTTACAGCAAAAATATCAATGCACTGACCTACATATTTCTTGATTTTTATCACCAACAAACCGGGTTAAATAATTTCAATGGAAAATAAAATATATAAGAAAAATCATTCAGAAATACACTTTTGGATTACAGCAATGACCTCCTGTTGAGGTTCAAATATCATATTGAAATGCGTCTTCATCGAAATACAGTTATACATATCATGTAGCGATGTATAAAGGATTAGAAAATACATTAACATATTATCCGTGTTCAAAGCCGATGTTCTTTGCTAGCCGGCCTTTACCCAGCAGGCACATGACGTTTAGACAACGTCGCCTCAACGTCGATGCAACGTCATGACGTTGCATCGACGTTGAGGCGACGTTGTAAAGACGTCATGTGTCTGCTGGGTAGCGACATTCCCTTTTTGCACATTCAAAGCGCAAGTAAGAGGGCATAATATACCTGGTAGTTTTCTGCTATCTTTAACACGGGAGACACTTTTTGTAACTTCCTTGACACCAAGTCCCTTGAAAAGGGATCTACCTTAATAAAAATAATAATAATAATAATAATCGACTTTATTTATAGAGGGTAACACATTTAGTAATCTAGTACTAATCTTCCATGTGGCCCTCTTTTTTCCTGGGTAGAAACCAGTACTAAGCAATGTGGATAAAGTCTCTTGCTCAAGGAAACAACACTTGCAGTTAGTGGGGATCGAACCCGGTACCTCTCGATCTCGAGTCCGACGCTTTACCACTGCACCACAGCGCTCCACGGGAGCAAATTCTTCTCTTTTAGGGTAGAACCCATTTCATAAAGCAGTGTCTGCCTGAAGGTGAATCAGTATCTTCGGCAGCACTAAACACTAGAACAGGTGTCAGAAAACAGCAAACAATTGAGTTAACGTCAACCACAATGACTCGCAAAATTTATCGTCCATATACATTGAATTAGAGCCCAGCTGGCATGTGACGTTTACACGACGTCACATTAACGTCATTACGTTGCATCGACGTGCATGGGACGTCGTATAAACGTAATGGCGTGGCGTCGACGTTAATGTGGCACTGTAAAAATGAATGTCATGACATTGCATCGACGTTAATGCCACGTTGTATAAATGTCATGGCGTTGCATCGACGTTAATGTCACGTTGTATAAAGTTTATGATATTGCATAGGCGTTAATGCGACGTTGCATAAACGTCATGGTGTTGAATCAACGTTAAGGCGACGTTGTATGAACGTCATGTGCCCGCTGGGAGACACCTGTGCAGAAAATTAGCAAGAGGACAACAATTTAACAATTATTTTTTGACCCGCGAAATAATACAGCCGCAGTTGGCATCTTTGACCCAAGAAACAAGAGCGCATATAGTTTCTCTACCGATCTAAAAGCATATTTTACTAATCTATTGTACCAGTGTTTGTTAATGGTCACAATATTCGAAACATGACACAAGGTTAAGCATATCTTAAACGAAGCTGATACAGTTTCAGGGCAGGCAACTATTTCAAATTTGTTTTGCCTCTCTTCTATAAAGGTGTCTACTTTAAAGGTTCCATATTCCTCAAAAATAGACATTTTTATCCGAGAACATTTGATAAATTGATACATAGTATTAATACAATCATAAAATGTGGCATCTGACAGCCTGTAAAATTTCAGTTAGTCTCTCGTTCTTGAACTGGATCAAAAATGAAATGCTTTTTTTTTTTATTGTATCTCTGAATTAATGTTGGCAACATTAATTCTGAGAAACGATAAAAATTCATTTCATTTCAAGAACGAGAGAGTAACTGAAATTTTACAGGCTGTCAGGTTCCACATTTTATGATTGTATTAATACCAAATATCAATTTATTAAACCTTTCTTGGATGATAAAATGTCTACTTTTGAGGGATATGGAGACGTTAAAAGGAAACACTTTGCTGACATTCTTTCCTTTTTGCGTAGACTCTTTGTAGAAGGAGATTTATGTACAGTGAAGCAAACAGGAAGTCACAAAAGTTGCTTCACTTGCAAAAGTGGCAGAATATCAACTGTGTATCCAGTCCCCTTAAATCGGTCTAATTGATCCACCTAAAAATCCCATTATCATTATCAAACTAAAGCATGTGTTGCGTGCACTTACTTGGGATTGTTTCATATGAGCAACCTCATGACATAACCAACAGAATGGCATGTGCGCCCAGCGAAGACTCAGAGCAGTATGTGCATCCGTCCAGTCTGAACAGAGTCTTCGCTATCCGCATGAAGAAAGCTTGCGTCCTTAGCCTCTCACTGAGCGCACAGCGAAGACTCTTATCAGACTGGGCGGATCTGAGTCTTCGATGGGCGCACATGTCATTTTATTGGTTTTGTCATGACGTGGATATAAATCTCTCCATGTAAGAATACTGGATACTCTTTTTAGATTTTCCGCCTCTTTTGACAATCAAGACAATTTTTGTGACTTCCCATTGTCTTTCCTGTACACGCTATGTTAGGATTCTTCTTTGTACGTGCGTCGGTGGTATCATATGTGTCTTTTGTTTTGTCTTCGTTTGTCCTTCATCTCTCCTTCTTTTGGTGCCTCGGGAAGGCTGTGCCTCGTTATTGTTGCATTTTTAGGGTATCTTCACTAATATAATTTAGATAATAAATTCAAATCTGTTTAAGAAATAGTGTTTCCGTGCAACAGCGAAACTTGTCACAAAGTATATTCCTAAATGAAAGGTACTTTTAACCCACTGTTATGAAGGAAACATTATTTGATCATAAATATCCAAAAAAGTAATAGTAGTTGTGGACAATCTTAAGAATTGTTTTTTTTTTTTTTTTTTTTTTTTATTATTATTGATATTTTTTGGATAAACCAGAAAATATCTGTATACCCTCTTGTCTAGAGAAATGAGTACCGTATTACTGCTACTATTATTGGCATTCTTTACAAACATTATGGTTTAACTAAAATATTCATTTTTCCATGCATAACTAAATACTTTTATTTTATTGATCATTGAGACCATTCCAGGTTTTTGAAAATGTATACGAGGACCACTGATGGGACATATTTGGCCGAAACTTGCTAGTTTGGCTCAGAAAACTTGACACTTAAGCTGCTTTCAGTTTTATGATCACTGCTTTCAATAGTCATTCCTATTACGGTCTATTTAAGGGCAAAAGCTCGGTGCGATTTTTAATGTTTATTTGAGTTGTATCGAAAATAAATTGAAACCCATATTTGTTGTAATATACCAGCTGCGTAATGGTGAAAACTGGTTTTCATACTATCATGCAAAAGTTTTAGGTTCTATCTACTCTAAAAGATACAAATTACATATAAAAAGCAAGACGGAACTTTTGCCGTGAAGTATAGTACATGTATATGTATCTCTAGCTGTTAGTAAATAAAACGCCTCAGTTAATAAACAGAAAATTACCCTTTTCCACATTAATGCTTTTTTATGATCAAATTTTGAAATACAGTCAACAAATTGATGAGGGGAAATTTATATCTTTACAATTTAACCCCTACTTCCGGAATGAGACCGGCAAAGAAAAAGAAAAAAAAATCAAAAAAAAATCAAATAATGCAATGTCTAGTCCATTACGAAAACATGCCTATTTAAATATACTGAAAATTTAACCACCAAAAAATGAAAATTTTCAGAGAAAAAAATTCTGATATTTTTCACGTTTTTGCTAAAAACATAGATTGTGGGTACTCGTTAGAACCGCCTCGGCGAGGCGATTCTAACGAATACCCACAATCTATGTTTTCAGCAGAAATAAGAAAAATAATGTATACCCCTGTAAACCCCAGTTTTACTTTTTAAGGGGGTCAAAATTATATAGGCATGTTTTCGTGATGCGTGTGATTTGATTACGTATTTCTAGTGGCTACTGATTTCATTCTCTTTTAATATTCATATATGCATGTGTATATTTTTAACATTTTTAACATGTTTTCAGCTTCAACCTATATCATTTCTCATTCAGAAATATCTAAGTAAGTTATCAATCTCCTATTTGGCAACAAGCATTTCTAAACTTCATAATACATGTATTTGTCTCGATTACGATATAAGCCGCAGAACACAAGATCTCTTTTCCGGCGATAACGGCAAAAGCGAACAGTTTTCGGGTGTATGCCATTTCTTAAGAACTGCAATGGCTCATTCTACATTTATGTCTTCAGGGGAGTAGCTGGCATTGCTTTCAACCACTGACTAAGTTCGCGAATTTTCACATCAAGTATTCTTTATTCCGTTTAGTATTTAATTATACATTGTCAAATAAATAGTAGCCCTGTGTAGATATATTTTTCAAATTATTCTTTTCGTTAAAACATCTACTCAAATCAGTATATTTAATAATCGGAAAAATACATTTAAGTGCAAAACTTCTAAAATAAGGTTATCGGAATCATAAAAGTGCGTGAAAAATTTAACAGGTTTTATCGCATCCTAAATTAATTTCTAACTTTGGCTTGAATACATTTCTGAAGAAGGTCGATTGGATTCCGAACTTTGTCGCGTCGTAGTCTGTAGATTTAGAAGGATTTTTTGGTAATACTGATATTTCAGAATAAGTCGTTAAGTCAGTCGTTATAAAAAGCAGGTTATAAGATGAATGCCATGCGGCAAACTGCATGCATGGCTGTTCACCCACTTATGGTTGGTAGCCTCGTACAACGTGTCTGTCTTTAATTACACGACAGTGAGTCAGGTCAGAGACATGACTCAGTGATATGTATAGAAGTTTGGTGCATTATTATTGCTGTCTATGGTTTTTGAGTCTTTTGAGTCGTTTTTGAGTCCCTACAATACTTTTTCGATAGCTCAAGAAAACAGACATTTTGGGAAATTTTCTTTCGTTATCTTGAAATTGTATGTTGTGTGTAGTCATTAGAATCGCCTCATCGAGGTATTTCTAATATATGTAAGTACACTCAACATACAATTATTGCGTAGAAAATCGAAAACAAATCCCTTGATTATCGCTGCTTTCTGGGCTGGTAGCATGATTATTCCTCAGTGACTCGAACTACCCATATCTCGAAATAATTTCAGTGGTCCCAAAGATTTTCGAGCCATTGAAGTTCATCACGAAAACATGCCTATATAATTTTGACCCCCTTAAACCCCACTTTTATATAGTAAAATTGGGGTTTACAGGGGTATACATTATTTTTATTTCTGCTCAAAAACATAGATTGTTGGTACTCGTTAGAACCGCCTCGCCGAGACGGTTCTAATGAGTACCCACAATCTGTGTTTTGAGCAGAAATATGAAAAATATCAGAGTTTTTACCTGAAAAATTGTCGGTTTTTGGAGGTGAAATTTTCTATATATTTGAATAGGCGTGTTTTCGTAATGTCAGCTGTATCTGTTTTTGATTGCGCGATAGTGAATCGGGTCACAGACTAAAGACGCTTCCTTCCGCAATATGTATAGAAGTTTGAAGCATGTTTATTGTTGTCTGTGGTCGGGCCTATCATGGCCTGACTTGTGTTTTCTGTTGTAATGGTTTCAGATTGTCACTGAGCCCTGTACAGTAAAACCTCAATGACTCGAACATGCATGGCTCGTTTACCATGGATGATTCGAACCCGTTTTTGAGAGTCCCTAGGAAGTTCATTCGATAGCTCATGAAGAAAAATATATTTAGGAATATTTTAAGAGAAATTTTCTTATTTTATCATGAAATGTGTGTCACCGAGGCAATTCTAATGAGTTCATTCAACATACCACTATTGTCTAGAAGATTGAAAAAAAAATAACAGTTTTTTTTTTTTTTTCAATCTACTAGATAATTGTGATACGTTGATTATCGCCATTAATCTCCTGGCCGGCCGCTACAGGTATGATTAACCATTACGAAAACACGCCTTATCAAATATATTGAATATTTTACAACCCAAAAAAGGAACTTTTCAGATAAAAAAAAAAATCAGATATTTCCATATACCCTCTGAAAACATAGATTGTGGGTACTCGCTAGAACCACCTCGGCGAGGCGGTTCTAATGAGTTACCAAAATCTATGTTTTTTAACAAAATAAGAAAAATAATGTATACCCCTGTAAACCCCAGTTTTACTATATAAAAGTGGGGTTTAAGGGGGTCAAAATTATATAGGCGTGTTTTCGTGATTCCCTGAATGGCTCAGTTTTACTAGTTAGGTAGAGGATACTACGGGTACCGAACACATATTTATAATTTTGAGCTGCATCAAAATTAAGGGCGAGGGTTTCATCGTGTAAAACTGCATGTAGGTTAATCTGTACATTTTGCTGTTGTTTGTCTGATCACTTTAATATGATATGCCCAGTTGTTGCATAAAAAGTAATTTTGATTGAATTGCTCGAGTAAAAAACTGTTAAGTATTTATTTGCTTTGTTGAGTATAGTTGTACTTTTATGCTTTCAGCGTCAGCAAAAGTGTCGCAGATGACAGTCTTACACATGTAATATTTGTACTATTATAATTATTAGATTTATGGAATGTGATGCACACTTGCAACTAGATGCGTAGGGCTGACTTACTTATTACAATTGAGTCATCAACTATATTCCGTAGTTCCATGACTTCGTATATTTTGTGTAAAGTTTCCAGGTTAAGATCATGTCTCTTGATCTACAAGGGGGGGAGGTAAATAAAACTCATCATTACGAAAACACGCCTATTCAAATATATAAAAAAAATTTCACCTCCAATGAAAATTTTCAGATAAAAAACTCTGATATTTTTCATATTTCTGCTCAAAATATAGATTGTGGGTACTCGTTAGAATCGCCTCGGCGAGGCGGTTCTAACGAGCACCCACAATCTATGTTTTGAGCAGAAATAAGAAAAATAATGTAAACCCGTGTAAACCCCAGTTTTACTATATAAAAGTGGGGTCAAAGGGGGTCAAAGTTGTATAGGCATGTTTTCGTGATGTAGCTACAGGAGGGGAGCTCGCTAGAAGTTACCTTACACCTTCCAATTTACCCACTTTTACCAAATCTGCGTCTGTTCTCATTAAATTTTAGGTTTTCGGTAATATCGCATATATAGAGGATATTTAAATGTTTGGAGTGAATATGACTTTTATTTCATCTCGTGAAGTGAAAAAAAATGTATATTTCATTCGTGCCGAAAGTGAAGTGAAAAAATGTATATTTCATGAGTGCCGAAGGCACGAATGAAATATACATTTTTTCACTTCACGAGATGAAATAAAAGTCATATTCACTCCAAACATTTGAATTTTCTTTTTATTGTATACATCACTTTCGATAGAAGAGATGAAATAAAAGTCATATTCACTCCAAACATTTGAATTTTCTTTTTATTATATACATCACTTTCGATAGAAGAGATGCAAATCTTGCATTTGCAAGGGGAAGTCGACGTCGACGCCATGACGTTCATGTTTTGTTTGGTGACGTTAGATATGACGTCAGAAACGCCCATTAGCCTGTAAACAATAAAATAAAAAGAAACTTTACTCTTTTTCAGTGAATACCATAAAAAATTTCATCTTGTATAATGAAAATATTAAAAATAAGAAAAAAAAAAGTAGTTCCAGATCTTATATTTTTCACTGCTCAGAGGAGTGAAAATATAAGTTTTATATTTTCACTAGTGAAAACTAGTGAAGATATAACTTTTTCGAAATATGCATTTTATTTCATTAATAATTCTCTATATTTCATTACTTTGTATATAATAAATAACGTCGCATTAACGTCAAATGACGTTGCATCGGAGTTAATGCGACTTTATATAACGTTATTTGCCCGTTGGGATGTCTTACCGTGTTCCGGCGGTAAAATGTCTCCCCGTACTTCAGTAGTGTAGTTTATATCTTCTGGTCCTTTACGATCGTTGAGCCCCTTCCGGGAATTTAGAACATTTCTTTGTTTGGAGAATTAGGCATTTACATGTAGTAGTTAAGTAAATATTGTGGAATTTTTGTCATGAATAGAGCTGGAATTCAATTTGAACGCTTGCTTTTAATGTAATACCTGCGGGCAAAACGTCAGCTTTTCTTGCAGTAAATGGAAACAATATCAAAGGCGATCACCCTGAAAAGTGCCTTCCCACTCACCTCCACCCACCCACACTACCCCACCACGCCCTACTCTCTCAAAGCGAACTCTTTCTTTTACGTTTTACATGTTTCCTTCCGAAAATGCTTAATCCGAGGAAGCATTTTATTATTTCTGTTAGAGTACTCTCTCTTCAAAGAACGGTACAGTGCTCACTTTATGTGCATCCACAACTCTTCCTTTCGCCAGATCATGCAGTAAAGATATGTTAGTCCTATATAAGCGTGACAGTGACTTCAGTGTATCATATTTTGTTGTCCAGACATGATGTTGCACTGATAAAGTACAAAGACGTCTGCTCCACATAATGTAATTTAACCTTTACCACACTATAGGCATATTCGGCAAACGAAAAGTGATCATATTTTTTTTATTTTTCCAGAAAATAGGCTTTCACAAATCATGCAAATTGTCTCCTTGGGAGACAATTTGCATGAACTGTGAAAGCCTATTTTCTGGAAAAATAAGAAAAAAAGATATTTCAAAATGTCTGCTGATTTTTTACCCAGACTGCTAAGCGTTAAAAGCCTTGTGTTTATAAACATATCAAATATCTGCCAGATGTATTGTTCCGCCACAAAGCTAGTAGGTAAGTATGCCACAGTGCGCTTTCCTTCAGTTCAGCTGCAATCTGAAACCGTGCGAATAGTTCGCGATACTTTCTACAATCTACCCTCCGGAACATCCTGTTTTCTCATTTTGTGTATTACTCATATCCTACTTGATACGGCTACACATTTTATATCAACTTATATTAGCCGAAAAGTTATAAAAAGTTTTGGGCTGCAGTGCCGGCATTCTTACAATGTAACCCTTCCACCCGGAATTTCTGAAATCGAATCTTTCGTCATTGAAAACCGTATGTAATAAGAGTCACTGTTATCATGTCATGGTCTCTTTGTATGTCCGCAGACAACAACAGTTCATCAACAAGTTGCCATCAATCTGGCTATTATGGTTTCCATCTGGTCAGTGCTAAGTCGATCTCTATGATGGCGTGTGAGTTCTCATTATATATTTGCCATTACTGTGCTGTTGTATGTGACAAAATCTCAGAGATTTATCCCTGTTTCATATATTTTTCATTGCACAAACTTTTTCACACTGTCGTCTTGTGTTTCATCAATTATCAGAATGTCAGTTTTGCTTCATAAAAACTCAGAGACAGCAATCGTTTGCGAGTCGTCAGAGGTTTCACTTCAAATTTCAAACAAACATAGACAGAAATCGCTGTATTGTAAAGACTTTAGAAGCATATTACACATCAACAAGACAAAATATTTAAACGTAAACTTTTAGAAAAAATGTAGACCCATCTCTCTTTTAGATGCTGTTGGAAAAACAATGGAGCGCTGTGTTCATAAGCACCTCTTTAACTATATTCAAGAGAATGAAATATTGACCACATTTCAGTTAGGCTTCGTTCCAGGCGACAACACAACCTTTCAACTTTTACATACATACCATGCTTTTTTGTGAAGCTGTTGACGCAGGAAAAGAAGTAAAAGTTGTCTTCTGCGACATCAGTAAAGCATTTGACAGAGTCTGGCATAGGGGACTTCTCTACAAACTATCTAGAATTGGTTATTCTGATCATGTGATCAAATGGTTTTCTAGCTACCTGTCAAACCGACGACAGTGCGTCATTTTAAGTGGTGCTTTATCCGAATGGGCGTCTGTATACGCTGGAGTCCCACAAGGCTAAATACTAGGTCCTCTGCTTTTTCTCAACTTTATAAATGATATTGTCAAAAACATAAATTCCTTAATACGTCTTTTTGCCGATGATACCAGTTTGTATATCATTGTAGAAAACCCTCAGACAGTGGCCATTACTATGAACCTTGACCTGGGCACCATATCTCAATGGGCTCTTGATTGGCTGGTTGATTTCAATGCAAGGAAAACCATGTCTCTTTTAATATCTTTAAAACAAAATCCTGTTTTACATCCGGAACTTTTAATGAACGATACAGTCATTTCATAGTCTACTAATCACAAACATCTCGGGATTACACTTTCGAACACTTGCTCATGGACAGAACATATTGCCAAAATTACTGAATCAGCATGGTTAAGATTAAACCTTATCCGTGCTCTAAAATTTAAAATAAATAGAATTGCACTAGAAAAAATCTACATAAGCTTCGTACGCCCCCTACTCGAATATAGTGACAGTGTTTGGGACAACTGCTCCACCGAATGCAAAAAACAATTAGAATCAATACACAACGAAGCAGGTCGTATAGTAAGCGGGGCGACTAAACTCTGTAGTATTGAAAAACTTCTTGCAGAGCTCGGATGGGAAACACTACAAGAAAGACGCACAAAACACAAGTTAGTTATATTTTATAAGATTGTTAATGGGCTCATCCCTGATTACCTGTCTGATCTTGTGCCTCCACTTGTTGGCGATAATAACCCCTATAGCCTAAGAAAGGCAAACGATATACAATCTATTCGCGCTCATACTAATCTCTTCTTTAACTCTTTTTTTTCCTTCAACTATAAGAGCTTGGAATAGCTTGCCCCAAGATATAAAAGATGCAAACACTGTCACAGCATTTAACTATGCCTCAATAGACATAGAAGACTTCTTCCTAAGTACTATAATGCTGGCTCTAGAATTGGCCAAATTTTACACGCAAGATTGCGCATGGGGTGTAAGCTCACTCAATTCACATTTGTACTCTAAAAATATTGTTCCAAGCCCATCTTGTGCATGCGGCGAATTTGAAAGCTGTTATCACTTTTTTTCTCCGCTGTCCTAGATATGCCAACGTCAGGAATACTTACCTTTCTGGCTATTTGCACACGCATGCTGTTCAAGAATTGCTTCACGGTAAAGTAACAGCCACTGATAAAGATAACAAAACCATGTTTTGCCACGTTCAAGAATTCATAGTCAAGTCGAAACGTTTCCTATGATACAAAAGCACTAATGTAACATTGATGCAAATTATATTAAAAGAACCAACTTATGGAGTCATGGAACATCTCTCTCTCTCTCTCTCTCTCTCTCTCTCTCTCTCTCTCTCTCTCTCTCTCTCTCTGTATGTTTGATGTATGTGCGCTTGCACGCATAAGTGTATACATGCGTTTGTGTATGTGCCTGAATGCGTGCGTGTATGTATGCATTTGTGTATATGTATGTGTGTATGTATGTACATGCGCATGTACGTGCGTTCGTGAGTATGTACGTACGTACGTGCGTATGTATGTATGTAACGGTTTATATACATGCATATAAGTTATTAAGCTTTGGTTTAATTGCTTATGATCAAATATGTCAAAAGGCTCAGCCACTCATAACATCCAAGAAAGTTATATGCCTTTATTACCAGGAGATGACTTTCAGACAAACTAAGGCTTACAGTCAGATCCTGGAAAATATTGTATTGTTGTAAATTATGTTGTATTAGAAGCAATCAAAATAAAGTTTAAACTAAACGTCTAAATACCGGCGCAAATTTTGCTCATGTTTACATATAGATATGAGAAAAGGGGATACTAAAGTTTAATAAATTTTCAATGTAACAGGTATAAAAGAGCAACAAAGTAATTCTTAAATGTTTGCTTTTATTAAGTTTTATGAAATTTCGTGATTGAAATGAAAATAAAATAGACTTAATTTGTTTACAACACAGTTTGTTATAAATGTTTTTATATTTGCCGGGATCGTCACAAACCGACGATCCCGGCAAATATAAAAAGTCCTTAATGAGCTAATCGAATAGTCTACCATATGTAAAAATCCAAAGCTATATTAAGAGACCGGCGCGATTCGCGCGCCGGTCAATGTTTAAAGTGATATTCTAAGCCAACAGGTAAACATTACTACGATTACAAACAGTCCTCGGAACATACAGTGTAGTTTAATTCATAAGTACGATAAATAAGCAGTCATGACTGAAGAAATGGGACTAGCTACATGTCTTGTAGGGGAATCTGGGGATATCCTAATCATCTGTTAGGTCCTATAAATGTTCAAAAGAAAGAAAGAAAAAATGAAAGTAAGAAAGAAAGGAAGAAAAGTTAATTCTAATTCCAGTTTAAAATTCAGTTTATTTGGTTGAAATTTAATCTACAACTCTTCCAACAAAGAGATGTGAACGGCTTAAAGAAGGTACATTACTAATGCTTCAATTGAGATGTGTGTGTGTGTGTGTGTGTGTGTGTGTGTGTGTGTGTGTGTGTGTGTGTGTGTTTGCCTCTAAGATATGTGTGTGAGTGGGGGGAGGGGGAGGAGGCGGGGGCGATTTGTCACCGATAGTATGGTTTCGTTTTCCTCTGCTTCAGCATTTCATCGAGTTCTTTGCTATGTTCAATCATTATGATAGTGGTTGTCCTTTTCTATGTTTCATCATAGTGTTAATACTTTGTGATCTTGACATTTGAGGCAAGATGTCCAAGACTTGATACCATCACGAAAACATGCCTATATAATTTTTTACCCCCTTAAACCCCACTTTTATATAGTAAAACTGGGGTTTGCAGGGGTATGCATTATTTTTCTTATTTCTGCTCGAAAACATAGATTGTGGGTACTCGTTAGAACCGCCTCGCCGAGGCGGTTCTAACGAGTCCCTGCAATCTATGTTTTGAGCAGAAATATGAAAATATCAGAGGTTTTCATCTGAAAATTTTCAGTTTTTTGGAGGTGAAATTTGCAATATATTAGCATAGGCGTGTTTTCGTAATGCGAAGTAATTTTGATTCCAGCTGACAAGGCTGTACATAATTTTGTCTTTGTGTGACGTTTGCATTTTCTCAATATTTAAAAAAAAAACTTGGCAGTACTGAAAACATATACACAGACTTTCAAAGATGATAAGTCTATTGTTGACAATCAAAGTATTCAGTATGTCAGGTTTTAAGTTAAATTTAAAGACAACCTACCTTGTACTGGTTACGTACGGAAGCTTCATAAAACGCAATACAAGACGAAATATTTAGACGAAAACGTCTAAGTACCGGCGAACATTTTGTTCCTGTTTACTTATGGGACAAGGGAATACATAAGTTTAATAATTTTTCAATGTAACAGGTAAAAAAGAACAACAATGTGATGTATGCTTTATTAAGATTTATTAACTTTTTGAATGAAATGAGAATAAATTAGACATTAATCTGACAAGTATATAAAGCCAAACCATTTCACGTGGAAACACTAAAAATAATGATCGCGAGCGTGCAAAAGAAAAGACCTGTGTAGGCTGTACTGTATTTTTATCAGGTATATAATATGCCGAGAGATTTCTCGTCAAAAAAAAAAAAACACTAAAAAGCCACGGAGCTTGCAAACCACATGATCGTGCAAAATAAAGAACACACGGGGACTGTACTGTATTCTTTTTTTTAATCTGGAGATGATTCATGCTGTTTGAAATATATTATAATACGTCAATGTATGATTCTTGCAATTAATGCCTGCAACGTGTCAAACTTAAACTGATAGAAAAACCGACCGGTCAATGAAAACAGCTATGCAAATGTCAATACGACTGGGCATACCACTATGTAAAATTATCATGGCAACAAAAAAAGGTGGACCTTGCACCTGAAGAATCCTTTTTTGTTTATTTATAAAACATAGGTGACCATGCACCTGAATGAAGATGGCATGTACATACACATGTTCTAAATATGAGTGCTTTTTTGACGACTGACTATCGAGATATAAGCATTTAAAAACTTAACCGAAGCATAAGAGCACTTTACAGAAGTGTCCCAGATTTTGATCTCTAGCCCCATCCCGAGGCTTGAACTCAGGGTCCAGTCTTACAGAATCGCAGAAGACCCTCCTATGTACACATGTTCCAAATATGAATGCTTTCTCGTACGTAACTGTTGAGATATGGAAATTTAAAAAAAAAAAAAAAAAAAAAAAAAAAAAAAAAAAAAAAAAAAAACACAAACAAACAAACAAACTTTTTCGCAAAGTGACGTACACGTACCGTACGAGCTTTAGAACAGAAATAACAAACTTGATAAATGCAACTACTAAAGCCAGTTTTACTTTATAAAATTGGGGTTTGATGGACTCTTCATTGCATAGGCTTAGTAACCAGTTGAAAGGTGATTATTATGCCTATGTTGTGAAAATTAAATATAATATGAGTAGGATAGACATCTTTATCACATTTGTAACTTTGCACTCCATATATCCTATTTGTAGGTTTGCATGCCGTTTTACACATAATACAGGTAAAATGTGCAATAATCATGCACATCTAAAGAATTGAAAAATACTTTATGTAGACCAATCTCAAACAAATGTCACCATGAAGAGACGTACTGAATTTGAGAAAAAAAAATGCGTGATTCGAACTCACGCCCGTCCGCGTAACAGCTGAAGATGCTAACCATTACGCCATAAATCCGATGTAACCTTATGTTGCAACATTAAGGTACGAGAGTCCTGCAAAAAAGTTTTGTCACTGGGTTCGGATTACTTCATTACTACATTTTATCAAACATATTTTTATTTCAAACTTTTATTTCAAAGCCTCTCCAGGATACATGTAGCTTCATATTAGCCAGCGCACGACAAAACCTACAGTAAGACCTGTGTGACCAGCAAAGACCCAGATAAGCCTGTACATCACCCAGTATGGCAAGGGCTCTCGTTTATCCCTCTCTGATAGCCCGGAGGCTGTAGGAGTCCATGCGATCAGCGAAGACAGATCAGACTGCGCGGATGCGCAGTCTGATCTGAGTCTTCACTGGTCGCACGTCTTAAATGTAGGTTTTGTCGTGCGCTGGCCCATTCATACTTTGCCACAAAAAGTAAATTTAGAGGACTATAAATTCACACAATACATTTATCTTAAAAAGGGATATATGAATATATATAAGTTTATAAATAAAAAGAAATATATATATATATAGAATGATTGACCTAAATTTCTTCATTCCTTTCAAGAAAGGGATAATCTGGAAATTAGAATCGTTTCAGTAGTATTTTAATGTTAAGATTATGAAAGTTGTAGAAAGTTGTCTCAGTTCGCTGAATCGTTTAAAGTCATATAAAACATGGGTTTACTATTCCCTTATGAAATAAAGTACGCAGTGCACAAAGTGGAAAAATCACTGGAGATAAGCTTTTTACATGTGTTATCGAGTAAAATGAATTCATTTTTTATTTCTGTACCCCGCCACTGATAGTGGCGGGGTATTATTATATCACCTTGGCTGTCCGTGTGTCAATTCGTCTGCCTGTTCGTCCGTCTGTCGTACGTCTGTCCGTATTTTCGTTTCCGGACGATAACTTGAGTGAGTGTCAATAGATTTTCACCAAACTTGGTATGTGCATTGATATTGTAGAGATCTGGTTTGAGATTGCTAATGGGCAAATTCCGTCATTTTTTTTTTTTTTTCAATTTTTGTTAGTTACAAAAGATCTGACCAGGACACGTCTTTTTTTTTTTTTTTTTTTTTTTTTTTTTTTTTTTTTTTCCAGTTCCGGACGATAGCTTTAGTAAATATCAATGTATTTTCACAAAACATGGGAAAAGTTATCTGCCCGCAACGCATTCGTATTTTAGTTTCAGGACAATAACTTGAGTAAATAACATTGATTCTTACCAAATTTGATATGTGCATAATATTGTGGATGCATAATATTGTGGAGATCTGGTTTGGAATTGCGCAGTGGCAAATTTTGTCAATTTTTGACAATTATCTGCTCCTGACATGATAATGGCGGGGTATTTTCATTTAACATTTTTATTTTTCATCCAAATAGCATTTGAAGCTTTTGATTCCCCTTATAATGTTTCCCATTCACTATTTATCTGAGAATATGTTCCGTATTTTAGTTTAGGAACAGTATGGATCAAGATCAGACGCCGCGTGTCTTATCAAGGTCTACACTATTTGCTAACTTTGAAGCTGATCTAGTATTTATGCCCCAGCCAAAACTTGACGCTTCAGTTGTTTTCAAATTTTGTAAGTGTGTCAATTGCTCTTAAGGGTCATTCCTTCTAGAGTCTATTTATCTTCACTACAGCTGGAATTAGTGCTCTTTTGCGACCGTAAAACGTCTTCCCGTACTTCACTATAGTGTAGTTTGTATTTTCTGGTCTTTTGTGGTCAGTTAGCCTATATATAGAGAGAGAAAGAGTCGAACCGCTATGACTCTAACATAGTTAGGACCATGGAAATTTGTTCGATATATGGTTAGTTCGAGCAACTGAGGGTTAATCATGGCGCCAGGTCAGGAAGCAAACGGCGATAAGTTAGGGAAATCTTTACGAGCTTCTACACAATGATGGTATGTTGAGTGAAATTAGAATCGCCTCGATGAGGCGATTCTAATGAGTTCACACAACATACAATCTCATGATAAAATAAGATTTTTTTTTTTAAATATTTCTTTTCTTTAGAAAGTCGGACGAATTTCGTAGGGGCTCAAAAACGAGTTCGAATTAGCCATGATAAACAAGCCATCGGTATACAAGCTATTGCGGTTTGACTGTGATGAGGCCTAATTGATCAAAACTAGCTACTCTGGCGAAGGAAAATCGACATTGCAGCTATTTTCAGGTTTTATGAGGGTATTCATTGCTTTCAATGACAATTCCTTTTGGAATCTGTTAGACATATCTATAGGGCGTAAAATGTTTTTTTTTTTTTTTTTTTTTTTTTTTTTTTTTTTTTTTTTTGTTGTTGTTGTTGTTTTTGAAAACGGATTTTTTTGAAAACTTATATTAGGATCACTGATGAAGCCTAACAGATCGAACCTTGCTAGTCTGGTTTAGAACATTGACACTTTAGTTATTTTCATTTTTGTGTACGTTTGTTCTTTGCCCTCAAAAAATATTCCTTTTAACCCATTGAAGGCTGGAGACCCCTAAACGAGTAACTGGCAAACAGTGCAGACCCAGATCAGACGCCGCTAAACGCGGCGTCTGATCAGGGTCTCGACTGTTTGCAAATAGTTCAACCATATTTCTTTAGGAATATCTATATCTTATAGCCTGATATACCTAAAATCAAAAATGGACTCTTCCGATATGTAGTGCGGGAGAGTTTATTCAGTCTTTATGAATGGGTTAAAATCTATTATTCAGAGTTCAAACCAGGGATAGAACGGAGTAACGTTGTCCAACTGTTTACCGTACATACGGTATAAACAGATGAATGTTTACAGCATTGTGGATCTGCCTCTGTCGTATATGATAGATAGATTTATTCAATTCCAATTGCCCAATCGGACTTTGAGGATATACAACATGTAAACATACATGACAGACACTAAAGAGTATTACAAGTACATTTTGTATATGCTAATGTCTTCCTTTGCGATCATACCAGTAAGCAGTTAGAGAAATATACCAACACAATCGACTATACATACATACATACAGACATACAGACATACATACATACAGACAGACAGACAGACATACGTACGTACGTACGTACATACATACATACATACATACATACATCCCAGCCAGCATTTTTTATAAATCTATAGCGGGCCGTTATCGGCCCGTCAGGGTAGCTGACGGGCCGATAACGGCCCTCTATAGATTTATAAAGAATGCTTACTGGGATGTCATAAGAGCGCTTTCTACTTCGGTAGATTCTTTATTGATAATTTCACTTAACCCTCGTCATGCTGAATAAGTTAAGATGCCACGCCTACTTCTCATTGTCAGCCAATCAGATTACTTGAACCAGACTGTTTATACAAATTCTCATATTGAATGACAAACAGTGCAGATTCAGATCAGGGCATATCTGGGTTAGCAGGACCAGGGTTAAGAAGAACGCTATTCCTTTACATTCCCAAGATCAAGGTTAAGTCTATTTGTATGCATGCATATGTAAGGAAAACTTGCAGCTTGTTTTGCATTACTAAGGCGTAAAAAATAGCTGTATTTCCGCTAACATGCTGAAAAACAATTTAGTCAGTATGTGGGAGAAACTTTTTTTTATTTTTCTATTTTTTTTTCCAGAAAAGAACAGGGTCGGGCCTGTAATTTTATGAAAATACAGGTATTTTGTTGATGATCGGTGCTTTACTTTTTATTTTGCATTTTTACCGATAAAAAATAGCAGTCGGGTGTTTGAAGCAGGGTCGGTCAGGTTACATGTAGCGAAAACACAGCTTTTTTTTTTTTTTTTTTTTTTTTTTTTTTTTACGCCTAATGGAAGTACATCCGGTGTGGTTTTGTTACCTAGTCGTGTTGAAATTCATATCTTACAATCGACCTTGAAAATTATATAACTTCACTAGAATAGATTTTATTTACGATCTCCAGATGCCTTGAATCGTTCTTCATTTTTAGCTCACCTGAGCGAAAGGCTTAGGATGAGCCACTGTAATCACTTGCCGTCCGTCGTACATCTGTCCGTCCGTCCGTCCATCACGAAAATACGCCTATTCAAATATATTGAAAATTTCACAACCAAAACTGAAAGTTTTCAGATAAAAATTCCGATATTTTTCACATTTCTGCTCAAAACATAGATTATGGGTACTCGTTAGAACCGCCTCGCCGGTTCTAACGAGTACACACAATCTATGTTTTGAGCGGAAATAAGAAAAATAATGTATACCCTGTAAACCCCAGTTATACTATATAAAAGAGGGGTTTAAGGGGGTCAAAATTATATATTTTCGTGATGAACGCCTTTGCACAACTACTCCTCTGAAACTCCTGGATCAATTGTTCTTAAACTTCTTGTGGAGCCTTCAAGTGGTCACGGTCATTTATCGTATTTCGACATTCGGAAACCTATTTCGACATTCGAATTGAGGCCGAATATCGTATTTTGACATTCGAAACCCAATTTTGACATTCGAACTGAGGCGGATCCAGTTTGAATGCCAAAATAGCATTTCGAATGTCAAAATACGATATTCGGTTTCAGTTCGAACGTCAAAATAAGATTTCGGAAAAGCGAAAACCGAAAAACGAAAAGCGAAAAGCAAAAAACGAAAAACAAATCAACTTCACCTTCCTCATTTTCTCCAGCTAAATTCTGATTGGAGCCAGCGGGTGACAAAACCAACAAAATGGTATGTTCGCCCAGCGAAGACTCAGATCAGCCTGGACATCCACCCGGTCTGATCTGAGTCTTCGCTGTGCGCTCAGTGGGAAGCTTTCTTCACATCACGAAAACACGCCTATATAATTTTGACCCCCTTAAACCCCACTTTTATATAGTAAAACTGGGGTTTACAGGGGTAAACATTATTTTTCTTATTTTGCTAAAAACAATTAGATTGTAGGTACTCGTTAGAACCGCTTCGCCTCTGAAAGTAGATCTACTCTAAAAGGAAAGAATTTACTACCCTGGAGAACAAACTCATTCCTTTTAGAGTAAGGTTTTCTCTAGAAGGAAAAATGCTTCCTTTGAGAGCAACTTCTTTCCGTTTAGAGTACACTCTTTTTCCGAAATGTCTTGGTGTTCATGGAAACAAGTCATCACGAAAACAACCTATATAATTTTGATTTTCTTAAACTCAACTTTTATATAGTAAAACTGGGGTTCACAGGGGTAAACAGGATTTTTCTTATTTCTACTAAAACATAATTTGTTGGTACTCGTTAGAACCGCCTTACCAAGGCGGTTCTAACAAGTACCCACAATCTATATTTTGAACAGAAATTCGAAATATATCAGAGTTTTTTATCAGAAAATTTTCATTTTTTTGGTGATAAACTTTTCAGTATGTTTGAATAAATAGGAGAAAATCTACCAAGTGTATCTGGTCGCCTTAAAGTCTATTTGATTACACAATGTAGTGCTAAATTGGTTTTGGCCCGATCAAAATTTAGCTTCGACCTTGTTTCGACTCTGTTTACTGAGGCTATCTGTCCGATTAATTTGGTTACATTTTATATACGAGTATGCTAGGTCCCGGTTTGAGTCTTGCGGTTATGTAATTGACCTTCAACAAAATATGTTTTACATGACTGTACAATATGATATTGTCCCTCCCCCCCCCCCCCCCCCATCCCTCCCCCCGCCAAGGGTCTTTATTTCTCTTGCTCTTTATATACTGAGTGGACTTCCCCCTGCCCCCACCCACTCCCCCTGCACACATTCGCATCTTTTTTTTCTTTTTTCTTTACATACTGAACGACCACCTTACCCCAACCCTTCCCCCAGCCCCCCCCCCCCCCCCCCACACACACACACACACACAACATTCCTGTGCACCCAGCGACTATTCAGATCAGACTGCACATTTGCATTTGCATTAGGGCTAGCCAAGGAAACAAAGTTTTTCATGCGGACAACAAAGAATCTGATCAGACTTCGCGGATGCGCAAACTGATTTGAGTCTTCGCTGGGCGCATCTACTCACGATGTGGCTCATATGTGTCTTAACATAACGAGCATATCTCTCCATACAGTCTGGTCAAGACCTTCATTTTTCGACATAACCCTGGGCCCGGTTGTTCAAAGCGTCGTTAGCTTAACGAGCTCTTTAAGGGTCATTTCGTTAACTGTTTTAGCGGATTCAATATACAATATTTTGATATTTTTTGCTGAAAAAGTGTGAGTAGCTTTTGCACACTGCAAAAGCTACTCACATTTTTTCGGCAAAAAATTTTCAGCATACTTGCGTATCACTCGATGTAAATTTTAACGAATCGGTACATGTAACTAACGATATCATTAGCTTTGAACAACTGGGCCCAGGTTTTCCTGGAGGCGAACAGTGAATGGCCTGACATAAATGCAACAATAAGTCTTTATTTTTATTGCAGTTCCATTGCTGGCCTCCGTTCAACATTAGGTCAACATGCCCCGACAACGTTGGGGCCGACGTATCGAATTCTTCCTGACGTCTGTGGGTTATTCTGTCGGCGTCGGTGACTTATGGAGATTTCCATACCTGGTGATGAAAAATGGCGGGGGTAAGTGTGTTCATTCAGTTTTCACATGAAACATTTGCTAAAATGATCCAAATGTATTTATGTGTGTGCGCACGTGCGTATATGTGTCTTTAATGTACAATGTAACGAGGAAATACTTTGAGCTGTAAATAAAGAAACCATTATATGAATATGCGATTCCGTCACAGAACCGTTAACAGCTAGGTAAAGCAAATTTTTAAAGCGTTCTAGAATAAAATCTGAATGTTATATAATACTAAAGTAGATTATAAAAAAGAAAGACAGGTGAAAATCTGTAATTATATCTATTTCCAAACCCAAATCACAACTGACTAATATTTTGCTAATTATTGTTGTCATACCTTTCAAATTTTAAGTAGCTTACAATTGTCTGTCCCGTAAACATGTCCGTGTTCCTTGGAACTGTTTCTGCACTTATACATTGTACTGTATGTTGAACATGAATTAATTCTTTCAGCGCCAAATTTCGGACGACATTTGTCGTCTGCTTTTTTTTTATTTTAACAAACCATGGCTTGGAAAGACGTTTATATGTAAAGTTGAAAGACTGAATGTCAAACAGCGTAGATCCCGATGAGACGGCTCATTGAGCCGTCTCATCTGCATCTACGCTGTTTGCAAAAGCATATTATTATCGCCTGTGCAGTGAAAGAGTTAAACGCCATCTTTATATGAACTGCCACAGAAGAAAAAGATCTACTGCATATGCGGACAACGAAGTCCCAGATGCTCATGTATGGTAGTGATAAAAGCTTTTATTATATAAATTATAAATAGATTGATTTTCATTGGCTCACAGCCGCCTTCTGCCCAGTCCATAGATTGTGATGTACACTGCCTTGCGCGCGCCTTCCAGTGTGTATTAGTTTCTAAAATTAGATAGCAATTTTAGTGACGTCGACAGTAGTGACGCCGAAGTCTACGCGCGCTTTTTATATTACTGGGTTCTGGTGTTGACTGTTATTGCCACAGATGTCAAGAGAAAGGACAAACTGTATAATAAAACAATTGTTTATTATTGAGGTATTGGATATGACGTTGATATCAACCACTGAATACCAATATTGGCCGCGGCTATCGCCTCGGTCAATATTGGTATTCTCTGGTTGATATCACGTCAAATCCAATACCTCAATAGTCAGTCAATAATTGTATATTATAATCCGCTTACAGAATAGTTACATGCTGTGGAATATTTTAAGGGGACTTGATATTCGTGATAGATTTGTAACTTGTGAGACAACTTTTGTGGCTAGGTGTTTGCTTTCATATACACCAAGCTCCTTCTGAAAAGGGGTCTACCCTAAAAGGTAAGAATTTGCTACAAAGGGGAGCAAATTCTGTTTTTTAGAGTAGACTGCTTTTTACAAGGAAAACAAAACTTTTGGATAGAGTTGCCTCCCCTGAAAGTGTATTAGTTCCTCTTGATAAACAAAGGAGACAATTTTCAGACTATGTAGACTGTGCAAGCTCACCTTAGTCTTCTATATGTGCACGCGTCATAAAGTATTTCATATACTTTAGCATATATTAGATTTTTTTTACGATTGTTTTGGTCATGCATCACGAAAACATGCCTATATAATTTTGAACCCCTTAAACCCCACTTTTATATTGTAAAACTGGGGTTTACAGGGGTATACATTATTTTTCTTATTTCTGCTCAAAACATAGATTGTGGTACTCGTTAGAACCGCCTCACCGAGGCGGTTCTAACGACTACGCACAATTTATGTTTTGAGCATAATTGTAAAAAGTATTAGAGTTTTTTTATCTGAAAATTTTCAGTTTTTGGAAGTAAAACTTTCTATATATTTGAATAGGCGTTAGGCGTGTTTTTGTTATTGTGTTTTTAAACGTTATCAATACCGTATTTGTGCTAAGTATTGGTAAACCATTTGCATTTTAAATATTTCGCCCATACATCAACGTGTCTAAATGACTACTACATAAGTAGAGCAAATATGCAATAGAGGTTCGAAAAAGCCATTTTGCTTATGTGAATTCGTTTCTCTCAAACATTTGAGAAAAGTGGAGAGAATGACCTGAGCAAACAGTGTAAACCAAGTTCAGACGTTGCAATGTTTGGCATTCATTCAACAGTTTTAGATGTAAAATTGATTTGTTCAAATGTTTAGGAGAAGTATGTTAACGAGTATAGATGTCCCAATATTTAGAGCAAATACGGTGAGTGATATGGTTTATTTTCTACTGGATATTTTCTTTATTATTGATACGGTATTTGTCCTACGTATGGGACAGACAGTCTTGATCAAAAACAGTGTAGACCAAGATCAGACAAACGCGGCGTCTGATCAGGGTCTACAATGTTTGCAAAACATTCAACAGTTTTTAGATGTAAATTTGATTAGTTGAAATGTTTAGGAGAGGTATGGTGAGGAGTTATGAGGTCATTATATTTAGGACAAATACGGTAATACGATCTATTTTCTACAGGAGCGTTTCTGATTCCCATTGTCATATTCAACATTGTGGGTGCGATGCCTATAGTTTACCTGGAGATGATCATGGGCCAGTACTCCCAGACAGGTGCAGTGCCAGTGTGGAATGTCTGTCCCCTCTTGAAAGGTTGGTATCTGTATAAATGACCTCAGTTTTCAGAGATGTCATAGATGCGCATTACGACCAGTCCGACTATCTGTCCCTTTTATTGCACTGAAGTGACATGCCCCTTTGTTAAAACCCAAGGAGGGTGACATGCATTCATGTTCATGTGAGGAGACAACTGAGATTCTTATCAGACTACCTCATTGGCTCGAACACGGATGGCTCGTTTACAATGGATGTTTCGAACTTGTTTTTTCAGTCCCTACAAAATTTTATTTACTTGTGTTTTGAAATGTTGCTGAATGTCAATGTGGAGCTGTTTAACATTTCAAACGGAATTAGAGGGGCATTATTCTGCAACCACGAACATTTCAGTTTTATTTGCATATAAAAATGGTCATAATGCAACTAAATGACATCTAAGATGATCTGAACCTGACGTGAGACGTTACAGATACAATTACTCAAATATGCTTTAAATGAAGCCCATCCCAACTCACCGTTAGGCTTACAACAGACACACAGTTTGAAAACAAATATCGTTTCATCGTTGATTCAACGTTGAAACTACAGTAAACTGCATTGCATTTGAACATCGATGGCTCGTTTATCGCGGCTTATTCGAGCTCGTTTTGGAGTCCTTTGGAAATTCTCCCAAATCTCGATGCAAATATTTAGGGATATGTTTGAGAAATTTTTCTTATTTTATCATGGCAACGTATGTTACGTTTACTCATTAGAATAACCGTGCAAAGGCGATACTAATGAGTATACTGAATGTACCATTATTTTAAAGATCAAAATGTCATTCCTAAATTATCCTCTTTGCCTCTTGACCCGGTGATATGATTGTCTTCAGTGGCTCGAACTACCCATGTGTAGAACAAATGCCCAGTGTACCAAATATGTTCGAGACACTGAAGTTCGACTTCCGTTGTTTCAATGCTGTACGTCTGTTGTGTCTGTCTCAACAGTTGTTGCTCTTTTGTTAGACTGGCTCCGGTCTCCAGTGACTATTTTTGTTTCTCATAATACTGTTTGATAATCCACTAAGATAAAACCAAAAAAATATCATGACTATAAAGGCTGGTCTAGTACATGTAACCAGCCTTTATACATGTAGTCATGCTATGATTTTGGTTTTATTTTAGTGGATTATTAAACAGGGCCCAGTTGTTCAAAGCGTCGTTATCTTAACGAGCTCGTTAAGGGTCAATTCGTTAACTGTTTTAGCGGATTCAATATACAATATTCTGATATTTTTTGCTGAAAAAATGTGAGTAGCTTTTGCACTGCAAAAGCTACTCACATTTTTTCAGCAAAAAATTTCAGCATATTTGCGTATCAATCGATTAAAATTTTAACGAATCGTTAACTAACGACATCGTTAGCTTTGAACAACTGGGCCCTGGATTATAAGAAAAATATTTAGTCACTGGTGACTGGAGCCAGTCTACCCTTTTGTTTCAGGTGTAGGTTACGGCACTTGTATCTCCACCTTCCTATTTTCCATCTACTACGCCGTTATCATTGGCTGGATGTTGTTTTACTTCGTTCATTCCTTCTTCAATCCCCTCCCCTGGGCAACCTGTGATAACTGGTGGAACACGGCCGCGTGTGTAATTTCTAAGAAACCGCCACCAGCAGAAAATATTACCACAACAATCAATACAACGGCCACAGTAATTAACACAACGGTTTCATCTCTTATGACCACAGTGGCTAGTTCTTCGCAGGCTTTTATATCGACGGTTACAAATTCTTCAGCGAATAGCACAATGGCGGTTACGACGGAGGCGTTCAAATATTGGAGACAAGAGACAGCCGCAGAACAGTTTTGGAAGTAAGTGTTTTATAGCATAATGTTTCAACGTCCTATCTATCTATCTATCTATATATCTATCTATCTATCTGTCTGTCTGTCTGTCTGTCTGTCTGTCTATCTATCTATCTATCTATCTATCTATCTATCTATCTATCTATCTATCTATCTATCTATCTATCTATCTATCTTGCCATAATGTCACACGCCCACGAGGACATTCCAGACATGTTGTACTATCGAGCAATTCCAAGCATGTTAGTAGAATAAGATTAAAAGTAAAATTATGATAGTGAGTGATACGGTATGACAATGAAGTGGATGAAAGGTGATCGTTTAAAGTACAGTTGACTCTCGTTATCTCGACCTCGCTTATCTCGAATAACCGCTTATCTCGAAGTGAAAATCTTGTCCCTGCTTAAACATGAATATCTAACAACAGGTATAAAAAATATTGTGGAAAAGAGGAGAAATTGCTCGAGGTACGGATATCTCGAAGTACTTCAGAGAGTCCCTTGGAATTCGAGATAACGAGAGTCGACTGTAGATAAGAAGAGCTAATATCAGGTTAACAACATCCTATGCTTGGGATCTATGGCTTGGCATGCTATAGCCTTCCAATTTCGGCCTTGAATATGTCAAGGCTTAACGAGCTGACAGTAGAATTTGAGAGGGGGGAGGCGTGGTGGGGGGGAGGGGTGGGGTGCGGCGTTCGACTGGACAATTGCCAGTGGAATGAAAAGGTACATATAAAAGTTCTTCCTAGTGAGAAGCGTCAATAGATCTTGGAATAACCTCGCTCGGATGTCCTCAGGCTGGGTTTGACATAGTTAGGGAGGGGAACAGCGACCATATTATTTACAATTTTATAAAACAGACAAAGACGTGCATCAGCGTTTCTAGGGACCGCAAACCTAAAGTTTCAAGATTGTTCGAAACGCTGGCTCTTATAAAGAAAACTTTGCAAGATTATCATAGAAACTGTACGTGTACATGCGTTTTGGGGACGATTGTTTACAGTCGAGTCATAGTATACAAACGCCAAAATTTCCTTAAGGTAGTTGTTCACGTGATCATTATTGACCATTGTAATCGAACCGATCGTCAGACGCAATCCAAGTAATGGTTATTTATAGCCGCGCTAGTCTTGTCGGCTGTGACGTCAGAGCGCTGTTGATATCTGTAAAACATGGACTGGGTCGTTTAGGACATTTGCAAACAGTGCAGACCCAGATCAGACGCCGCAGAACGCGGCGTCTGATCAGGGTCTACACTGTTTGCTTAAATTACCGAAAGTTAAGGGTTAAATGAAACAGTCGTAAGTCCCCCGCTCAGGAACATTTTCCCAGCCTACACTCAGAGACAATCGACCCACCGGTACTGTCAGTATTTTCATACATTACCCAATCTATGTGAAACGTATTCTTGCATGCAATTACTCTAGTTGGATGCTTTTTTGGACCCATACATAATTGATTTTAGTTTTCGTTTTTCTCCACGAAAATATGTATTATGGATACTCATGTGAAGCGCCGCACGGATGTGCAGACTCGCCTGAACCTTTGCTGTTCGTATATGCTACAATGGCTCATCTCCCATGCCTTGGCTCACCTGTGTAAAATGTATACGTCTCTGTCATAGCTACAAATGAGCCAATTTTAACCAAACATTTTAACCAATCTATGCGGAATGGACTCTTCTACCTCAAGTCTTTGGACTGGTCCATTTCCAATAGAAGGGGTGCCTGGTCAGATTTATTTTTTAAAATGATTTACAGATATTCATGTATTAAATGCAAACAGTGTTGACCCTGATCAGACGCCGCGTTTTGTAAATGTCCCACTATGATTCCAGGCATAAATAGGGTAATAGTTTTCATACGTCTTATCAAAACAAAAGAAAATTTATAAAAAAAAAAACATCACGAAAACACGTCTATATAATTGTGAACCCCTATATATTAAAACTGGGGTTTACAGAGGTTTACATTATTTTTTCTTATTTTGCTAAAACACATATATTGTGGGTACTCGTTACTCAAAACATAGATTGTGGGTACTCGTTAGAACTGCCTCGCCGAGGCGGTTCTAACGAGTACTATCAAATTATGTTTTGAGAACAAATATGAAAAAATATCAGATTATTTTATCTGAAAATTTTCCTTATTTGATTGTAAAAGTTTCGATATTGAATAGGCGTGTTTTTGTAATGATATGTCGTGGTACTCATTAGAAGTGCCTCAATAAGGCGAGTATGAGTTAAAAAGGGTATTTTCAATGTGGGTGCTACACTAAAAAGGAAAGAATGCTCTTTGTCTTGTCTTCAAGAGTGGCCACAAATGAAAAGGATTACGTAAACACGCCTTTTCGAATATAAAGAAAATTTCATTTCCAAAAACTGAAAATTATCAGATAAAAAACTGATATTTTTCATATTTCTGCTCAAAAAACATGGATTGTGGGTACTCCTTAGAACCGCCTCGCCGAGGCGGTTCTTACACGTACCCACAATCTATGTTTTTGAGCACAAATAAGAAAAAATAATGTATACCCCTGTAAACACCAGTTTTACTTTATAAAAGTAGGTTTTTAGGGGATCAAAATTATATAGGTATGTTTTTGTGATGGGGGTTAAATATACGAGGGGAATTCAATAAGTTCGTAGAACTCGGGGTTTAACTCACAGGTTGGAAGATGGTTTCAACATTATTTTTCAATATAATCTCCCTTTACTTCAATGCATTTGGCCCACTTTTCTTTTATGCAGTCTATGCCTTTGAAATAAAAGTCGTCTATTTGGTCCTCAAACCAAGCCTCTGTAGCAGCCTTGAGCTCATCATTGTCCCGAAATCTCGTTCCACGCAAGTGGGACTTCAAATTTCGAAAAAGATAATAATCACTTGGGGCCAGGTCTGGACTGTATGGCGGGTGATTTAACTGCTCGAACTTGCACTCATGAATAGCCGCTTGTGCAACTCTGGACTTGTGCACAGTGATATTATCATGCAAAAGAAGGACACCAGCAGCTAGCTTTCCCCTTCGTTTTTCTTTAATAGCAACCTTTAATTATTTAATGACATTGGCATAGTATTCTCCTGTAATTGAAGTACCAGCAGGCTTGGAATCTATCAATATAATCCCTTTGGTGTCCCAAAACACCGTGGCCAATACCTTGCTGGCTGATCGTTGGGTACGAAATTTCTTAGGTGGGGGTGAGCCAGGGCGCTTCCATTGCATGGACTCTTTTTTAGTATCTGGGTCCCAGTGGTGAAGCCAAGTTTCATCTCCTGTTACAAGACGAGTGTGAAAGTCTTCTGGATTGGCATTGTACACTTCCAGAAGTTCTTGACTTGACTCCACCCTTTGCTGACGATCTTACATGTTCAGGTTTCTGGGTACCCACCTGGCAGATACTTTTGACATGCCTAAATGTTCATGAATTATAGTGTAAACACTTCCATTAGAAATACCACATTCTGAAGCAAGTTCGGCAACTTTGATTCGGTGATTGTTTAGCACAAGTCTCTCAACATGGTCGATCATCTCCTGGATGATGACATCAGCAGGGCGACCTTGCCTTGGGTCATCTTCTAAGGAGTCTCGCCCACGTTTAAATTCTGCTGACTACTTTGCAACTGTGGAATACTTTGGGCTACTATCACCATACACATCAGCCATGCGCCGATGGATTTCTTTGGCCTTTGCACCCTCCTTAATGAGAAACTTTATGACTGCTCTGAACTCAATACTCTGACTTTCCATTTTTGCCTATGGGTATAGGTTTTCAAACAAAAAGTAAGAGCAAACAATGTACGTGTTGACTGAACGGCTGTTATCATTTAACTGACAAAGGTTTACACTGCACAAAAATGAAAAAAGAAGTCTTGAATTGTATAGAAAAATACCGAGTTCTACGAACTTATTGAACTCCCCTCGTATCAAAAAGTCATTTGCCTTCGAGAGGTATCCATTTCCTTGTAGAACAAAAACTCAATTTCCAGGTTTAATCAGAAACTTAAGGGGCTGCGTCCAGTTAACTGACGTTCGCGGTTACACACACAACAAAAGGAAACTTTCCGTTCATTTGCGTAACTTAGTTTTCGGCGGAGGGTATCGAAGATCACCAAACTATTCTCTAGCTGTCTTTTGGCAAAACCAACTGGCGGCATATGCAATAAAGTTTATGTATGCTTGTTTGTATCCAAAAATATGGGAATGTTTATAGTGTTGATTTTATTTATTTGTTTCCATATAAAATTAATAACCACTGCTATAGTTTATTCGATTTAGCATCAAGTCTCGCCTACGAGAATAACAGATAATCTCTCAAGTCTGACTGCCATCACGAAAACACGCCTTTTTAATGTTGACATCCTGAAACCCCACTTTTATGCAGTAAAACTGGGGGTTGACATGGGTATACATTATTTTTCTTATTTCTGCACAACCCCATAAATTGTGGGTACTCGTTAGAATCGCCTCGGTTCTAACGAGTACCCACAATCTATGTTTTGAGCAGAAATATGAAAAATATCAGAGTTTTTATCTTAAAATTGTCAGTTTTGAAGGTGCAATTTTCTCTATATTTGAATAGGCGTGTTTTCGTAATGATTTACAATAATCATTCAGACCATGCAAAATAGCTTCTGAAAATTATTCGCTTGTGTTCCGCTTTACTGAGCGCAGCACTGGTGATATATATATATCCACTGTTTGCAAGTAGTTTAGCCATTTTTAGAGGAAAAGCTTAAATCAGATAGCCTGACATACATGTATCTGCAATTGAAGTTGGACTATTCCAATATTTTGAGGCGACGTTGTATTAACGTCATGTGCCTGTTGGGTGGTACATGTATCAACCCTTTAATGTTGACGAAAACTGTTTATTTGACTATTTCAGATACAGGACGCACCAGATGTCCGAAGGTCTCGATGATCTTGGTAGTATTAACTGGCCAATCTTCGGCTGTCTGGTTGCTATAGAAATTGGTTGCTTTCTATGCATCTTCAAAGGCGTGAAACTCACCGGAAAGGTATAAGTTTGTTTACATGACAGGTTTTTCTCTTAGAAAAAAAAAGTGGCAAAAATTCATGCTCAACTGATAATTCAACCAGATGTTTTTGTTTGTTTGTTTGTTTGTTTTTTTATGGCTACTGCCCTCAACTCTCAGACACTAATGAGTCTGTTCACAGCAAGTGGTAATACAAGATTTGCCTGGGGTCTACTTTTCTCTGATAACACTGGTTCCCTGCACTGTAATATACAGTCTTAAAATCTTTATTTTTTAACATAGGAAACCGTTTAAAACATGTAATTTGATTAATTTTTTATGTAGATGTAGATTTTGGAATCAGTTTTGAGCTATTTCGTTGTGTTTTGTATTTAAAAATTTTGTGTTGGGGTTTCTAGTTAACTGTCTTATCAGTATTACTTAACTAATTGCATAACAGAACATCATTTTATTGGTACCTGGGCAGAGTTTTATGGTCTCAGTCATCAGTAACATATGAAAATGCAATACCCCACTAACCCGACTTTGATACAATGATATTCGGGAAGATGGGAGTTAAATTCTCTAAGAGAAAAGCATGGTGTAAAAGCGATAGACCATTTGTTTTTAACTTTACTTATGTGTATGTTTGTCTGTTTGGGGAGTTGGAAAATGTTTTCGGTTTGATAGTGTTCATTTTAATTACGAAAACACGCCTATTCAAAGATATTGAAAATTTCACAACCAAAAAGGAAAATTTTCAAATAAAAAATTCTGATATTTTTCATATTACTGCTCAAAACATAGATTATGGGTACTCGTTAGAACCGCCTCGGCGAGGCGGTTCTATCAAGTACCCACAATCTATGTTTTTAGCAAAATAAGAAAAATAATATATACCCCTGTAAACCCAAGTTTTACTATATAAAAGTGGGGTTTAAGGGGGTCAGAATTATATAGGCGTGTTTCGTGATGTGTATTGATTTGAGCCTGTGTTTTTTATTTAAAAATACCAAATACATGCATATTGTAGTATAATGAAAACTGCTTTCTAATATGGTTATTTATTTAAAATTGAAAAATGAACTGGTCCTGAATTTTTTTATGATATATGTTCTTAACAGCATCTAATGAGATGTTGATCTTTAAAACTAAATGGAAAACATCAGTATGAAAATTATAAATCTGTAACCTTGAGTTCAAGGTCACAGAGCTAGGTGGTGACTGCAGTAATAAAAACGTGACACTCTACTCTCATGCACAGAGATATGCTACTTCAGTTCTTTCTGAGACAACCCTGTTTTATCTTCCACCATTTCATAGCTGCGGCAATTTGTAATCAGAGGAATCCTCTTCAGCTGAACAGCCAATCAAACCACTAAGCTACCACGTGATACAAACAAACATCAACTGTCAGTTTATTTCATCACGAAAACATGCCTATATAATTTTGACCCCTCTGCTCAGAACATATATTGTGGATAGTCGTTAGAACCGCCTCGCCGAGAAAAATAAAAATCAAAGGACTGATAGTCCTAAGAGTCTGCTAGCTTGTAAAGTATTGATGGAGTGCTGTGTATCTTCTATGCAAACACAATACATGCAAAGAAGATAGGTGGCATTCCAATGCTACCAATATTACACCATAAGATGGAGCTCTATGGAATATATCAAGCATCTGGGCATTGCACTTCCTGAAAAGAAGACTTTCTTTAAAGACTCTATTAAATGTACGTCAAGCGAAGACTGCATATGGGTTGAATGAGAAAGTCATAGCGAGTGCTCTCTAAATCAAGGAAAGGATACTCCACTGAGGATATGATGATTTTTTTTTTTTTTTTTTTTTTTTTTTTTCACTTTCCAGTGATAATGCTGGTTGTCAATTGAAAAATAAGATGGCAAATCACATGGCTCTAAATAGTCATGATATGTCTTGGAATTCTTTTTTGCAACTTGTATAATTCATCTCCTGCAAACAGAATTTCATTCATGTTGTTCACATTCCACATGTTGGTACAGATCCTTTTCTGTACAGTTTTCACCAAAACTACTAAACAACATGGCAGGCATTGACGCCCTCTTCAATCATGACTAAATATCTCATCTCCTTGATGGATACTTCCTTGCAATAATACAAATGTATTTTCTTGTAGATTTGTATGATTTGATGGACCTGGATTTTGCTCTATATCCATATTTTCACACTTGCTTACAACCAGTGGCTTCATCCAATATTAAACTTACATTCAGAGACAAGGCTTTGTGAGAAAATTTACTATTCCTTGAAAAAACAACCAACATGAACACTCTGTACTATATGCTTTCACTATCAATTTCTCAAAATCAGTCAGATGGAAATGCATTCTACTTGTTTTAATGTATAAATAAGAATGGGTCCTTACTGAGGCATCTGTGTGAAACCGATATACATAAATAATCTAACCATGTACTGAAAAACTAAATACAATAATTTCTCTTCTGTTTTGTTTCTTTCTTCACAAAAAATCCATTTTATTATCTGCATATATAGGCCAATGCAGTGATTTGAGTAATGAAACCTTTTTATTTTCCAATGAAGTTTATCACCTGATTATTCCAAATGAGTGTATCTCCAGCAGCAATTTCCAATTTCTAGAATTATTAAAGTTCAACTCTAGATATGCTCCAGTTCATACAAATTCAACACCTGATGTAGCTCCACGATTATTCTAGTACAGTTTTATAAATTTACTCTATCTTTATCAACTTATCATTAAGACAAGAGCAGATTAAATAAATTTGAAATGGCTATGTTCAGTCCAGATTAGCTTTAATAACTGATTGTCATTTGCTAGTGCTTCACCTAAGCATCAACAGATTAGCCCGACCAGCTATGCCTACCCTTTTCAAGAGATTTTCAGATGTCCAAAAAAGAAGGGTCATAAACCTATAAATGGGCCAGCAGTCGTAAAACAACTCCGTGTCACTGAGGTGTGAATAAAGTTATTTCATGCAGAAGGAATGAAATAAGTGCCTGATTTCTTGCTGTATTCGATATCGAATATGAAGATTCTGATTATGTAAATACTGATACCTTTCTTTTCGTTCAGCTTCCGTTGCTAAGCACAACATCAAAGATGGCGAGCGGTCCTACTAATCACCCCATGGCACCCCACGGTACCCTATGACAGCCCACGGCATCAAACTATTTGGATATTTATCATAAAATATGTTATAGATGGACAAGTATACTTTTGCAATACTCGTCTTCATCTTAATAAACAGAGCTTTATATTGATGATGATGATTTGTGTTTGATTTAAAATATTATGTCTAAAACTCTCGTAATTTTTTGCGCCCCATAAAATCAAAATATATGTATATTTACCATAAAATATGTGTTTTAGACGGCCAGTAAAAGTTTTGTAATACTTGTCTCTATCTAAATAAACAAAGTATTTATACTGATGACTTGTGTTTGAACTTGAATATAAAATGTAATTTTAAGTTAAAACTTATTTTTGATAGACTATCAACTTACACCATTGGTCTCTTTGCTGTATTTTAGCGTCAGTTTGAATCTTGGTGTTTAGGAGCCCCGAGATAATCGCTTGAAGTAAGGTTAATGTATTAAACTATCACAAAAACAAATTTTGGGATACATAAAACTAATACCCTGGTGCAATTTCAGCATTCAGTTAATAAATACAATGAAATAATTTAGTGCCGTGGGGTGCCTTTGGATGTCGTGGGGTGCCATGGGGTGATTAGTAGACCCCGTGCCGAGTTAACGCCTTGACAAAAGTAGCGCGTGTATTACTACACCGAATTTTGAAGTCTATGTTTCAAATTACATTATCTAAATCGATTTCAGTTACAGTTATGTTAGCGAAATAAAAAAGCCATACAAAATTCCGCTGCTTCACATTCAGTTGACCGTAATAGTGCCGTATTGCGTCTGATTAAGAAGTAGTGCGCGTATAAATATACGCATAAATAGCTGTGATAAGAATCCGCTCGTAAAATCCCATGCGATTGCAAAGAGCCTGCTAGCTGTCGCTAGCAGACTCAAAAATCAGTTTGTTTTTTTGTTGTTTTTTTTTCTGAAAATTTTCAATTGGCATGGTATTTGAATAGGCGTGTTGTCGTAATGATAGGCCATTACTTCTCGTACGCAGATGACATTTTGGTGATAATTTAGGGACAATTTTCGTAAGTTCTCTATAAAAAAAATATATTGTGGGTATTCATTAGAAACGAGGCGTTGGTTCCGGAGAAAATCAGCCAATTGTTAGTCTTTTTACAAAACTTTCGGCTGAGAGCAATACAAAATAAGTATTTGTAGAAAACTGAAATATACAGATCATGACCTTGGTAATTACAGAGTTCAAACATCGTAACAAAAGGGGTGAAAATTCAGCGCGTAACTGAAACGGAATGGGCGTTGTAAAAGCTGATAACTGAGCGTAGTGACTCCATCCCAGGCGAGCTAACACTCACCATAATTGTTACTGCTGAACACAATTTAGACTAAATAAACTTCACCAACCACATTTTACATTTTATACGGGAACAGTCGAACTTCAATTTAGGGTATGCCAAGCTATGTGATTTAGATATTCCTACAGACAAACGGCTAAACCATTTGTAAACAGTTGAAACTCTAATCAGGCGCCGCATTCTGATCTGGATCTGCACTGTTTGCCAGTTACCCTTTGGGGTTTCTCTGGACTAAACTGGGTTAATGACACTACTATTGCCTCTGAAAATAATATATAAAAAAGGAAAAAAAAAAAAAACATGTACCCACAATCTAGGTTTTGAGCAGAAATATGAAAAATATCAGATTTCTTTTTATCTGAAAACTTTGTGGTTTTGGTGGTGAAATTTTCAATATATTTATATAGGCGTGTTTTCGTAATGGAGATAGATAGAAAAGCGCACTACTGTGCTTTTGACATATTTTAGAAAGTCGTTTTTGCTTGGCGCTTTACATAGAAGAAGATTATTTGCAAACTTTAGTCACGACTTGATGCAAAACCATTTGTCGTAACTACATGTACATAGAAGAAGATTATTTGCAAACTTTAGTCACGACTTGATGCAAAACCATTTGTCGTAACTACATGTACCTATGCACAAAAACTTATATTCTGATGATTGGTATTTTAAAAACAACACATATTTTCACTTTTTCCCAGTAAAAATGAATGCAAATTATGCAGAAATCTGTAGGTTAGGAAACTGGGAGGCAGATTTTCAACAAATTCCGCTTGTTCCTTTTTTCTGAAATTTTCACAGTATTGTTGTGAAACATCAATACTTTAAATTCAGCAAAGAAAACTAAAAATATTTTCTTATACAAAAATTAAAAAAAAAAACACACATTACTATAGAAATTTCATCGGTCAGACAAATATTTGGCCGTAAATTTAATTTTAGGGTACATATTTGAGAACAAAACACAGAAACAGAAAAGACAAATGGTTTCTGATAAGATATGGTCAATAAGAACAAAATATTGTTTTTTGTTGTTTTGTTTTTTGTTGTTGTTTTTTGTTGTTGTTGTTGTTTTTTTTTTTTTTTTTTTTTTTTTTTTTTTGTTTTGTTTTGTTTTTTCAAAATAAAACGCCAAGCAAAAAACGTCTTTTCGAGTCATGTCGAAAGGACAGTAAGCATAAATGGGTTACATTTCATTATATTGTTTTCCTCCAGGTTGTATATTTCACCGTCCTTGGTCCCTTCATCTTGCTTGCTGTATTCCTGGTTCGTGGAGCAACATTACCTGGTGCAGTTAAAGGCATTTTATTCTACATAACTCCAGACTTGCAAAAACTGAAAGAACCAAAGGTAACCCAGCGGGCACATGACGTTTATACAACGTCGCATTATCGTCGATGCAAAGTCATGATATTTATAGCAAAGTCATGATATCTGTAACGTCATGACATGTACATAACGTCGCCTTAACGTCGATGTAACGTCATGTTATACAAATAGAGTTTATTTGTTTGTTTTGATCGATTACGGAGAAATAATTCACTAGTATTCTACGGCTTGCACGTAAAAAACGAGTGAGCGAAGCGAACGAGATTTTACACGAAAGCCTTAGAACACGCGTGAATTATTTCACCGTAATCGATCAAAACAAAGAAATAAACTGTTTATTACATTTTCATTCATGTTTTACCTTTGAATTTTCACATTCAGCCCTTATGATTTCCTACCAAAATAGTTACAGTCAGTGCATGAATTTCAGGAGGCGTGGTTTAGTTTGAAAATCAGTCGCCATCTTGTTTTCACTTTAATGCAAAAATCATCCTGTGCTTGAAATACAGACATGACAATGTCATGACGTTTATACTACGCAGTAAAATCGATGCAACGCCATGACGTTTATACAACGTCGCATTAAATCGATGCAACGTCATTATGACGTTGCATCGACGTAAATGTGATGTTATAGAAACGTCATGTGCCCGCTAGGAATTATGTTAACATGCGCGGTAAGGCCATTTTCTATTATGTAAGCACACTGATGTAAAATGTATACCTCTAAGCCATAGTTTTCAACCACAATAAAGGATATTTTCTCATTGCTTCACATAATGGTATGTTGTGAGTGCTCATTATATGCGCCTTGCAGAGCCGCTTCTAATGAGCACCCACAACATACACAAAAACGTAGTACAGTCGAACTGCAATGGCTCAAACATCTTTTAGACCATGGAAATTTGTCCGAGATATGGGTATTTCGAGCCACTGAGGGTTAATCATGACTCCAGGTCAGGAAGCAAATGATGATAATTTTGGGATTTTCTTTTCGATCTTCTAGACAATAACGGTAGGTTGAGTTTATATGGGGCGTTTCAAATGAGTACACACAACATACAATTTCATGATAAAATAAAAAAAATCTTATATATTTTGTTTCTTAAGCTATAGGAAGACTTTCGTAGAAACTCAAAAACGAGTTCGAATTAGCCATAGTAAATGAGCCATCGACGTTCGAGCTATTGATGTTCGACTTTAGTCAATGCTTACATTTTCTTGAGTACGTCACCATATTTTCAGATAAAGCACTTTTGTTTACGCTGTTTAATGTCTGCTGGATATATTCGTACAAAGAATGGAGTAACACAATAAAAGTCGGCCTATTGTGGTCCTGCTCGTGGTTTTCTTGTGATCTGGCTTCAAATTACCATAGGCCTCTTTGCTTTGTTTCGTCACAGTGTTTTTAGTATATATGTCTTTCATTGATGATGAGACAGAGGATACTTAAGGGTCCAAAATGATGGCGAGTTTTCTGATCCATTCCCTGTGACAAATGGAGTTAAGCAAGGCTGTGTACTAGCTTCAATACTGTTGAATATGATGCTTCCCAGGATGGTGACAATGGTATATCTATTAGGTATCGCTTTTGTGGAAACGTTTCAACCTAAGAAGGTTGGAAGCTAAATCCAAGATGCAGACAGAGGTCCTAGATGGGTTCCTCTTTGCTGATGACATGGCAAAGGGTGCTCCAACAGAAGAGAAAATGCAAAAAGGTGTGGATGAAGTATCTGATTCATGTGACAGCTATGATCTCCCTGAGGCAGTATATCAGCCAGCACCTGGAAAACCTTACAAGGAACCTACCATCACAGTGAAAGGTCAACGAATGCAAGTGGTAGACAAGTTCACCTATCTTGGAAGCACATTGTCCAGAGTTGTGCACATTGATGATGAAGTCAATGCCAGGATTGCCAAAGCTAGTGCAAAATTTGGCCGACTACGTGGAAGTATCTGGGATCGAAGTGGAATCAGACTTAACATAAAGCTGAACGTCTACAGATCCATGATGCTGCCAACACTATTGTACGCATGCGAAACTTGGAAAATTTACCAACGACATGCCAAACGACTGAACCACTTCCATACAAACCGTCTTAGAAAACTTCTAAACATCAAGTGGCAAGACAGGATTCCAGACACAGAAGTCCTGAAAAGGACAGGGATGCAGGGTGTACATACTTTTCTGAAATTGGCACAGTTAAGATGGTCAGGCCATGTTACCAGAATGCCTGATGAACGTTTGCCGAACAAAGTCCTCTATGGAGAACGACAAGTCGAAAAACGCTCCCATGGTGGTCAGAAGAAGCGATATAAAGACACCCTCAAAGCATCCCTTAAAGACTTCAACATACCAACAGAGTCTTTGGAACAGATTGCACATGATCGAACAAAGTGGCGAGGCCTCATAAGAAAGGGAGCTGGTGAATACGAAGCAAAAAGAATCAGCGAAGCAGAGCAGAAACGTGCGCAGCGGAAAGCCAGAGCTAAGGCATCACCAAACAGAGCTTTCTTCCTCAGACCTCTCTTCGAGGCGATTCTAATGAGTACACTCAACATACAATTTCATGATAAATAAAAAAAAAATCCTATTTTTTTTTTCTTGAGGTATCGGAAGAATTTCGTAGGGACTCAAAAACGAGTTCGAATTAGCCATGGTAAACGAGGCATCCGGGTTCGAGCTATTGAGGTTCGACTGTATATATAGCGAATACAAAAAGCAAAACCAAAAAAATCCTCAACCGTTTAGCGTTTTAAATTTTGCCTTATAAAAGCCAGGGCCCAGTTGTTCAAAGCTAACGATGTCGTTAGTTAACGATTCGTTAAAATTTACATCGAGTGATATGCAAATATGCTGAAATTTTATGCTGAAAAAATGTGAGTAGCTTTTCACATTTTTTCAGCAAAAAATATCAGAATATTGTATATTGAATCTGCTAAAACAGTTAACGAAATTACCTTTAACGAGCTTGTTAAGCTAACGACGCTTTCAACAACTGGGCCCAGATTTTTTTTTTTATTTCACTGCAGCTTGTGTCATATGGCGGTCATAGTACGTATTCCCGTACTTCACCAAACCGCAGATTATAGGTGCAGGTGTAGATACCCAAAAATGCCACAACCACGAACCACCTCCGTCCCGAGGCACCAAAAGAATGAGAGATACTTAGATTGCTTATCATATACCTGGCAGCACTGAAAAAGGGGGCCATTCGGCACGCACATCCGTACTATGCCATATATAGGAAGTTACCCCGCCCCCATCCCCCACCCCCACCCCCGAGCAGAGGGCCCGCCTTGGAACGGTCGGTAGGAAAACTAAACCAGTTCAACTCGCGCAAAACCTCACGCTTAATTCTAATACCGTTTCAAATTACAAATACAGTCTACCCTCTTTATACCGACATTCGATACAGCGACAAAATTTGTTATAATGACAATTTGAATTTCAGGAAATATTCGCTCAAGAGGTGACAGTTAATGAGAAATTTTGCAAGAATATTGTATTAAAACTTCAAGCAGTATATGTTTTAAATATTTGTTAAAATCGCCTCACTGAGGCGATTCTAACAAATATTCAAAACATATGTTCTATGAGTAATATGAGCTCAACTATACCTAATTTAGTGCCACAGAGGCCTGTCTGTTATTTAAACTTCATCAGTGTGGCTAAATAAGAATAAAACAAGGTCTTTCTTACATATTGTTCTGTCCATTAAGGATTCTTTACAACAGCAAATTCATTTTAATGGCAATACTTTTGGGAACAAATTCTGTCGTTGTAACGAGGGTTCACTGTAAATGCTTGGTCCGCAACATCCAAGTGAAACACATATAAAGAAAACCCCATTTCTGTGAAAAATGAGGAAAGATATTTCAAAATGTTGTCTGCAGAAATATTTACCCAGCAAGCTAAGCTTAAACCTGTTTGTTGTTTTTGAGCTCACCTGAGCCGAAGTCTCACAAAGTGAGCTTATAGTATACCAACGGTCCCTTGTTCGTCGTCCGTCGTCCGTCATCCGTTCACACTTTAAAGCGTCTTCTTGTCAGGCACCACTGGACTAATTGAAGTCATATTTTATGTGGAACATTTATGCCTCCCGGGAACAAAAGTTTACATAAATGGTCCTGGTCACATGACTAGGATGGCCGCCAAGCCCATACATGGTAAAAATCCTCTAAAACTCTTCTCCTCCAGTACCGCAAGTCAGATAAGCTCGAAACTTGGCACACAGCAAAAGGGACTTACGCCCTACAAAAATTAAATAAATGATGACCCTGGGTTGACCTTGACTAATCTAACAACAAGGTCAACTTTGTTTACGTACAAGCGTTTACATTTGAAAAATCTGTTCACACTTTCAAACATCTTCTCGTCAGATATCACCGGACCGACTGAAGTCAGATATTATATAGAACATGTCTGCTCGCGGGAACACAAGTTTATATAATTGGTCCTAGTCACATGGCCAATGTCACAATGTCCATATATGGTAAAAATCCTTTAAAAATCTATTTCTCCGGAACCATAAGTCAGATGACCTAGAAACGTGGCACTCAGCAAAATGGACTTGAGTCCTTTAAAGTTTATATAAATGCATCACGAAAACACGCCTATATAATTTTGACCCCCTTAAACCCCACTTTTATATAGTAAAACTGGGGTTTACAGGGGTATACATTATTTTGCATATTTTTGCTCAAGACCATAGATTGTGGGTACTCGTTAGAACCGCCTCGCCGAGGCGGTTCTAACGAGTACCCACAATCTATATTTTGAACAGAAATATGAAAAAAATCAGAATTTTTATCTGAAAATTTTCAGTTTTTTGGTGGTGAAATTTTCAATATATTTGAATATGCGTGTTTTCATAATGTGACGACCCTGCGTTGACCTAGACCTATTTTACAACAAGGTCAACCTTGCTGATTTAGGCTTTTACATTGGAAAATCTTGATATAAAAGCAAAGATCAAAGAGATGTTTTTTGCAACTTTCAACAAATGGATTAAGTGACAAGCCCTTTCTGTTAGCATCAGCTTTTTTCCATATAGGTTGTCTGTCCCTGTCTTCAGACTATCGTCCATCGACACTTTCAAACATATTTTTCCTCAGAAACCACTGAGCTGATTGAAGTCAAATTTCATGTGGAACATCTTTGGCTGGCTGGAAACAATTATATAATTGGCCCTGTCACATGACCAAAATGGCCACTATGCCAATATATAATAAAAACCCTTTACAAAATAATTTTCTCTAGGACCACAAGTCGGATGGCATTGAAACTTGGCATGAAGCATCAGAGACTTGAGCCCTTTAAAGTTTATATAAATGATGACCCTGGGCTGACCTTGACATATTTTCAATAAGGTTAACTTTATTCACTTAGGCTTGTACATGGGCAAATCCTGAAAAAAATCATTATATAAAATCAAAGTTTATGAGCATAAGTCTCCCGAAAACACGCCTATATATTTTGACCCCATTAAACCCCACTTTTAATCATATAGTAAAACTGGGGTTTACAGGGGTATACACTATTTTTCTTATTTCTGTTCAAAAACATAGATTGTGGTACTCGTTAGAACCGCCTCGTCCAGGCGGTTCTAACGAGTACCCACAATCTATGTTTTGAGAAGATATAGGAAAAATATCGGAGTTTTTTTAATCTGAAAATTTTCAGTTTCTGGAGGTGAAATTTTCTATATATTTGAATAGGCGTGTTTTCGTAATGTTTAAATTTGGTATACAAGTAAAGCCCCTTGGCAGTAATTGTTTGACAGAAAATCCGGTTTCTGTTTGTCACATCGGTCCTTTTTCCGTTTTTGCTTGTCTGGTAATCAGTTGAGCGAAACAGGGCCTCCCTGGCCTTCTTGTTTTTTTGTTCTAAAAAATCTTACTTTTCATTTGTAAGGTATGTTTGTAACGCTGTTTGACGTTTTCAGATCTGGGCAGAGGCGTGCATGCAGGTGTTTGTGTCTATAGGTCCTGGTTTCGGTGGAATGATTACATTTGCCAGCTACAATAAATTCACCAACAACTGCATGAGGTACGTATAAATTACGACCTCAGAAAACGTACTGTCTGACAAGCATCAGGAAAACATACCTATATAATTTTGCCCCCCTTGAACCCCACTTTTATAAAGTAAAACTTGGGTTTACAGGGTATACATTATTTTTCTTATTTCTGCTCAAAAACATAGATTGTGGGTACCCGTTAGAACCGCCTTGCCGAGACGGTTCTAACGGGTACCCACATTCTATTTTTTTGAGCAGAAATATGAAAAATGTCAGAATTTTTATTTGAAAAACTTTCAGTTTTTGGCTGTAAAATTTTCAATTTATTTGAATAGGCGTGTTTTCGTAATGTGTGTCCAGAGAAGAACCGTTCGCGCGGTCTGATCAGAATCTTCGCTGGGCGTATTTAGACAGCTAATAATGCAAAAATTCATCATGCGGACAAGGAAGACTCAAATCAGACTGTGTTAATGCGCAGACTGATTTGAGTCTTCGCTATGAACATATGTCAGAAGGTACATTTTCTCACTATGCTGCTCATACGAGTGTCCTACAGAAAGTATAGTCACTGGGTTCGGATTACTTCAGTGCTACGTTTTATCAAACATATTTTTATTACAAACCTTCAAAGTATTCCCCCTTTACTGAAACACATTTTTGTAACCTTTTTACCTAGTCGCGAAAAGCAGATAAATAGTCTTCTTTTGGTATCTGTTGGAGACACTGATAAATAGCGCTGCCAAGAGAACTTCTAGACGTATACTTATTTCCAGAAAGCATTTTCTTAAGCCTTGGAAATAGAAAGAAGTCACAGGGACTCAGGTCATGTGAATAAGGTGGATGGTTTAAAACTTTCGACTTTTCAGAAGCCAAAAAAGACTTAACAACCTCACACTTATGAGTGGAGGCGTTGTCATGTAAAAGGTGGACTCCTGACCATCCTTTGCTTGGTCCATGTTCCACTGTAACAAGTAAATTGGTCAGTGTATATGACTGCATCTATTTCAGTTTGTAATAACTCGGTCAGTTGGAAAGCAGTTTGCACGAAATAAAAGGGTATCGTTAGCTATTCAACACACCATTCAAGTGCAATGAAGCATTTTAAAATATACCTGGGATAAAACTTAGGAAGCCTATTAGTGACAGAACTTTTTGCAGGACCCTCGTACAAACAAGTACAACACTTTTATAACACAATTGCTGTGATCCAAAGTGAAAACTGTGTTAGCTAAACAACCGTGTTGTATCAAACAAAACTGTCTCAATTATATTTTCTATGTAATAGATATATCCATTCTTTTTTAGATGTATCAAGAAATATTTGTACTCTTGCCAAGAGTATAAAGTAATTGGTAAGCCCATACGTCTGTAAAAGAAATGGATATATCTGTTTTAACCCACAGCTTGACACTATTTTCTGAATTTAGAAAATAGGAGAACTAAATAACTTGTTTCATCTTTGTTGTTGTTGTTTTCAATTCTCTAATTTAACTTGTTGTACAGGCATGTCTGAATAAATGGATTAGTCTGTACGCTTCATCAGTATTCAACATCACGAAAACATGCCAATATAATTTTGACCCCCTTAAACCCCACTTTTATATAGTAAAACTGGGGTTTACAGGGGTATACATTATTTTTCTTATTTCTGCTCAAAAACATAGATTGTGGGTACTCGTTAGAACGAGTGCCCACAGTCTATGTTTTGAGCAGAAATATGAAAAATATCAAAGGTTTTTATCTGAAATTTTTCAGTTTTTGAAAGTGAAATTTTCTACATATTTGCATAGGCATGTTTTCCTAATGAAGGCCGTTCTGATTGGATTAAAAATGCAGTGGTAAAAGTAGAGTGACCAATCAAAATTGCTGTCAGTGGTCCCACCACAAATGACATGATTATTGTGTGTGAAGTTGACCTTGGATGATTTCTACACTCATTCCATCAGAGCTTAACAACCAAATTGTCTTCATTTTCCCCCGTAGCACAGAAACTATTTTACATGGGTGTGTTAAAGTAATATAGCACTGTGCACATACAAATATGCGTAACATCGTAGATGTAATTTATACATGAATCATACAAATTAAGATAGGCGGACTACGCCTGCCCAGGAAAACAATGGTTTGGTAAAACAAACTGCCTCGACATGACCTTAATAGTGTTGACTGGGCAGCAAAAGTCCAAACCAACCATACAAATAAAAATGCTGTATATCCTTAAAATCGTATGTTACTCTTTGTGCATCAAACCTATTGCTTATTATCATTATACATTGCGGTCGGGTGTTTACTGCTTTTACGTTACTATGTTTCCGTCTGTCCGTGATGTTTTGCTTTTCTCAGACAGTGTCTAATGATTCAGGCTTATTGAAACGTTTTTCATTTATTTTAGGGATGCCATATTAGTCTGTCTTATGGATTTGTTCACTGGCTTCTTTGGGGGCTTTGTCATCTTCTCTGTAATTGGTCATGTTTCTGAAAGAACAAACATACCAATAGAGTGGTTTAACCAGTCTGGTAAGTCTTCAATTCGTGTGAATCTTTGCTATAGGAATGATTTCATTTTACGTGGATTTTATCGTTGTGTAAAGGCCGGCGAATAGCTAACAAACGTAATAAAGCCCAATTTCATTTTTACGGATTTTATCGATTTGTTAAAGCCTGCATATCAGTTAGAAATTGAACATGAGGGTTTTATATTAAGTTTCTAAGTGATTCGCGGGCGTTTAGACATTGATAAATTTCATAAAAATTATATTCATTTCTTATGGTTTCAATTCGGTCATTTTATGTTGAAAACATTAGTTTAATAATATATCTTAAAATTTTACGCAAAGAAAATAGTCCAAGATTCCTTGTAAGTGAATTTAAGGAAGTATAAAAACCGTTTCAAATTTGGTTTCGACCAATGAAATTGCACAAACTGGTTAAGTTGGAATTATAAGCATATATAAAAGTTCGGACGTATGTGTTATAGCGCTCTGTATTACGGAACTAGTAGTGTTGTTCTGTATATCCTGATTATTACACATAATAATTCAAATATAGTTCACTCTCGCTATCTCGACCTCGCTTATCTCGAATAAACGCTTATCTCAAAGTGAAAATGTGGTCCCTGCCTAAACATGAAAATCTAACAACAGGTAAAACATATTGTGGAAAAGAGGAGAAATTATTGTGGAAATTATTGCTCCTTAGGAGCAATTTCTCCTCTTTTCCACAATGTTTTCAGTATATCTCTAACTTCAAGTCCAACTACATATATATTTGTTAAATGTAGTTAATCGAATTATTTTTTCCTCAATTCTGCAAATCTGAAATGTCGAGGTACGGATATCTCGAAGTATTTCAGAGAGTACCTTGGAATTCGAGATAACGAGAGTCGAATATAGTCAATTCCTTCACTATTCATATGAAGAAAGTATGAAGAAATCTTGGGACCTTAGCCATCCATTGAGCGCGCAGCGAAGACTCTGGTTAGACTGGGCAGATGCGCAGACTGATATGAGTCTTCGCTAGGCGCACATCCATTTTGTCGGTTTTGTATTGAGATTGCTAAAATAAGCCAGTGCACGACCAAAATTACAGCATGTCTTGTGCGACCAGCGAAGACTCGAAGACTCAGACCAGCCTGTACATCCATCCAGTATGGCAAGGGTCTTGTGTATCTCTCATTGAGTAGCTCGGAGGCTGTTGAAGGCACATGCAATCAGAGGATGCGCAGGCTGATCTGAGTCTTGGATGGTCGCACAATTCTCATTGTGGGTTTTGTCGTGCGCTGGCTAATTAATGTCTTCCGTCTGTCATGTCTATAAATAGAACACCAGAACTATCATTCATTTTATTTTACTGCCGGGGTAGATCTTGTAAACAAGATTCTTGTAAACAAGATATCAGACGGCAACTTGAGACTGACTAAGACTTACTCGACAACTAAGACTCTGCAAAACCCCTGCGGATGCGCAGCTGATCTGAATATTCGCTGGGCGCTCATACAGTCTTGTAGGAATTGCAATGCCTCAGCTCATAATACTATATTAATCGCCCTCTCTAATTTTCAGGATATGGGCTGGGATTCGTGGCTTATCCAGAAGCCGCGAACTACCTTCCTCCACCACAACTGTGGTGTGCTCTATTCTTTTTTATGTCTATATTTCTTGGAATAGACTCTCAGGTAAGTTAATAGCGTACCAAATTAACGTTTGTCCTGCTGAACCCGGATATACACTGCCTTTGCAAACCATGTAGATCCATATCAGTTGGCTTCTAAAAAAGCCAACTAATCTGGATCTGCACTATTTGCCATTCGGTATGTGAATTTATCTGGATGAAGTAATCTGACTGGCTGATTCGATGAAAATTTGAAAAGCGCGTGGCATCTTAATTTATTTATTTAGCTGGACAAGAGTTAATATAAACTCCGTTGCCATCAGATGAACCGTAAAGTCAGAAAACGTATCTTTGAACATATGTATCCAGCAAAGATTCAGATCGGTCTGCGCATTCGTGCAGTCTTCACTGGCCGCAGTTTAGAAAGCAAAGGATACAAAATTTCTTCATGCGGACCATGAATGCTCTGATCAGACTGCGCGGATGCGCAGGCTGATGTGAGTCTGCGTTAAGCGCATATATTAAAAGGTACGTTTCCCACGATATGTCTCATATTATATTTAAACAAAACTATGCAATGGATACATTCTTGTTTCCACCAATACAAAGCGAACTCCGGGTTTGCGGTGATATACATTAGTAGGGAATTATTTCTAACGATTGTTTTTTTTTTTTTTTTTTTTTGTCTTTTCTTGTTTTTTTTTTCTTTGGGCTCGTTGAGCCCCTTCTGGTTACTTTGAAAATCGAACACAAATACATATATCTTATACGAGGGTTCTGCAAAAAGTTCTGTCACTAATAGGCTTCCTTAGTTTTATCACAAGTATATTTTAAAATGCTTCACTGCAATTGAATGGTGTGTTGAACAGCTAACGATACCCTTTTATTTCGTGCAAATTGCTTTCCAACTGACCGAGTTATTTCAAATTGAAATGGATGCAGTCATATACACTGACCAATTTACTTGTTACAATAAGAAACGACCAAGCAAAGGATGATCAGGAGTCCACCTTTTAAATGACAACGCCTCCTCTCATAAGTGTGAGGTTGTTAAGTCTTTTTTGGCTTCTGAAAAGGTGAAAGTTTTAAACCATCCACCTTATTCTCTTGGCAGCGCTATTTATCAGTGTGTCCAACAGATACCAATAGAAGACTATTTATCTGCTTTTCACGACTGGGTAAAAGGGTTACAAAAATGTGTTTCAGTAAAGGGGAATTTTTTGAAGGTTTGTAATAAAAATATGTTTGATAAAACGTAGCACTGAAGTAATCCGAACCCAGTGACAAAACTTTTTGCAGGACTGTCGTATTGGATTCCACAAAGAATGAGATATTTCGTCACAATGGTAGGGTAGCTTTGTTCAAAGGAACACCATAATCATCACGAAAACATGCCTATACAATTTTGACCCCCTTAAACCCCACTTTTATATAGTAAAACTGGGGTTTACAGGGTATACATTATTTTTGTTATTTCTGCTCAAAATCACCGATTGCGGGTACCGTTAGAACCGCCTCGACGAGGCGGTTCTCACGAGTACCCACAATCTATGTTTTGAGCAGAAATATGAAAAATATCAGATTTTTTTATCTGAAAAATTGTCATTTTTTGGTGGTAAAATTTTCAGTGTATTTGAATAGGCGTGTTTTCGTAATGATCAGAAATCTTCTACCAATCCAAATCAGAATTTGAACCACTGTGCACAATAAAGTTGTAAGCAGTGGCTTCATTTACTGAACTACCGCTGGATCTCGTCTGGATGCAACTATACCGTGTTTACCCTAATAATTCTGACTGTCTCAGCATACAGTGTAGAGAGAGACAAAGCCTCTCTTTTATTGTATTTTAAAGGAGCAGTTCATCACGAAAACATGCCTATATAATTTTGACCCCCTTAAACCCCACTTTTATATAGTAAAACTGGGGTTTACAGGGGTATACATTATTTTTCTTATTTCTGCTCAGAACATAGATTGTGGGTACTCGTTAGAACCGCCTCGCCGAGGCGGTTCTAACGAGTACCTACAATCTATGTTTTGAACTCATATAAGAAAATTATCGGAATTTTTTATCTGAAAATTTTCATTTTTTTTTGTTGGTAAAAGTTTCAATATATTTGAATAGGCGTGTTTTCGTAATGTTGAACAGGACTCATACTGTTTTCAATTTAGGCAGACTGATAATATTTTCATTTATCGTATTTACTCTACGTATTCGGGCATCTAAATTCTTTCACTGCCGCAGGAGATAATAATATGATTTGGAAAACAGCGTAGATCCAGATGAGAAGGCTCATAATAAGCTCATCAGGATCTACGATGTTTGACAGTCTTTAAACTTTACATATAAACTTCTTTCCCGTCAATAATTTGTTGAAAACACACACACACACACACACACACACACACACACACACACACACACACAGACGACAAATGTACATGTAGTCTGAAATTTGGCGCCAAAAGAGTTCCATTCTCATCATATTACTACATTGTTCCTGTTGGTATGTCCAAAATTGCTGGATGAGTGGCGAACACTGTAGACGTAAGCAAAAGCCTCGTTCTTTAGCTGCTATTAACATCACTAAAACACGCCTATATAATTTTGACCCCCCTTAAACCTCACTTTTATATAGTAAAACTGAGGTTTACAGGGGTATACAATTTTTCTTATTTTTGCTCAAAAACATATTTTGAGCAGAGATATGAAAAAAATATCAGAGTTTTTTATCTGAAAATTTTCAGTTTTTGGAGGCAAATTTTCTATATATTTGAATAGGTGTGTTTTCGTAATGGTTGTTCTAAAAGCTTAGCATGCTGGGTAAAATTTTCAGCAGACGACATTTTGAAATAATGTTCTTACTTTTTTCCAGTAAATAGGCGGTGACTCCGGTGTGGACAATTTGCATAAAATTTCAATGCTCATTTTCTGGGAAAAAATGAGGAAACTATCAATTTCTTGTCTGCTTAGAGAGTGTAAATGTTAACCAATCGGCTCCTTTAGTAAATTGTTGCGATAGACGAAATCCTCTTGGAATAAATGGGTTAAGGTAAATAAAGTCGAACTTCAATGGCTCGAACATCTTTGGGACCATGGATTTGTTCGAGATATGGGTAGTTCGAGCCACTTCGGGTTAACCATGACGCCAGGTCAAGAAGCAAATCACGATAATTCAGGGATTTTTTTTTCGATTTTCTACACATTAATTGTATGTTGAGTATTCTCATTAGAATCGCCTCGATGAGGCGATTCTAATGAGAACTCACAACACACAGTTTCATAATAAAATAAGAAAAATTCCCTAAATATTTGTTTTCTTCAGCTATCGGAAGACTTTTGTAGGGACTCAAACACGAGTACGAATTAGCCATGGTAAACGAACCATTGATGTTCGAGCTATAGAGGTTCGACTGTAGAGGATTTTTAGAACGATATAGGCGACTGTGCCTCAGAATGCTTCTTTTATATTTTTAGTTTCCCAACTACGAGATTGTAGTTACTGCACTGCGAGATGAGTTCCCGAAATGGCTGAAAGGGAAAACAAGCATACTGACATGTATTGTAATTCTTGTAGCATTCCTCCTTGCCATACCACAGACTACAGAGGTAAAATTAAGGTTGATATATGTACATCGGCTAATTTAGCCCTTAAACTGCCAATCACAACAATTGTCGTCTGCTTTGTCATCTGCTTGTGATTTTAAAAGTCATTTTTGCAAAAGTGTGGACCTAGACCAGACTGCTCCTAGGAGCAGTCTGATCTGGGTCCACACTGTTTGCCTGTATGCAAAAATAGGTTTGAAATGTTTCCAAGAATATTCAGCAGAAGACATAAAGAGACGACATTTTCAGATGAAGGTTTTCTTGGCGTTTTAAGGGTTAAATGTAACAAGAATGACAGGATTTTCACTTTAGTTCCAAACTGACGTCTCAGATTATTGTTTTGATAATTTTATTTTACCTAAAAACTAATCCGGATAAGTGTTCAGATACGCATAATTTCACTGAAATAAGTTACGGTTCTAAGAATCTGCACGAGCATCGTGAAAGAATGGTTATCATAATACATTATCTAACTTGGCTACATAGCCTGGTTAGCAAACTATCTATTTCGATACTATTTTCTTCCGTATATGTAACACAGTCCCCAATATCATTTTTATAGCAAAGTAGGGCCGCTAAATTTCTTTTAGAAATATTATTTTGAAACAACCAAAAAGAAAATTAGTTCAGGTATTGGCCTTAAGGCCGCGTCAGACAAAATAGGTCTTTGTGCATCACGAAAACAAGTCATGCCTTTATAATTTTGACCCCAGTTAACCCCACTTTTATATAGTAAAACTGAGGTTTACAGGAGTATGCATTATTTTTCATATTTTTTGCTCAGAACATAGATTGTGGGTACTCGTTAGAACCGCCTCGGCCAGGCGGTTCTAACAAGTACCCAAAATCTATGTTTTGAGCAAAAATATGAAAAATATCAGAGGTTTTTATCTGAAAATTTTAAGTTTTTGGAGGTGAAATTTTCTGTATATTTGAATAGGCGTGTTTTCGTAATGTATGTGCAAATAGCACGCGCAGTTACATGTATTCTTATTAAAAGTTCCACTTTTCGCCAGTATTTTCTTATCATCTAAACCTCTACATGATTTTGAGTTCCGATTTTTTACATAGTGATGGTTCGTTGGATGCTAATGATATCCAACGCTGAAAACGGAACTGCGTAATGATATTGACAAGAAAAGTGTACTTAAAAAAATGAGCATTTCTTTCGGCATTCAGAATTATTGAACAAACTAAGTCGCCAACCTAGAAAGTGTGCAGAGCCGACACAGCCTTTTCCTTCCTTTGTCAGCACCCGTTACCTAACCCGTTGTAGTCTGGAGGCCCCTTAAATTGTGGCAAATAGTGCAGACCCAGATCAGACGCCGCAGAACGCGGCCTCTGATCAGTGTCTCTACTGTGTGCAAATAGTTCAACCATTTTTCTCTAGAAATGTCAAAATCACATAGCCTGACATACCTAAAGTCGAAGTTAGAATCTTCCAATACATGTATATAGTGTGGAGGAGCTTATTCAGTCTACAATGGGCTAAGGGGACCTGATACGTTTGGTAGCTTTTTTGCCATTCTTTGTGAAGAAAAACAACTTATGTGACTTCATATTTGCTTTCCTGAAAAACAGTCTGCTACTGAAAGGAGTCTACGCTAAAAGGAAAGAATTTGCTCCCCACGGGAGCAAATTCTTTCCTTTTAGAGTAGACTCCTTTTCCAAATGGAGCAAAACCGATTCTATCAAAGTTATCTCCCTTAATATGATATCAAGGATAAATACCATCACGAAAATATACCTATATAATTTTGACCCCCTTAAACCCCACTTTTATATAGTAAAACTGGGGTTTACAGATGTATACATTATTTTTCTTATTTCTGCTCAAAACATAGATTGTGGATACACGTTAGAACCGCCTCTAACGAGTACCTACAAGCTATGTTTTGAGCAGAAATATGAAAAATATAAAAAAAAATTATCTGAAAATTTTCATTTTTTTTTTTTTTTTGTGGTAAAATTTTCAATTTGAATAGGTATATTTTCGTAATGAATTTCTCTTCCAGGGTGGTATTTACCTGTTGACGCTAGTAGATTGGTATGCAGCTACGTTTTCAGTGACTATTTTCGCTTTGTGTGAATGTCTTGTGATGACGTATGTTTATGGTAAGAATGCTGAACTGTTACATATCCTAGAAACACTTGTATAAAGCTCGAGATAAGATGTATATTCGGATTTCCTTTTCTTTTTCCTACACAAAAACATGTATTTTTCGGTTAAATAATAAAACAACATCTGTGTCAAAAACAAATTATCTAGAGCTTATTTGGCTGTTGAAGCTCTCGTATATAAAACAAAATGCGTATGCCCGATTACGTACGTCCGTCTGTGTGGCTGGAGGAGGAATAAAACGGTTGGTGATTTTTTAATCAACCTGTGCAAGGCGAAGATCCCAATAAGACAGGCATTACATCACGAAAACATGCCTATATAATTTGACCCCCTTAAACCCCACTTTTTTATAGTAAAACTGGGGTTTACAGGGGTGTACATTAGATTTCTTATTTCTGCTCAAAAACATAGATTGTGGGTACACGTTAGAACCGCCTCGCCGAGGCGGTTCTAACGAGTACCCACAATCTATGATTTAAGCAGAAATATGAAGGATATCGGAATTTTTTATCTGAAAACTTTCAGTTTTGGAGGTGAAATTTTCAATATATTTGAATAGGAGTGATTTCGTAATGATTAAAACTGGACATTTGCTGTCCTTACATGCATTAGTTCTCCTTTTTGAACGGAACATCCTATCTTTGTTTTCATTACGAGAATTTCTCATTACGTAAACATGTCTATTCAAATATACTGAAAATTTTACTACCCCCCAAAAAATGAAAATTTTCAGACAAAAAATTCTGTTATTATTCCTATTTCTGCTTTAAACGTAGATTGTGGGTACTTGTTAGAACCGCCTCACAATCTATGTTTTTAGCAGAAATAAGACAAATAATGCATACCCCTGTAAACCCGAGTTTTACTATATAAAAGTGGGGTTAAAGGGTCAAAATTATACAGGTATGTTTTCGTGATGGTGTAAAACATAACCCTCTGTCTACATACTTTGTATAAAAAAAAAAAAAAAAAAAAAAACAAGAAAACGGCGGTTGAGATACCCGCCGCATTACGCAAACACACCTATAAAAATATATTGAAAATTTCAAACACCAAAAAATGAAAATTTTCAGATAAAACATTCTGATATTTTTCATATTTCTGCTCAAAACATAGATTGTGGGTACTCGTTAGAACCGCCTCACCGAACAGATTTTTTGTCTAAAAATTTTCTGTTTTTGGAGGTGAAAATTTCAATATATTTGAATAGACGTGTTTTCGTAATGCTGCGAGCCTTTCTACAGTTCTGGAAACAAATAAAGAGGACAGGGAGCAAGATCATGGCTATACGGAGGATGGTGCAAAAATTGTTACTTAAAGGAGTTGATACCTTTAACTGTAGATTTGGCAGTATGAGAGGGGGGCATTGTCATGCAAAAGAAAGACATTTTCTGAGTTAGCCTGGGACACGACTTCTTCAGTTTTTGTTGCTGTTTTTTTGTTGTTGTTTTTTTTTTTTTTTTTTTTTGTTGTTGTTTTTTTTTTTTTTTTTTTTTTTTTCAAAATTACTTCTGAATAGTATTTAGTAGTCACAATTCGACCTTTTGCATGAAATAAGCCAGTATTATTCAAACCGAATCCCAAAAAGTAACCAGCATAACCTTGCCAGCAGATGGTGAGATCTTAAACTTCTTGGGAGGCGGGGAACTAGCTCGTTTCCACTGCTTTGACTGAGCTTTTGTTTCAGGTTCAGCATAATGAATCCACATTTTTTATCCCAGTGACAATACAGTTAAAAAACTCATTTTCATTATGTTAAAACGCCAAAAATGTTCCTTTGCTATAGTCAACCTGGATGCACTTTGGTCTTCTGTCAGTGTTTCGACACCCACCTAGACTTATCATGCTCATAACTAGTTTTTCATGTAAAATCTGTGTCGATGCTTTACCGATGCTAAACTTATTAGCCACCTTCTGCAATGTCACTCTGCGGATTTTGTTCACTGCCTCAAATGGCCTCGATCCCTGGCATAGGCTTGGCCATCACTTGTGTCCTGTCCTCTCTTAACTGCGCAAGCCAGCTATAAAAGGTTGAGCGGGATATGCGAGCTTTCGAAAACTTTTCTGCAACCTTTAAAAATGTGGCAAGGTTTTTCGCCCTCTAAAAGCAGGATTACAGATCTCTGTTCCTCCAGCTTGGAGTCCATGCCCAGTCAGCATTCTACGTAAATCTATATCGGGCCGTCATCGGCCCGTCAGGGTAGCTGACGGGCCGATGACGGCCCGATGTAGTTTTACGTAGAATGCTAGCTGGGTGGTAGCCCTACTACCTACCTTGTTTAAATGTATACACACTTCTCATAAAAATAAACTGACCGATTTACAGGCGATTAAATATAGTTTTCGCTCATGTATGATATGTGCAGGCAGCTGCAGATGGAACAGAAGCATGAAAAGTTCGGTTCATCACGAAAACATACCTATATAATTTTGATCCCCTTAAACCCCACTTTTATATAGTAAAACTGGGGTTTACAGGGGTATACATTATTTTTCTTATCTGTGCTCAAAAACACAGATTGTGGGTACTCGTTAGAACCGCCTCGCCGAGGCGGTTCTAACGAGTACCCACAATCTACGTTTTAAGCAGAAATATGAAAAACTATCAGTTTTTTATCTGAAATTCTTCAGTTTTTGGAGGTGAAATGTTCTAAATATTTGAATAGGCGTGTTTTCGTAATGTGTTTCGTCCGCCCCTCGTATTCGGATAAATTGAAGAGTATAAGTCCTTGCTGACTGATCAGAACCGACATTTTGATACACTGAACAGCAAACTGTGAATACATATTAATTAATCCTTTCTGTTCTGCCCGGCATTAAATATACATAATAATATATTACAAACCCTATAGACGTAGAAGGCGGTGTCTGATCAGGTTCTGCGCAGCTTGTCATGGTATCAGCAATATAGTAATAAAACAATCAAATCAGACAATTACTGTTCACATTCCGTACAATGGAACTTACTAATTCGCATTATTAAAATAGATAATGGAACCTACTAATTAGCATTATTATGGTAGATACATGTAATGGAACTTATCAAATAGTATGACTGAAAAAGATAATGGAACTTACCAATTCCATGTTGGGTTTAACAGTCCATCTCTGCCCTCTGGTTTCACAGTATGAACACTTTACTCTTACAAATACTCTACCTGATGCCAGTCTTGGTGGCTCAGTTGGATATGCGTCCGACTGGTGATCAGGAGTTTCGGCAAAATTCTTTCGTGGAGATTTGACCATGAAATATTTCCTACGTTCATTCTCTCCCTTCCGCTGATTAAAGAAGGGCAGTTGTCAGTTTCTGGTGAAAGAATGTGCACAATACAGGTTAACCGCTTAGAGGACCAAGCCTACCCAGTAAACGTGTGGCTAGGTAAACTGACCGCGCTCGACATGACCCCATTTTGTTGAGTGGGCCGTAAAACCTTAACACAAACGAACAAACTCTGACAAATTAGAGGAGCTTCAGGCTTCAGTGTCTTTAGGAAATGGACAGTGCCAACCGATATGGTACCGTCAAGCATATACCTAATTCTCAGATTCAAATTGTTCTGCCAATTCGTTCAGTTTCAACTGGGCCTTTGGTCATCCGTTGGTACATTTGCAGTAGCCACTGTATCTGCAAGCGGACAACAAAGGCCCAGATCAGACTGCGCGGACGCGCAGTCTGATCTTGGCCTTTGTTGCCCGCATGTCCCTCGAAGAATCTTTTCCCTCGAAGCTGCCCAAATATTGTCTATAAAGTCGACGTTCATAACATAGCGCTATGTCAATTTCAGGACTGGGTAATGTTGATAAAAACATGAGAGAGATGACAGGATTTGGCATTCCAATTATCTTCAGAATCGCTTGGTATGTTGTAACACCTATTCTGCTGGCGGTAAGTACAGAACAGGATAGTACGAAAGTTTGTTAGGAAATCCAACATACATTGGTGTCATCCACTCATTGACAAGATATCGAATCTAAGACTATTTAGAGGATTTGGAAGATTCTCAATTACTGTCTTAACATAGAGCGCGTGAAACAGAGTGCTATTATAGTTCTCTCCCAGACTGTGTCCCAATTGCGAAGACATTGCAGGGGCATATTGCCTTTGGGTCATTCGTCCGACCGTTCGTTCGTTCGTTTGTCAGTTTTTTCTTGTCAGCATGGTATCTCTGTTCATGAACTATTTCAAATAAGGCCTTGGAACTCTGTGAACTTACTGGAACTGAGAAGTAGATCACCTGATTTGTTTAAGACACAAATGGATATTTTATTAGACTTTTGCCCCAAATCATATCTCGAATTTTGTAGGAACAATCATATGCATGTAATTGTTGGCGTGCTTTACAAACGCACATCTCTAATCATAAAGAGCATTGGCGCTTTCCATCTGAGTTGTGGTCGATGTCTATTTGCTGAATAAGGGATGTCATAGCTCTTTGAATTTAAGATCAGGATTTGCATCAAAGTTTATGGAACAGTTTTTAAACTAAGTACTAACTGACGTTTATAGAATTGGAATAGAGTTCAATATATCATTACGAAAACATGCCTATTCAAATATATAGAAAATTTTACCACCAGAAAATAAAAAAAATCAGATAAAAAAAAATCTGATATTTTTCATATTTCTGCTCAAAACATGGATTGCGGGTACTCGTTAGAACCGCCTCGTTGAGGCGGTTCTAACGAGTACCCACAATCTATGTTTTTGAGCAGAAATAAGAAAAATAATGTATACCCCTGTAAACCCCAGTTTTACTATATAAAAGTGGGGTTTAAGGGGTCAAAATTATATAGGTATGTTTTCGTGATGTAAAGTGTGATTCTTACGCACCATCGCACATGTAAAACACCATTCAATCCATGTTTAGTTAAGACGACAGAGTTAACAATGAAGTTTCGTGGATAATGTTGTTTTGGCGAATAACTCTTTCTTGTTTCATTTGCAAAGCCGAAACCCGGTCGTAACATGTTCCTGGACATTAGGATTTTACGTTGTGAGTTTATTAACCTTTACAACTCTCTGGGCTTATACAGCAGACGACAAATTGGCTTTTTTTTCTAATTTTCCCAGAAAACAGGATTTGATGCAAATTGTCTCCAATGAAATGTCAAATCTTGTTTTCCGGAAAAAAAAATAAGAAACATATCACTAATGTGTCGTCTGCTAAATTTGCCCAGAAATGTGAAAACGTTTAAGATAGCAAGCCACCTACGCAGTATGCTTTCCATGCAAAGTTGAATCTTCTGGAAAGTTCTAAATTGAAAGTGAACTTAACATACTATAATTCTTAATCCATTTATACCAAGTGGACTCTTCTACCGTAACTCTTTCGACCGGTACATTTCTAGTAGAAAAGGTGTTAGGTTTTTTGTTGTTGTTTTTTTCATTACCATATTGTATTTAATGCAAACAGTGTAGACCCTGATCAGCCGCCGCGTTCAGCAAAATACGTCGTCGGGATGTATGTCTTCGCGACTGATTTGAGTTTGCGTTGGGCGCACATATCAGAATATACGGTATGTTTCCTCACGTTGGGATTCATATTATGAATAAGCCGCACTGTGGGAAATAAAGATGTCCTCTGGAGATATGCGAGTAGTAAACATTGATTTCAGACAGCGAAACCGCGCAGTCTTTTCAGGGCTTTGCTACACGTCGTTATATTTTACAGTAGCCATTGATTCAGTAAGTGGACAGCGAAAGCCCTGATCAGACTGCACGCATGCGCAGGCTGATCTGGGTCATCGCTGTTCGCATATGCCTCAAAAATAACTTTTCACATGGCATGACTCAAATGTGTTTGGCCTACACAAAAATAGTATAGGTCGGGTGTAGGAAGAGCCACAATCATAGAACATTGATCCCCCTACCCCCACACCCATCTCCCTCCCCCTTCACCCCCTCCACCCCAATGACACCAAGAGGAAGAACAAACAAACAGTACACTGGGCACAAAACAAAAAGTAAAGCAACCAGGGCCCAGTTGTTCAAAACTAACGATGTCGTGAGTTAAAGTGTCGTTAAAATTTTGATCACCAAATATGACATATACGCTAATATTTTTGCTGAAACAATGTGAGTAGCTCTTGCATTTGTAAAAGCTACTCACATTTTTTCAGCAAAAATACCTGTGAATTAGATATTGTACTTACTAAAAAAGTTAACATTTTGAGCACTAACGAGCTCATTAAGCTAACGACGTTTTGAACAACTGGGCCCAGCTCTTTTTTCCTCTACAAGTTGATCAAAATGCTTGAATGGGATCCACTGAACCATTAAACATACCACAAGACATCTGGACCAGTTGTTCAAAGCATCGTTAGCTAAACGAGCTCGTTAGTGGTCAAAATGTTAACTGTTCCAGTAAGTACAATATCTAATTCACAGGTATTTTTACTGATAAATGTGAGTAGATTTTGCAAATACAAAAGCTACTCACATTTTTTTTCAGCAAAAATATTAACGTATATGCCGTATTTATTGATGTAAGTTTTAACGATACGTTAACTAACGACATCGTTAGTTTTGACCAACTGGGCCCAGATACAACAAAACATACCATTACGAAAACACGCCTATTCAAATATATTGACAATTTCACCACCAAAAAAATGAAAATTTTCAGACAAAAAATTCTAATATTTTTCATATTTCTGCTCCAAACATAGATTGTGGGTACTCGTTAGAACCGCCTCGGCGAGGCGGTTCTAACGAGTACCCACAATCTATGTTTTTGAGCAAAATAAGAAAAATAATGTATACCCCTGTAAACCCCAGTTTTACTATATAAAAGTGGGGTTTAAGGGGTCAAAATTATATAAGCATGTTTTCGTGATGCATGCTAAAAGCCCCGCATTGAGCCAAAAGATCACACACAAAGAACAACGACAACACCAGAATCAACGCCTTAGAACGGCCAGTATGCCGGGATCGGTGGCTCAGTTGGATGCGCGTCCGACTGGTGATGAGGAGGTTGCGGGTTCGACCCCCGCCGGGTCGGCAACATTCCTTCGTTGAGGAGGGTGATCATGAAATATTTCCTACTGTCATGTCCTCCCTTCCGCTGATTCAAAAAGGGCAGTTGTTAGTTTCTGGCGAAAGAATGTGCACAATACTGGTTAATCGCTTAAAGGACTGAGTCTGCCCGGTAAACGTGTGGTTAGAAAAACTGACCGCGCTCGACATGACCCCATTGGGTAGACTGGGCGTAAAACCACAACGCAAATAAGAACGGCCAATAGTAAGTTGTTTTACTGGTGACAAGCCTTCACCCTAGCTTCAAATTTTGAAACAAACACAAAATCATTGTTCGGCGCGCATCAGTATAACATCACAGAAGAAAAAAAAAACAAACAAAAAAAAAACAAAAAAACAAAAAAACTTGTATTTGTATTTTCTACCCAAATTCTATGAAAATTGTGGGAATCGCACACTACGTCATGGTTCGTTAACAATCATGACCCAGTTGCTCAGTACTTAAAGAAGTTGTTTGCTCACGTGACGTTAAAATTTCTGTCTTGAAATATGTCAAATACATTGATAATTTTTGCTGAAACATGTGAGTAGCTTTTGCATTGCAAAAGCTGTAAGTAGCTTTTGCAAAAATATCAATGTATTTTAAAATACCTTAGCTACGATTGTTAACGAGTTTGTCATTAATGATCTTGTTAAGCTAACGATACTTTGAACAACTGGGCCCAAACCGCCGCATTCTGCCGCTTCTGATCTGGGTCTACACAGTTTGCCGTTGTCCTTTTTATGGGACGCTAGGCATAAATGGGTTATGAGGGGGATATTTTCATATTATCATGAAAATGTATGTAGTATGTACTCATTAGAATTGCCTCGATGAGGCAGTTCTAATGAGTACATTCAACATACCAACATTTCATAAAAGACCGAAAAAACATCCCTAAATCATTCCCATTTGCCTCCTTACCTGGCGCTATGATTGACCTCAGTGGTTCAAACAACCCATGTCTGGAACAAAGATGTTCCAAAAGTATTTGTCATTTTTAAATGATTTGATTCATGTTAACATACCGTATTCGACCTAATTACCGCACTGTGCGCTTAGGTTTTTCAAACTTACTGGGAACACTCATTCGTGGTAAAATATGTACCTACTCAGGGTACACTATAAAAAAAGATCAGAAAAGGACTTATTTGATGATGATTATGCAATTTTTCTGATTTTAAATGCATATGTTGTGGGTACTCATTTGAATTGCATTGACAAGTCGATGCAATTCAAATGAGTACCCACAACATATGCCTTTGTAAAGAAGTAGACAAAAAGTACACTGCCTGTAATCTTAAGACTACGAAATCGCTTTACTGTGCGCTTATAGGAGTATGTGCGGTAATTAGGTCGAATACGGTAATCATGTTTTGACAGGTAACCATCGTCTTTGCCTTAGCGACATACGCTCCTCCAGCTTATGGAAACTACGAGTACCCTGGCTGGGCAGTGGCCCTTGGCTGGATGATAGCAGCTAGTTCTTTAATTCCTATTCCAATCGTCATAGGCTATAGACTCTATAGAACACCAGGCACCCTCATGGAGGTAGGACTTTTTAACCTCACAGGGACAGCATGAAATTGATGCGAAAGGAGAGGCTCATCCTCTCAGTCCATTTGACATATATCCATATTTGCAGAATAAGGGCAGTCATGCAGGGGATAAATTTTAAGGGGAGACAACTCCTTCAAATTAATATTGCTTCCCCTTTGTGAAAAGGGATCTTCTGTGAAAGAAAAGAACTTGCTTCCATGGAAATGACTTATCAAGTAAATAATAAGGGGCATACATATGAATTAAGAAATATGAGAAAGAGGCGATTAACCTGGAGCAATATTTTTTCCTTTTACCATTCTCTGGGCAAATTCAGCAAACGACACATTGACGATATTTTCCGTATATTTCTGAGCAAACATGATAAGAGATAATTTGCATGAAATGTCAAATCCTGTTTTCTGGGAAAAATATGAAATAAATATTTCAATATATCGTCTGCTGAATTTTTTTTTACCCAGAGTGCTTTGGTGTTACAATGTAATTCTAACTGATCACACGCGTAAAACGGGGTTGTGCCCAAGATATGCAGTTTGTTAACTACGTTTAGCATGGCAATCTACATGTACAGTTTCAAAAAAATTAATCGTTTATCAAACTTTTCTTTTTATCAGGAGCATTTGCGGTATTATCCATATTTATTTACGGCTTCTTGAATAACCTGAAAGCGCTTCACGAAATGCATTACTTAAACACATACATTATGTTAACACGTTTATGTAATGTTTACCTTCATGTTCCCCTATTATATTAAGTGATAATATGTACTCACCTTTTCGGGTAAGATTTATGTTGGGACCGGCAATGATCCGAAATTATTAAAGAAGAAAACATACTTACTGTAAACCACAACTGAGTAAATAATTGAATTGTTCCAAATAATTAGATTTCATCAGAAGATTCAAATGTTAGAATTATACATGACTGTATATATCCGTTTGAAGATAAGTACGATAAGTGCCGAAAGTAACCGAATATGTCGGGTAATTGCTGTTATTAAGGGGACTGATCGTATCTACCGTGTGATTGGAAAGACAGATCTGAGCAAACAGTGTAGACCCTGATGAGACGCCGCAAAATGCGGCGTCTCATCAGGGTCTACGCTGTTTGCCACTCACCCAGCAATTTTTAAAAACAACATCGGGTGGTAAATTGTACTTGTTCAAGCTTTAGAATAAGTATGTTAAGGAGTTAAGGTGTCTGATTTGTTTGTTCGTGATGAGGTTTTACGGCCCAGTCAACCCAATGGGGTCATGTCGAGCGCTGTGAGTTTACTTTACCACACATTTACTGGGCAGGCTTAGTCCTCTAAGCGGTTAACCAGCATTGTGCACATTCTTTCGCCAGAAACTGACAACTGCCCTTCTTGAATTAGCGGAAGGGAGAGAATGACCGTAGAAAAAAAATCATGATCAATTTCCACGAAAGAAAAATGTTGCCGACCCGGCGAGGGCCGAACTCGCAACCTCCTGATCCCAGTCGGGCGCGCATCCAACTGAGCCCACCAAGATCGGTTTCAGGTGTCTGAATACTTAGGGTAAATACAGTATTAAACTCTTGGTTCATTTTCTACCACTGTTTTCAAGGGAACACCTTTTGTGACTTTTCTTCGCTTTCCTGCACATCAAGTCTCTTCTGTAAAATGAAAAACTCTAAAAAGAAAGAATTTGCTCGCAAACAAATTGTTTCCTTTTAAAGCAGACCTTTTTTAAAAGGAATCAAACAATTTGAAATAGTGGCCTCACTTGGAAATTTATCCGTCCACCTGAAAATTTCCTTCTGCTCTTATTACAGAGAATTTCGTTGAACCTGAAACCAAATGATCGTTGGGGACCTGGGGGAAAGAAATACGAAGAAGAAGAAGACAATGAGAAAGAGAAAGAACCACCAGAGTTAGTTAACGGCGTGACTGATACAGAACACGGAGCATGGAACAAGCAAGACGGTGTTGAGAATAAAAGCTATGAAGATACAGAATCCAAGCCGCCTTTTACGACTAAGCTATGAATTTGGAATATAACATAACGGTTCGCTCAAATCTGTATATACATTTGGACAAGGAGAATAGCTCAAGATAGACCATTTTTTTAACCGTACAGATATTTTTGCTTATTTCTCTATGAAAATGTATGCTGTGGAACTCATTAGAAGCGCCTCGTCGAGGCGCTTCTAATGAGTCCAACAACATGCGTTTTTTGTGGAGAAATAAGAAACATATTATGTAGCTACCCCTCTTTTCTGGAGATTTGAGATAAAAAAAAAAAACGTAGTTTTCTAGGACCCACAACATATATTTTTTTGTGGAGAAATAAGAAACATATTATGTGGCTACCCCTCTTTTTTGGAGGTTTAAGATTCTAGGAATCGAATAGATAGGCTACATCAAACAGTGAAGACATAAACCAGACGCCACAGAACGCGACAAATGACCAGGGTCTACGCTGCCTACCACTCATCTAGCATTTTAGGCACACAGAATGAAGCCAATGGACATGAGCAAAGATAGGACAAGTTTTAATGCATATACTGTCCGACTGTTTAAGGTAAATGCGGTATTGGCATTGCGTAGCAAACACTCCTGAAGTATTTTTAAACATACAGAAATGTAAAATGTAGTACTGTGGCAAAGCCAGAACGGAGTAATTTATACGCACACCCAGAAAAATTCTTAAAAACTACAGGCATGCCTAGAATGGCTTCCAAAATAGGGGCTACTCTTTAAGGAAAGAATTTGCTCCCAGAGAGAAGGACCTTTTAATTTTACTTTAAGAGCAGACCCTAAGGTAAGGAAGCAAAATGTTTTATGTTAATGCCACTTTATCATAAATACAGTCGACTCTCGTTATCTCGAATTCCAAGGGACTCTCTCAAATACTTCGAGATATCCGTACCTCGATATATCAGAGTGCAGAATTGAGGAAAAAATAATTCGATTAACCACATTTAACAGATATACATGTAACTGGACTCTTGGATATTGTGAAAACATTGTGGAAAAGAGGAGAAATTGCTCCTTAGGAGCAATTTCTCCTCTTTTCCACAATATTTTTACCTGTTATTAGATTTTCATGTTTAGGCAGGGACCAGATTTTCACTTCGAGATAAGCGGTTATTCGAGATAAACGAGTTCGAGATAGCGAGAGTCAACTGTATATATCTTACGCATGTTACAAATATACGCACGTGCGTAATGTACGTGATGAGAGCTATGCTTATGAAGTAACATGGACTTGATCAAATTAAAGGACACCTACGGTAAGGATATATAGTCTCCTTATATGAAGGGTAAATACGGTAATAACATGCCCGAGTAAACAATATGACGTCCGACCAGTGTCTATGCTGTTTGAAATTCATGAGTAATTCAACATGCAATAAAATGTGGACTGGAACAAATATAGGACAAATATGCTATGGTGAATAGATAGGGAGTCCATGCATTGGGACTTGATACAGCTCGTGGAATTTTGGCCATTTTAACAAGGGGAATACTTTGCCACTTCCTGTTTGGTGCACTCCATACAAAGCCCTCCTGAAGAGGGGTCTACTTTAAAAGGAAAAATAAGAGTGTCTTCCAGTTTTTAACTTCTTGCAAGACGCGGCCAATCCGGTGCCCATAAGATTAGCTTTGGTGTTTGTCGTGTGAGAAAGCAAACATGATGCCACAAAAGTTGTCTCGATTATATAAATGGCGGATAATGCATCAAACGCACATGTCGAGGGTTGAGCGCAAGACTAGCGTAACTCAGATGGTTGTTTTTCCCCAAACCTAATCTCCTCACCATGAAGGCATTATGAAGATTACAACATTTCTTTCTGTAAACAATGAAAATTTAGGTGCCATTGCTCGTATGAGCAATGGCACCTAAATTTGCATTGTTTACAAAGGGGTCCAAGTTGCCCCTAAACAAGGGTTTCAAAAATATGTTTGAGTTACAATAGTCTTGCGCTCAACCCTCGATGTGTATTCTGTTCCTTATAGACTGTTACGCGAACAAAATCCCTTCCCATACGTTGCCATGGTTAAATGTGCTTTTGTTGTTCTACTCACTGACCTGTCCTGCTGACTTTTTATGCGTTTGGATAGATATGTCCCGCAAAATCGTCTAATGTTATATTTTATATTATATACGTCGCGTTACACTCGAAAGAAAATAAAATACGACTCGTACAAATGTATATTACGTCAACAAAACAACTATTAACTAGTACAGAAGATGTCAAAGAATAGCCACACATGACACACATGTTTTGTGGAGAAATAAGAAAATTATCAACATACTATTGTTGAAACAAAAAATGCTTTATTCAGAGCGAAGAATTAGAAGTATGCATTTCACTTAACCATTTCAGCCCGGCAGACTAAAACCGTGCAGGCAGCATAGATCTAGATTAGACGCCTGTCTCATCAGGATCTACACAGTTTGCTATTCTGTTTTTGATTTTAGACTGAAGCCCCTATTTGCAATGGACATGTCCTAATTCAAGAATGGTGAAATCCACTTTAGAATTTCAAGGATAATAGCGTTAAGCGCGCTTTCAAACCGTATTTATCCTACGTATTTGGATACCTCAACTCCTTACCATAATTGTTCTAAAATTTGAACAAATGCAATTTACTACCTGTTGTTTCTAAAATTACTGGATGAGTGGCAAACAGCGTAGACTCTGATGAGACGCCGCGTTCTGTGGCGTCCCATCGGGGTCTACACTGTTTGCTCAGGCCTGTCTGTCCGAATACATATGGTAAATACGGAAATACACATTTCACTGAGATCAAGATGAACATGTACGTATTGGTATCTTTTTACGTCAGTAAACTGCAGAGTAAATGATTCTGTATAGGAATTGTGGTTTCTGATCAACGTTTAGTCCTGATCTTTACTGTTTGGTTGTATCTTATTGTCTTTTCTGTGCGTTAAACCTGGCCTACTGTCCTTTTGACATCGCTCGGAAAGATGAGTTTTGCTCGCCGTTTTGTCTTACATGAAAATATTTTATTTTGATTGATCATATCTTATAAGAAACCATTTGTATTTTCTGTTTTTGTGTTTTGTTTTCAAATATTTACCCTAAAATTAAGTTTACGGCCAAAAATCGGGCTGACCTGTACAATTTCTAATGTAAAGTGATTTTTTGGAATTTTTGTCTAAGAAAATGTTTTTCACTTTTCTTTGCTAAATTTAAATTATTGATGTTTCACAACACTATTGTGAAAATTTCAGAAAAAATGAACAAACGGAACTTGTTGAAAATCTGCCTACCTTATAGATTTCTACATAATTTGCATTTATTTTTACTATGGGAAAAGGTTAAAATATCCGATGTTTTTTAAAACCAGTGACTCGAATAAAACTTATTGTGTTGTTACGACAAATGGTTTTGCATTAAATCATGCTAAAGTTTGCAAATTTAATTCTTCTGTGTAAAGCGCCAGACGAAAAACGACTTTCCAAAAAATGTCGAAAGGCGAGTAAGTATTCGGACACCTCAGCTCCTTACCATACTTTGAACGAGTACAATTTACTAAACTTTGTTGTTTCTAAAAATTGCTGGATGAGTGGCAAACACTGTAGACTCTGATGAGACGCCGCGTATTGCGGAGCCTCATCGGGATCTACACTGTTTGCTCAAGCCGAATGAAGATGAACATGTTCATATAGGTATTTGTTTTTAGCTATTAAACTACAGAATGAATGATTCTGTATAGGAATTGTGGTTTCTGATCAGAGAGCACAAATAATACGTTTAGTCTTGATCTTTACTGTTTGGTTGTACACATGTTTCATATTGTCATTTCTGTGTTTTAAACGTGTCCTAGATAAATATATATTTTTATACAAATATGTAAGCCACAACGTCAGAAATGTACCTTCGAACATGTGCGTATAGCCATTCAGATTAGCATGCGCATCTGCGCATTCTGATCAGAATCTTTATTGATTTTTTAAGCGGACAACGATTCCTCAAGCTAGACTTCGCAGATGCGTAGGCTGATTTGAGTCTTCAATGGGTGCACTTGTCAGAATGTACATTTCCTCACGTTCCGTCTTATATATGTATTTTAATATTTCCATATTCTTAAAGTTTATTTTCGTTTCTCAATCCGATTTATGTATATACTACTGAATGTCCCATATAAAAAATATACCCTAATTATTATATTAAACGATTGTATATTAAATTGTTGTTATTTGTGTTTTAATAGCTTCTGCATTTTATTTCATTTTCACGCGGTAAAAAAAGCTATAGGCTGACCGTTTTGTTTGTTTTTATTTATTTATTTTTTATTTATTTACTGTTCTTTTTCTAATTAAAACATTATGAATGAAGTTTCGTATGAAAGGACACAGTCACGACCCAGCAAACACAAAACGTCCTTCGGACGTCGCCGCGACGTCACTTGCTCGGGAGGAAACCAGCAAACATACAACGTGGTTTCATCGTGGTTACAACGTGGTTACAACGTCGCTGCAACGTCACGACGTTGCAGCGACGTTGTAACCACGTTGATGCGACGTTGTGTTTTTGCTGGGAACAACCTTCCCGATGGACCTGAAGAAGTGTTACAATACACTGCGAGGACTATGTAAGGGAAGTAATAAATAGGTACTGTTAAATCGAAAGCGTTCACGAGTATTCTCGATTAGACGACTCCAGAATAAATCCAGCCGATAACTTAACTGACTCACTAGAACAATACTGACCAAAATGGATCCATGTAGAGTTTCTTCATGGTAACACTTGAATAATAATAATAATAATAATAATAATAATAATAACAATAATAATAAAATCTCTTGTTTTTACTGCAAAAATATTTAGGATAATCCCAGTTGGACAATGTTTACGCAACGTTTGAACAACGTTACATCAACATCGATGCAACGCCATTGCGTTGCATCGACGTTGATATGACGATGTCTTTACAGGGAACTCGCAATTACGAGCTCCTATTACATGTAACATCATTATCGTTAACTGGTTTAAAACATACATTCAGATAGACAAGAAAGGCCACAGTTGCGGACCATTAGCAAGGCTATTTGAAATACGCATAAAGATTAAATGTAGTTCTTTACATTTTTTGTGAGGTACGCTGTGTTATTGAAAAAAAATGCCAAAAACATTAGTAGGCAAAAACCAGACTTAAAAAAAAAAGCAGATAAAAAAAAAAAAAAAAAAAAAAAGATAAACGCTTAAAATGTAGAATATTTGTTTTTGTACACTTCCATAGTAAGGGTCCAAAAATTGTTCTGATAGATAATGTTACATTGGGGTATTAAGTAACAGAACAAAGCAGATAGATTTTTAATTGTTTCAAAAGGGCCATTCTGGGTAAAACATGCACATGTTTGTACAAAAGACAAATATAGTTTATAAAGCTTTTAATAAGTTGTTTGGTATTTTCTTTTAGTTTTGTCCTGGAAAGTATACCACAGCTGAACAATAAACTATAACAGAAATTCTGTTGCTGTTTCAGCAATAATTGAAATATCTGGCTCATGGTCATCAAGCGTTTGCCTTTTTTGAAATTGGCGTTACCATTGCCTTAGGGACAGGTGTAAATAAAGATTAATAAATATGGTCGAACATCAATGGCTCGAAAATCTTTGGGACCATGGAAATTCGTTCGAGACATGGGTAGTACGCGCCACTGAGGGTTAATCATGGCACCAGTTCAGGAAGCAAATAGCGATAATTTAGGGAAATATTTTTGATTTTCTACACACTGATTGTATGTTGAGTGTATTTATTAGAATCGCCTCGATGAGGCGATTCTAATGAGTACACACAACATACAATTTCATGATAAAATAAAAAAAAACATCCCTAAATATTTGTTTTCTTGAGCTATTGGGAGAATTTTGCACATGTAGGGACTGAAAAAAGAGTTCGAATCATCCACGGTAAACGAGCCATCCGTGTTCGAGCCAATGAGGTTAAACTGTAGCTGTTAGACTAGCTACTAGTCGGATATCAATATTATTTTCATCAATCAATTATAATTATTAATTTACTTAATGAACTAAGGGCCATCTACTACTTACAGCTTGCCTCACCTCTTTGATAGCAGCAACTAATCTTGGAGAGCTTGATGTCAGAGACCAACTATTAGAGACTGGCTATACAAGATGTCATACATGTACACACATTTGAATCAGCTTATAGTTAGGAGTGATAAAACATGACATCAAGGTCTAGGAGCTAGTCTATGTTGCTGTATGAGAAAAGTCTCTTAAGGTGACACGAGTAATTGAACAATAATAAATCGTTCATCTACTGAACATGTAAACATTTCTTAATATATTTCTATTGTATTTGTAATTTTAGCAATGTGGTCACCCCCGTTTTATAGCTGTGCGCTTTGCCCATTGTTTTGTGTCGATTTTTATGTTTCCAGCTTTGTACTAGAATTTGGTAAAAAAAAAATTCAAAGGATCCCCATTATTAATATTATTATTATTATTATTATTACATATAATCTTGTCCAATGGCCTGTGACTTTCGGTTTCAATTTTCTGCTTGACTTAATACATCGAAGAACCGGAAGCCATCAGGTCACCGGACAAGGTTATATGTTTCCTGTAGTAATAGTAGTGGTAGTTAAATAATAAGCATAATGATAATGATATAATAATCATAATTATGCTTATTATGCTTATTATTATTATTATTATTATTACTATTATTATTATAGAATACAGCAAGAACTTTTGGAATTCCACTCTAGATGTCATCATGGCACACGTACATGTATGCAATCGTCTTATCAGCTGAAGTGTGTTTACATCTATTGTTAAAATAGGCCATATTTCTTCATTGTAAAACAATTATTGTAGATTAGGAATTGTGGGACAACATGCTTAGGAAAACGTTGGTGGTTTGTTTGGTGCTTTTCGTTCTTGTCGGCATCTGCAACTCATTTGTGTTTGGTAATAATACAGTTGATTCTCGTTATCTCTACCTCGCTTATCTCGAATAACCGCTTATCTCGAAGTGAAAATCTGATCCCTGTTTTAACATGGAAATCAAACAACAGGTAACAAAATATTGCGGAAAAGAGGGGGAGCATTTTCTCCTCTTTTCCACAATATTTTGAATATATGTCTAACTTCAGGAGTCAATTTATATATTCATTTTGTTAAATGTGGTTGTTCGATTTATTGTTTTTTCCTCAATTCCGCAAATCTGATATGTCGAGGTACGGATATCTCGAAGTGTTTCAGAGAGTCCCGTGAACTTCGAAATAACGAGAGTCGACTGTACTTTATGGATTATCACCTGCCTACACATTTTTTTGTAATTTGGAGATGCGTCCCATAAAAAGGACATATGCAAACAGTGTAGACCCAGATCAGACGCCACAAAACGCGGCCTATGATCAAGGTCTACACTGTTTGCATTAAATATAGGAATTTCTATAAAAGATTGTAATAATAGAGACTAACCTGACACCCCTTCTATTGGAAATGGACCAGTTTAAAGAGTTTAGAAGAGTCCACTCGGCATGAATGCGTTAAGGACGAGGTTTCGATCGAGTAAAACTACAGTCGACTCTCGTTATATCGGCTTCGCTTATCTCGATTAACCGCTTATCTCGAAGTGAAAAGCTGGCCCCCGTTTTAACATGGAAATCTAACAACAGATAACACAATATTGTGGAAAAGAGGAGAAATGCAATTTTCCACAATATTTTCAGTATATCTCTAACTTCAGGAGTCAAATTACATATTCATTTGTGATTTGTGGTTGTTCAATTTATTTTTTCCTCAATTCTGCAAATCTCATATGCCGAGGTACCGATATCTCGAAGTAATTCAGAGAGTCCCTTGGACTTTGAGATAACAAGAGTCAACTGTAGTTTTAGCTCCCAAGTAGTTGCCTTCCTGCCGACTAATCCAAGGCCATTAAGAAAATTTGCCTATTCAAATACATTTCTGCTCAAAACATAGATGGTGGGTACTCGGCGAGACGGTTCTAACGAGTAACCACAATCTATGCTTTAAGCAGAAATAAGAAAAATAATATCTGCCCCTGTAAACCCCAGTTTTACTATATAAAAGTGGGGTTTAAGGGGGTCAAAATTATATCGGTATGTTTTCGTGATGCAGTGAGTTCCTCTGTTACAGTTATTCTTTGTGTGTATGTGGTCGTTGCATCTGTATCGTTGTGCTTTGTCATTGTTTATTCATCGTCTTCCTTTGGTGCCTCGGTAAGGCTGTGCTTTCGTGATTATTATTTTTTTCTGGGTAACTTCATTTAGATATACAAATACTTGAATGGCAGTAGGTACTACGGGATTATTATTCGGATTTGCCTTGCTATAAGCACGAACGTTTTCATACATATAGGACGGGAACAGCATTATCTATTCTTGTTTATCGGGTTTACCCTACGAGTATAAACATAAACGCTTCATACATGTACAGTTATAGTACGTGTACAGTACTATTTCTTCTTGTTTATCGGGTTTGCCCTATAAACACAAGCGCTTTATACACATAAAGCACGTGTACAGTACTATTTATTCTTGTTTATCGGGGTTGCCCTACGTGTATAAACATAAACGCTTCATACATGTACACTTATAGTACGAATACAGTACTTGTTTTGTTTGATTTGGGCTTAACGTCGCTTTCAACAATCTTTCAGTCATATCGCGACGGTGTCTGGATGTGGCAGGGAGCTCAATGCTCACTTTTAGAGTGCTGCCTCACTGAAATATCACGCCCCAGACACTTTGACATGATATTCCACCCAGTCACATTATACTGACACTGAGCTGACCAGTTCTAGCTCTACTTTCTTAATGCTGAGCGCCAAGCGAAAGAGCAGCTAGTACCATTTTTAAAGTCTTTGGTATGACCCGGCCGGGGATCGAACCCGCAACCTCCCGGTCACAAAGCGGACGCTCTACCACTGAGCCACTGTGCCGGTCGTATACAGTACTATTTCTTCTTGTTTATCGGGGTTGCCCTACACATGTATAAACACAAACGTTTCATAAACATATAGCACGTGTACAGTACCTTTTATTCTTGTTTATCGGGGGTTGCCCTACATATGCATAAACACAAACGTTTCATAAACATATAGCATATGTACAGTACTTTTATTCTTGTTTATCGGGTTTGCCCTATAAACACAAACGCTTCATACATTTATAGTACGTGTACAGTACTATTTTTTCTTGTTTATCGGATTTGCCCTATAAACACAAACGCTTCGTACACATAAAGTACGTCTACTATACTATTTATTTTTGTTTATCGGGTTTGCCCTATAAGCACAAACGCGGTATACACATATATTAAGTATATAGTACTATTAATTCTTGTTTATCGGATTTGCCTTATAAATACGAACGGTTCATACTGAAAAAGTGTAAATTACTCTTTATTCTTGTTTATCTGGTTTGTCTTATAAACACGAACGCTTCATACACATAATTATACATATAGTACCTGTACAGTACTATTTATTCTTGTTTATCGGGTTTACCCTATAAACACGAACGCTTCATGCACATATACATGTATAACCTGTACAGTACTATTTATTCTTGTTTATCGGGTTTGCCTTATAAACACAAACGCTTCATACACATATAAATGTAATACCTGTATAGTACTATTAATTCTTGTTTATCGGGATTGCCTTGTAAACACGAACGCTTCATACACATATAGTAAGTGTATAGTATCATTAATTCTTGTTTATCGGGTTTGCCTTATAAACACGAACGCTTCATACAGAAAACGTTAGTGTAAATTACTATTTATTCTTGTTTATCGGGTTTGACTTATAAACACGAACGGTTCATACAGAAAAAGTTAGTGTAAATTACTATTTATTCTTGTTTATCAGGTTTTACTTATAAACACGAACGCTTCATACACATATACGTATAGTACAATGTACCTGTACAGTACTATTTATTCATGTTTATCGGGTTTACCCTATAAACACAAACGCTTCATACACATATACTTGTAGTACCTGTATAATCCTAATAATTCTTGTTAATCGGGGTTGCCTTGTAAACACGAACACTTCATACATATATAGTAAGTGTATAGTACTATTAATTCTTGTTTATCGGGTTTGCTTTATAAACACGAACGCTTCATACAGAAAACGTTAGTGTAAATTACTATTTATTCTTGTTTATAGGGGTTGAATTATAAACACGAATGCTTCATACACATATAGTAAGTGCAATGTACTATCTATTTTCTTGTTTAATCGGGTTTGACTTACGAACACATGCGCCTCATACACATATACATATAGTACCTGTACAGTACTCTTTATTCTTGTTTATCGGGTTTGCTTTATAAACACATTCACTTCATACATATGGTAAGTGTACAGAACGCAATATATTTTAACCATGACAGAAAAAAGCTTGTTATGGGTTTTTTTCGAACAGTAGCAATTCTGATTAGCTATTGGCACCATACAGTCTGATCAGGACTTCTGATAAATAATAGTATGATTTACAATAGCTATTGATTCAGTTATCAGACACCAAAACCCAGACCAGACTGCTCTGATAGAGCCGCACAATTCCATCTGCGTCTTTGTTGTCTGGTCAAGTTTTTTGGCTAAATATTGATATATTTTACAATAGTTAATGTTACAGTAAGCAGAGCAAATACTCAGATCAGACTGCGTAGATACACCCGCACAGTCTAATTAAGGCCTTACATGTATCAGCCTTCGTTTCATGGTGCAGCTAAACTGAACCGATTTATTTTAGCGTTTCGCATATCCGATATGACAACACAATTTTACACGTTTATGTCTAGAGCCCCTTAAAAGGGACACTGGCAAACAGTGTAGACCCAGATCAGACGCCACAGAACGCGGCGTCTGATCTAGGTCTACACTGTTTGCATTGAATACATGAATTTCTATAAAATATGATAATTATAAAAACTAACCAAACATCCCTTCTGTTGGAAATGGATCGGTCCAAAGAGTTTAGGTAAAACAGTACATTCGGCATAAATGGGTTGATATCGCGGATCAATTGTAATTTTACAGATTGCGGATACAGCCCTGCAGACATTGTCTTTTTGATGGATTCATCAAGCACTCTTGGAATATCTAACTTCCAGAAGCAGAAAGATTATGTTTCACGTTTCGTCCAGGCTCTAGATATCGGACCCCACCAAAGCCAGATAGGAGTTGTGACCTACTCCTCTCAACCACACAACGAATTCAACCTAAATACATTTCACAACAAACATGAGCTTGTAACAGCCATTCAAAACATCAAGTACCATCCAGGTGGCACTCGCACAGACTTGGCGCTTAAATACGTACAGAGAAATAGCTTCACAAGGGCTGCAGGTGACAGAGCTAGAGTTGCTAATGTTCTTATTTTCACCGCGGCTGAACAGTCCGATCAACCAGCACTAACACGTGTTGAAGCTGTTCACATTCACAAAGTAAACATTAGGGTCTATGCTCTTGGAATAGGGAGCGGAGTGGACAGAACAGAGCTTGGATATATTGCCAGTGATTCTCACCATATCTTTTCCATGCTGAATTTCGATGTCCTTCACAACCTTCAAGCTGAACTAAAGAGGACTGCCTGCATAGAAGGTACATGTATTATTTGGACTATACCATGTAAAACGTGTCTTCAGGCATATGTGGACGGCGAAGGCTTGGATCAGCCTGCACATCCGCGCAGTCTTATCAGAGCCTTCGCTCTCCGCTAACAGTCATTGGACTATAGAATGTATTAATGGATAGCAAATGCCCGGATACGACTTTGCGCATGCGTAGGATGTATCTGAACCTGTGCATATTGCGCATGCTCGAAGACACCTTTTCATTTCAGGCGGCCACTTTAATTTTAGAATCTCAAAAAAAAAAAAAAAAAAAAAAAAAAAAAAAAAAGACATATGTATTGACTAGTTTTTTGTAAATGTCAATATCTCATTTCAGACATACATGTCGAAGTATATAGGGAGTTAATCGTTGATGATTGTTTTATTGTACATGATAAATGTTTGTATTTTACCAAACACTAAATAACAACTCATACTCAGTGTGCAAAATTTGTCTGTTGACAATGCAATACCGTTCTGTATATTTTCCTCCTATAAGTATCTTGAAATATGCCCTAAATGCGAATGTCAAAGGCCGAGATCAACATTTGTATCCTTGCAATCTAACCAGTTTGTTGCTCGCCTGTAGAAGAAAGAGAATTTTTTTTTTTTGTGTGTGTTGAGGTTTTACGGCCCAGTCAACCCAGTGGGGTCATGTCGAGCGCGGTCAGTTTACTTTACCACACGTTTACTGGGCAGGCTTAGTCCTCTAAGCGGTTAACCAGTATTGTGCACATTCTTTCGCCAGAAACTGACAACTGCCCTTCTTGAATCAGCGGAAGGGAGAGAATGACCGTAGAAAATATTTCATGATCAATCTCCACGAAAGAATGTTGCCGGCCTCGGCGGGGGTTGAACCCGCGACCTCCTGGTCTCCAGTCGGACGGCGCATCCAACTGAGCCACCGAGGCCGGCCCGAAGAAAGAGAATACAGTAGAATCTACAGATGACAGGAAAAGCTGATTAACATGGTAGGTACATGTACTAAGGTTGATCTGGACTCTAGGTTTCGCATTTAGTATGTACTATGGTTGTTTTCATGTGAAAACGTATTCGAATGTAAAGCTAAATGGGTTTCGCATTTAGTATGTACTATGGTCGGTTCTTTTTGTTTTTTTGTTTTTTTTTTGTGTGAAAACTTATTCGAATGTAAAGGTAAATGAGTTTCGGATTTAGTATGTATTATGGTCGTTTTTTTTAATGTGAAAACTTATTCGAATGTAAAGATAAATGAGTTTCGTATTTACATGTTGTTTGCACAATGGTCGTTTTTTATATGAAAAGTTATTCGAATGTAAAGGTAAATAGGTTTTGCTTTTAGTATGTACTATGGTCTGTTTTATGTGAAAACTGTTTTGAACGTAAAAGTAAATGGGTGCACTAAGTGGTCTAAATTGAACGGGTTTTCCTCCTTTTTAAGTCAGGCAACTCTAACAACACCCAAGAATTCGCTTATGATACGAGGGTCCTGCAAAACGTTTTGTCACTGGGTTCGGATTTATTCAGTGCTACGTTTTATCAAACATAGTTTTATTACAAACCTTCAAAGTATTTCCCCTATACTGAAACACATTTTTGTACCCATTTTACCCAGTGGCAAAAAGCAGATAAATAGTCTTCTTTTGGTATCTGTTGGAGACACGGATAAAAAGCGCTGCCAAGAAAACTTCTAGACGTATACTTATTTCCAGAAAGCATGTATTTTCTTAAGCCCATTACGAAAACATTCCTATTCAAATATATAGAAAATTTCACCTCCAAATACTGAAAATTTTCAGATAAAAATACTCTGATATTTTTCATATTTCTGCTCAAAACATAGATTGCGGGTACTCGTGAGAACCGCCTCGGCGAGGCGGTTCTCACGAGTACCCACAATCTATGGGTTTTTTTATCAGAAATAAGAAAAATAAATTATACCCCTGTAAACCCCAGTTTTACTATATAAAAGTGGGGTTTAAGGGGGTCAAAATTATATAGGCATGTTTTCGTGATGCTTGGAAATAAAAAGAAGTCACAGGGACTCAGATCAGGTAAATAAGGTGGATGTTTTAAAACTTTAACCTTTTAAGAAGCCAAAAACTTAAGACTTAACAATCTAACATACATGTAAATGGTGGACTCCTGACCATCCTTTGCTTGGTCCATGTTCTACTGTAACAGTAAATTGGTCAGTGTATATAACTGCATCTATTCAATTTGAAATAACTCGGTCAGTTGGAAAGCAATTTGCACGAAATGAAGGGGTATCATTAGCTATTCAACACACAATTCAAGTGCAGTGAAGCATTTTAAAATATACATAGGCTAAAACCAGGAAGCCTATGAGTGACAGACCTTTTTTGCACGACCCTCGTAGCTGAATCCCTCAAGAGAGAAAATTTTGTCCTTTAAGAAAGCATCATCTGATAAGTAAGGTCAATACCTTCAAAGTAGATGTCTCTCTCTTGGAGGTGTATCCGAATACCATATATACCCTAAGTATTAGATCAGTCACATTATGTTTCTTACCACACCTGTTCTAAAATTTGAACAAGCACAATTTATTACCTATTATTGTATCTAAAAATTGCTCGATGAGTGGCAAACAGTTTAGACCCTGATGAGAAGGCGCATTCTGCGGCATCTCATCTGGGTCTACACTGTTTGTTCAGGCCTTTCTGTACGAATACTTGCGGTAAATACGATATTCTAAGGAAATTTCATACATACTTTCAAGGGAGAAAACCTTGTCAAGAATTATTTCGGTTCCTTCCAAAAACGGGTATGTTCTAAACAGAAAACAATTGGCTCCAAGGGCACCCAATTCTTTCCTTTTATAATAGACTCCTCGTGTACCGGACAGCACACCGGAAAGTTAAGAAGCTTGTCCTCCTTGTCGAAAATAGCGAAAAGTCTATCATGTGTATCCGTCCGCCTTAATTATATGGTTATGTATTTCAGCAGAATCCGGATGGAGTCACTGGGGGACTTATTCAGTTTGCTCTGAAAGCTGCGGATCCGGAATACAGTTCCGCGAGAGAACCTGCACAAATCCGCCTCCGGTTCCAGGAGGGAGGAACTGCACTGGATCATTTATTCAGACACGTGACTGTAATATTACCCCTTGTCAAACCGCTTAACTCACTTCGGTGTTCATTACGAAAACACGCCTATTCAAATATATTGAACATTTTACAACCAAAAAAGGAAATTTTCAGATAAAAAAAATCTGATATTTTTCATATTTCTGCTCAAAACATAGATTGTGGGCACTCGTTAGAACCGCCTCGCCGAGGCGGTTCTAATGAGTACCCACAATCTATGTTTTGAGCAGAGATAAGAAAAATAATGTATACCCCTGTAAACCCCAGTTTTACTAAATAAAAGTAGGGTTTAAGGGGGTTAAAATTATATAGGCATGTTTTCGTGATGAACCCATTTACGTCGAGTGGATTCTTCTACTACAATTCTTTGGACTAGTCTATTTCCAATAGCAGGGTGTCTTGTTAACCTTTATTATTACTATCATGTTTTATAGAAATTCCAGAAATTCTTGTTGATGCAAACAGTGTACACCTTGATCAGACGCCACGTTCTGCGGCGTCAGATCTATGCACTGTTTGCCAGCTTCCATTCTAGGAATCTCTAGACTAAAACGGGTTAACCTGAGCCACAGTCCAGTCTCGTATTGAAGTGCTTCCTTATTTTCTTATCAGGGTCTACACTGTTTATCATATTGTCAGTGTGCCTATATGCACAAACACCAACGTGTCTTTAAACAGAAGAGTACAAATGTACGTCCGACTGGAGATCAAGAGGTCGCGGGTTCCATCCCCACCGGGTCCGGCAAAAATCGTTCCTGAAGATTGATCATGAAATAATGTCTACGGTTATTCTCTCCTTCCGCTGATTCACGAATGGCAGTTTGTCAGTTTCTGGTAAAAGAATGTACACAAAGTACTGGTTAACTACTTAGAGAACTAAGCCTGTCCAGTAAAAGTGTTTTGGTAAACTGAACGGCTCGACATGACTTTATTTGTGTTGACAAGACCGTTAAACTGTAACGCAACCAACCTCAACGGTTCCAACCTTCAACATTTGCTTTAGCAATAGTGCACACCTGGATCGAAGTGCTTCCTTATTGTCTTATCAGGGACATCAGCAAACAGTGCAGACCCAGATCTGACGCCACATAACGCTACACTGTCTGTATTAAATACAGGAATTTCCATAATAGAACATGGTAATAATTAACGCTAATGTGTACTTTGAAGAATCTGAACAAACAGTATAGAATCACGTTTTGCTGCGTCTGGTCTGGGTCTTAACCGTTTGTCACTCATCCAGCAATTTTAGACACGTGCAAAGATAATAAAATGGACTAGGATCTTCATAGTATCACTGGTAGGCTATATTCTGTTTTTTTGGATCTTAAACTATAAGGATCAAACATGGATTTTCATGCATTAACATTCACCAGGTTCCGTGGGAGGTGTTGAAAACCGAGGGCGGAGGCCGCTGTTTTCAACACCTCCCTAGGGACCTGGCGAATGTTAATGCATTGAAAAACCATGTTCGATCGCTATTATTGCATAAAACTGAAAACATTTGCTACATTTCGCGTTATTTCATGCACTTTTTTGTTTCGCCTTTTCACCAATGTCTCGCGAAATTTACACGGACTATGCTCGTTCTAGAGCCGGGCAGTACACATCTCGTAACGGCAGCTCATCTGCGGCCCCGGTACGACCATATTAAAAGTTGCGTAGCCGTGCATTAACAGCGCGTGAATTGCCTTGTTAATACACGGCTTTTCGACAGTTAATGCACGGCTGTTAATACACGGCGACACTGCTTTTTATGCAATAATATTTGTTAAAACTTTTAGGAGAAGTATTGTAATGAGATAAGGTTTGCGAATACTTCGGGCAAATGGGGCCAGTGATCCCAAAACACCGAAAAAGTATTATCGACACTATGACCAAGTAAGACCTGTCTTCTGATAGCGATGCTTGTATTATCATAGAGGTCAGATCCGTTTGAAGCTTAAACATGCTGGATAAAACATACAGCAGCAGACGACATTTTAAAATATTTTTTCTTATTCTTCCCAGTAAATAGGATTTAGCATGTCATGCAAATTGTCTCTTTAGGAGACAAGTTGCATAAAATGTCAGCACCTATTTTCTGTTAAACATAAGAACAATATCATCACATAAGGACAATATCATTAGTTTGTTGTCTGCTGAATTATCCCAGAGATTAGTAAAAGTTAAAAAGTCGAGTGTTGTTTCCTGTTTGCCATTATCTGTTTGAGGAGTCAAACTGATAGTAAAAAAATTACCATTGTTTTGTACCTTTGTGACTCCTTTAATGTATATTTCCACTAAAGACGAATTTAAATGACTATTCTGCTTACGCCAAGGCAAGTCTACCATCACAGTCTCTCTACGACTGGTAATCAGGAGGTCGCGGGTTCGGTCCCCGACGGATTCGGCAACAACATGTCGTGGAGAATTATCATGATATATTTTCTACAGTCATTCTCTTACTTCGCCTGATTGAAGAAGGGCAGTTGTCAGTTTCTGTTAGAAGACTCGGCACAAGTACAGGAAAAATGCGGTTACATAAACGGACTGGCTCGACATGGTCTTAATAGTATTGACAAGGCTGTAAAACTCCATCTTAAAAGCTCAAACTTCCAGGTAACTTTTCAGCCATTTGTAAAAGATGTGTAACTTTTCTGACTTGCTGTTTGCTGTCCTGTGCACATCACGCCTTTTAAAAAAGGGTCTACTCTAAAAGGGAAGAATTTGCTCCCTCTGGGATAAAATTGTTTCCTTTTGAACCCTTTTTCAGAAGGGAGACTAACGATTTTGAAAGACTTCTTTCTCCTGAAAGTGTAGAAATTCCCCTTAACGCTTGGTACTCTGGGTAAACTTTTAAACAGACGACATAAAACAATATATTTATCTTATTTTTCCCAGAAAACAGACTTTGACATTTCATGCAAATTGTCTCCAATGGAGACAATTTGCATGTTATGTCAAACTCTGTTTTCACACACACACACACACACACACACACACACACACACATATATATATAAATATATATATATATATATATATATATATATATATATATATATAATTTGTTGTGTGCTTACTTAGTCAGTCTTTCGATCATAAATATCTTTTTCAAGCACTCAAATCACTCCAAACCTTACACTGTCTCTCTATTTTTACATGTATACTTTACAGGTACACAGGCTACTAGATGTAAAAGTTGTTTTCAACATGGCGACATTTTAAAATTAAAACAAAAGCTGAATCTGCCTTTCTTCTCCATATACAGTAAATCTTCAATGACTCGAACACCGATGGCTCGAACACTGATAGCTGATTCGAATTCGTTTTTTGAAGTCCCTAGGAACTTCTCCCGATAGCTCAAAATAACAAGTGTTCAGGGATAATTTAGGGAGCTTCTTATTTAATCATGAAGATGTATATTGTGAGTAATCATTAGAATAGCCTCATTGAGGCGATTCTAATGAATACAATCAACGTACCATTATTTCATAGAAGATCAAAAAGACATATGATCCCTAAATTACCCCAATTTGTCCCCTGATCTGGCCCTATGATTAACCCTCAGTAGCTCGAAGTATCCATATCTAGAATAAATTTGCATGGACCCAAAGAGGTTCGAGCCATTGAAGTTCGACTGTAGAAATGTCGTACATGTACATGTAGCAGCCTTGGTCCATCAAGAAAACATTCCTATATGTTTGACCCCTTATACCCAAGGTTAATATAGTAAAACTGGGGTTTACATGGGTCTACATTATTTTTCTTATTTCTGCTCAAAAACATTGATTGTGGGTACTCGTTAGAACCGCCTCACCGAGGCGGTTCTAACGAGTAACCACAATCTATGTTTCGAGCAGAAATATGAAAAATATCAGAGTATTTTGGAGGTGATTTTTTTTATATATATTCGAATAGGCATGCTTTCGTAATGATTGTTATGAACAGTGAAGTTAAAACTGTTGAAAAGACATTGATAATTTCTTTTATTCATACCTATTCCTAGGTCTCTTAAATTATGTCTTCTTATAAATCAACCTCCTTTCCCGATGCGCAAACTTGCTTTTTACAATTTACCGCTTAGCACTCTGGGTAAGAATTTCAGCATTTTCAAATATTTCTTTTAGTTTTCGCAGAAAACCAGTTTTGACATTTCATGCAAATTGTTTCCAGTCGAGACAATTTGCATAAAAAGTCAAATCCTGTTTTGAGGAAAAAATAAGAAATATATGACCAATTTGACGTCTGCTGAAAATTCCCAGAGGCATACAGACGGGCCGCAATATCAGTAAACGTACCTTCGGATATATATGCATAGGAAGGTTTCAGACCGCTTTTTTTACTGAAGTTATTAGACAACTACACTGTTCCAAGGAAATGTTATAAATGTAAAGATGCAAAGGACATGTTCAGACTGAGATAAAGTATATATGAAGATATTTGCAGCAAACATCATTTAAGTAACATAAACAGCCGAGTTTAATTAACTCTTTCAATGCCACAGTCAATAATGACAGGCTTTTTCAAACAACATAGAGCCAGATGAGACGGCTCATAATGAGCCGTCTCATCTGGATCTAAGCTGTTTGACACTCAGTCTTTTTACTTTACATATATTCAAGTGACGGTATGTTAAAAAACAGCGTCTGAAATTTGGCACCGAAAGAGTTGATAGTTTCTCATGTCTACGCGAACTTTAATAACACATTTGAACTATTGACCCTTACATAATCATCGTGTTGTATCCTTATTTGAACAGAAACAGGATTATTTTTGTTTTGACCCCACTCTTACCTGATAAAATATTTCTTCCTCCGCTAGGTTCCCGAGAGGAGAGACTATGTAATAAGATTTGTCAACAGATTCACTGACAACACTCAGCTTTATCTGCCAGAATTTGCTGCCAATTAAGCAATGTACACAGATATGGAGATTAAAACGATATATTTAACTTAAGAGGACTGGATATACATGGCAGATTTTCCGTAATTTTGTAAATGTGAGGCTTTTTTTTCTTTTTGACGCAAAGAAAATATCCGACTCCAATGCGGACGCCGACCTAATTTAGGAAAATTCACGGGGAATCCATTTTAAATAGTCACTATCACACCTATAGAGACATTACGAAACCATACCTATTCATATATAAAGAAAATTTCACCTCCAAAAACTGAACATTTTCAGATAAAAAAAAAACTGATATTTTTTCATATTTCTGCTCAAAACATAGATTGCAGGTACTCGTTTGAATCGCCTCGCCGAGGCGGTTCTAACGAGTACCCACACAATCTATGTTTTTGTGCAGAAATAAGAAAAATAGTGTACACCCCTGTCTACCACCAGTTTTACTATATTAAAGTGGGGTTTAAGGGGGTCAAAATTATATAGGCATGTTTCCGTGATGGGCCAGGTACAGTAAACAGCTTCAGAGGCATAGTACAGACTCGGACAGCTGTAGTCTATTTCGCCATTGTTGAGGACATGCATTTCAGCTTCTAGTGCAAAGAGTATCTGGTTCTCCGTAACAAATTTACCACTTGCAAACAAAAGAAAAAAATATTTTGAATTTACCTCTTTTTCTTTGGATTTTCTTGGCGACAGCCAGAAAATTTCCAAACTATTTTTGAAATACATTTTTAATGTTGTAGGACGCCATTTTGTTTTTAAATGACGTCACGTAAGCCTAGACGACGTCAAAAGTGAACAGTGACATTATTTAATCCTGACTTGCAAATTTTCATTAGTGTAGTTACACGGTAAATACGGAAATAGCTAGAGAAAACAATTATTTTTAAAGCTACGGTACCGATAGTTCTAGACTGGCTCCAGTCTCCAGTGACTAAATATTTTTCTCATTTTCTTGTTTGATAATCCGCTAAAATAAAACCAAAAAAAAATATCATGACTATAAAGGCTGGTCACTAGAGACTAGTAACCAGCCTATAATTTATAGTCTTGACACAGTGGATTATTAGATTATATGAAAACAATATTAAGTCACTGGAGACTGGAGCCAGTCTACGATAGTTCGTGTAAATAACGGTGCTGAATCAGATTATATGCACAGGAATTGTTAAGGAAGAGTATTTGGTGATAATTCTGGGATAATTTTCTTACCTCTTGCATAAAAACATATGTTGTGGGTACTCGTTGGAAGCTCCTTGCCGAGGCTCTTCTAATATGTACACATAACATATCTTTTATGGAGTAATGGAGAAAATTACCCCATGATTATCACCGAACACTCCTCCTTAACAACTCCTGTGCTATAGGTCTGAACAGTAAACAATTTAGATAAACCAGCGGCTTATATGGGCGTTATCGGATTGAGAGGATTTGTAGAACTGGTCCAAAAACAAATTGTACAAGGCTATTATCAAATTTGCCCTCGTGTCGACCTCATACAAATCAAAAACGATTATATTATTAAATTGCTTTATTGTGCAAGAACGTACCTTACTGTCACTACAGCTTTGAAGTCTTCTTCCTTCAGAAAATGATAATAAAAGAAGTTCAATAAAATATATTTGCACCAATACTGATTTTTATAGAATTTAATCCCACCACAAGAAAAGTCAGTTAAGTTCGGGTAACAGAGTTCCAACCTCTTTGGGAAAAAGTTGCCAATTCTTCTTGCCTCTGTTCATTTTGTGGCTGCTTTATTGTATTTGCCTGTCCTTCTCTTTGGTGTCCTTCACTTTTCCTTGAAGCAAAAGCCGACAAATACGAAAAAAGGCCCACCGCAAAGCAATGCCTACCCTCAACATAACATTTTCAGAAGAATAAGAAGAATTGATATTCCTCTTTTCAAGAGCTGTTTCGTAAGCTTTGATATTTTCACTATATAATATTGCATAAAAAGCAGTGTCGTACGTTATTAACAGCCGTGCGTTAACCGGCGAAAAGCCGTGTATTAACAAGGCAATTCACGCGCTGTTAATGCACGGCTACGCAACTTTCAATATCATCGTACCGGGGCCACAGATTTGCTGCCATTACGAGTATTGTGCTGCCTGGCCCTAGAACGAGGATAGTCCGTGGAGATTGCGTTCGCGAGACATCGGTGAAAAGGCGAAATAAAAAAAGCGCAAGAAATAACGCGAAATGTAACAAACATTTTCAGTTTTGATGCAATAATAGCGAGCGAACATGGTTTTTCAACGCATTAACATTCGCCTCCGCCTCGATTTTCAACACCTCCCAATGGCCCTGGCGAATGTTAGTGCATAAAAAACCATGTTCGATCCCTATATTATTATATAATACAAGAAAGATGAGGGAGAATCAGTTGTAAAACACATTAAAGACTCCATATTCCTCAAAAGTAGACATTTTTTATCCAAAAAAAGTTTAATAAATTGATATATGGTATTAATACGATCATAAAATGTGCCTTCTGACAGCCGGTAAAAATTCAGTTAGTCTTGCGTTTCTTAACTGGATTAAAAAGAAAGTGAATTTTTTATCGTATCTGAATTAATGTTGGCAGCATTAATTCAGAGATACGATAAAAAAATCATTTCATTTTTGATCCAGTTCAAGAACGAGAGACTAACTGAAATTTTAAAGGCTGTCAGGTGCCCCATTTTAGGATTGCATGAAATTTTTTAAAACCTTTCTTGGATAATAAAATATCTGTTTTTGAGGAATATGGAGCCTTTAAGAAAGATTCGTTTAGTGCAGAAAAGTGATTAAAATAACAAACTATGTAAAATGGAGTTTAACTCTTGCACTCTAAGTTCCTGAAGTGGAATTTTCCATCTTTCGATTTGGTCATGTCCATTGTTGCAAATATTGGTTTTAGTCTATTACCAGAACAAACTGGCAAGCTGTGTAGACACTGATGAGACGATTCATTAAGAGCCGTCTCATCTGGATCTAAACTGTCTGCATAATACCTGTGTCAGTTGCAGGGCTAGAATAGTTAGCGATTGCAGATGCTCAGGAAAGGCACAGATAAAAAATGCCTAATACATATAATGGAGAACCCTGCATACACCTCCCTTTACAATCTGTGATTTTATAAATAATGGGGTGCCATGTGTCAATGTTATATAAACTTATTCATATAATGAATGATAACATGTGAGCTGAGGTCGCTACATCATCTACATGTACATGCATGCTGTTTTGCCATAAAAGCTTACAGCAACCCGAATTGGGAAACATTACAAAAACACGCCTATTCAAATGAATTGAAAATTTTGCAACCAAAAAAGGAAAAGTTCCCTGATAAAAAAAGCCTGATATTTTTCATATTCCAGCTCAAAACATAGATTGTGGGTACTCGTTAGAACCGCCTCGGCGAGGCGGTTCTAACGAGTACCCACAATCTATGTTTTGAGCAAAATAAGAAAAATAATGTATACCCCTGTAAACCCCAGTTTTACTATATAAAAGTGGGGTTTAAGGGGGTCAAAATTCTATAGGCGAGTTTTCGTAATGAATAGCACTTACTTTGAGTAGCTTTTCGAAAGGAGTTTGCTGTGCAGGAACACAAACAGGAAACCACAAAAAAAAAAAAAAAAAAAAAAAAAAAAAAAAGAAAGATCTACCTTGTAAAACATGATGGAATATCTACAAATCGTATGCAATTCCCAAACTAGCGGGGACACAGCATTCCCTTCAAGACTACTTGTGCGCCCAGCGAAGATTCAGATCAGCCTACACATCCATACATTCTGAGCAGAATCTCTGTTGAAAAACTTCTTTTCTGGAATGATAGCCTAACAGACCAAGAGAACACAAATATCTTATCGCTGTTCAAATCTATATTAAAAAACTGGTAGATTTGCAGTTGTTAACTAATAGTAACTTCTTTAAGTCGAATGAAATTTGTTAAAACTGCAGCACGTTTGCTGCCGTCGTTGCCTTTCCACCTCCTGCCGGCTGATATACCTTACTAAGAGGGCTCGTATCTTATTACACACATTCATACACCCACGAACACAACACATACTTATGTATTTATTTATATATTATTATTATTATTTCTTTATTTATACATGTATGTATATGTATATATACATTCTTCTTACTTCCAATTCTTTCAGCATTACGCATAATAACATTTCAATATTGTTAAGACCTAGCATTCCTACCTTCGATTATCTGCCTTGGCAGATTACGCATAGCTTGTAGGTACGAGTATATATTCAGTCTCTGAAAACTACGTCAGGGAGTCGACTCTTTGACTCAGTAGTTAGAGCATTGGATTTTTACCCGGACAAACCGGGTTCCATCACGAAAACCTGCCTATATAAAACTTTTATGTAGTAAAACTGGGGTTTACAGGGGTTTACATTATTTTTCTTATTTCTGCTCAAAAACATAGATTGTGGGTACTCGTTAGAACCGCCTCTCCGAGGCGATTCTAACGGGCACCAACAATCTATGTTTTGAGCAGAAATACAATAAAATACCAGAGTTTTTTATCTGAAAATTTTCAGTTTTTGAAGGTAAAAGTTTCTACATATTTGAATAGGCGTGTTTTCGTAATGTATTCCAACGATAGGCGGGACATTTTTTTCAGCTATGCTTCATTCCTTTGTTACGACTTTCATGTCGTAAGAATATAAACACTTAGATTTTCTTTTCTATAGGTACCAATTGGTACCAATTCCTCACACATTTGAAGAATTCGTTGATAATTTCTGACGTGTTAAGAATTGGTATTTGTTACACCGGTGACCTGTTTTTTGGGGGGTGTGAAGAATAGATACCAATTCCTCTGTCGTGTGTGGAGAATTGAATTCCTCTTACATATGAAAAATTGGTACCAATTCCTCTTACAAGTGAAGAATTGATACCAATTCCTCATTCATGAGAAGAATTGGTACCAATTCCTCATACATGAGAAGAATTGGTACTAATACTTCACACATTTGTGGAATCGGTACCAAATCCTCTCACGTGTGAAGAATCTCAGTTGGTGTCTGCATCTACCAACTTTCAGGTCACAGGCTGCAAATGGTTCTGAAAAATCAACTATTTCACTTTTTCCTATAGAAAAGGTTAAGTTACAAAATTTGACCTTGTCTGGAAATAAGTTAGGGTAAATCATTTGAACAAATTATGATGGGCTGGAGATTTTCTCGCGACTCGGCTTATCTTAAGCATTCTAACTCTTGTCCCAGAAGTTCCAACAGTAAAACATTGGAATTTCCTTTCACGTTTATAAAATTATGGTATGCGTGTGAAGAATTGGAATCGAATGCAAAATGCAGTAGCTTTGGGGGGAATTTTATCGATGTGAGGAATATGCACGATTGCTACATGAAATTTGACTACGTGCGTATTTCTCTCACACGTGAGAAATATTGGTATGGAATCCGTGACGTATTGGTACCAATTCTTCACGCGCTGTGAGGAATTGGTACTAATTCTTCACGGCGTGAAATTTACGAAGTGTGAAATTTACGGTTCAACAGTGCCACGGCTTAAATCTCTTTACACGTCTCTGGGTATATATGTAAACATGTTTCAGATCGTATAATATTTTGGGCCTCCATTACATAATATAGCCGCAGCACTCAGCCAGAAACAAACAAGTATAACCAGTTTGAAATTCCTCTGATGGGGTTATTCTTGCGTGATACCAGGATTACCCCGGCAGAGGAATTTCAAATTCAGGACGTCTCAGTGGAGAGGTTATCATTTACCATTCACGTAAAGTGGGATCTTTTCACACGGCCAAACAGCGATTGCACAAATTGTCGTTTCGTATCCTTGCAATATCAGAAATCCATTGTTCAATGGGGATGAAGATTTGATACATATTGTACGATATAAATTAACTGGCATGTAAAAATCAAGGCCTGGCCAGCTTGAGTGGACGCGTAGAAGTGTCTGGGCCTTCGCTGGCCGCATAAGCTCTGTTTTAATCGGGACGAATCTCCAGTTACAAACAGCGGGCGGATGCATCTATCTCTGTGTATGATAAACTTTTATTATTGACCCAAAAATTTGACTCTCCAGGCAATACAACTATTTGAGCCGCAAGGTCAGGAAACGGACTTTTCGACATGTACACCCAGCGAAGATTCAGATCAGCGTGCGCATTCGCGCACTCTGATCAGAATCTTCACTGGGCACATTTTGAACAGTAAATGATGCAAAGTTTCTTCATGCGGACAACAAAGATTCTGATCAGAGTGCACGGATGCGCAGGCTAATTTGAATCTTCGTTAAGCTGACATGACAGAAGGTACGCTTTCTCAAGTCGTAACTACTTTGGCTTAAATTCAGATCACCGAATGAACTAACTGTACCTTTGCAAAGAACCAACCAATGCAAATTACTAGTGCGAAATCACATGAGAAAAGGACCCGTATCACAGCATACATGTACAACAAAGGCACAAAACTACCAGTACAGGCACAAATCCTGCTTCAGGTCCTCTTTATTCACAAGCATTGTGGAGCATTGGCCTAAACGCACTGAAAATACATGTATATCGAAAAACAGACCCTGTAAACACACAACGTCACAACAACGTCGCTGCAACATCGTGACGTTGCAGCGACGTTGTAACAACGTTGTGGCGACGTTGTGTGTTTGCTGGGAGAGAAACCCTGATCGTACTTGGTGAATGTGCATTTTGAGCTAGGCTTTCGCTTTCGCATATGAAATAATGGAATAAGGGTTCATTCTTTACCTCACACATCACTTGTGTTTTAAATATGATTTCCATGTTCGAAATTATCAGTCTTTTGACCTGATTTCAGTTACGTTTAACATTCTCTGGGCTTATTCAGCAAACAACAAATTGGCGATACTTTTCTTATTTTTCCCAGAACACATGATTTGTCATTTCATGCAAATGTCTCCAAGGAAGACAATTTGCCTGAAATTTCAAATCCTGTTTTCTAGGTATAAAAAGAAAAAATATTTCCAAATGTCGCCTGCTGAAAATGTTACTCAGAATGCAAAACGTTTATGCACTGGGTGGCTTTTACAAGAAATGTCAAAAACTGTTACGAAACGTACACGTAGTGAGCGACCTCTGCCCTTCTTTCATTTAGCCCATTTAGACAGAATAATCTCCACCCACACAATACACTGGATTAGTCGAAAATCAATTTTAGGCATGTCAGGCTATATGATTTAGATATTTTTAGAGAAAAATGGATAACTATTTGCAAACAGTGGAGATCATGATCGGACTTCGTATTCTGTTGCGTCTGACCTGGGTCTGCACTGTTTGCCAGTTGCCCTGTTTGGGGTCTTCAGACTTACTTCAAAATGTGCTAAACAAGTAAAATAAATTCAGCGTCTTTCTGATTGATATCAACAACAGCATCATTAGCCCTGAGTAAGCCATCACGAAAACATACCTATATAATTTTGACCCCCTTAAACCCAATTTTATATAGTAAAACTGGGATTTACAGGGTATACATTATTTTTCTTATTTCTGCTCAAAAACATAGATTGTGGGTACTCGTTAGAACCGCCTCGGCGAGGTGGTTCTAACGAGTATCCAAAATCTATGTTTTGAGCAGAAATATTAAAAATATCAGATTTTTTAATCTCAAAACCTTCAGTTTTTGATGGTGAAATTTTCAATATATTTGAATAGGCGTGTTTTCGTAATGATCAAATGGAACCCAACTAGACATTTTAGCCGCAACGTGAGAAAACATACCTTTTGATATGTGCGATTAACGAAGAATCAATTAGCCTGCGTATCCTCGCACTCTGATAAGAGTCTTCGCTTTCCGCATGAGGAAACTTTGCCGTTTTTGGATACCCAGTGATATCTCAGTGAATATTCTGATCAGAATGCGCGATCTGAATCTTCTCTGCAAGCACATGTCTGAAGTTACAAGCGTAGTGGTGCAGTGGTTATGTCTCCTGATTCTGAAGGGCTAGGCGCTGCCGTCGCAGCCGGCGTGGGTTCGAATATACTCGTATATATATACAAGTAAGATGTTGATGTTATTGATTGATTATGTTGAAATGATTCACTCTTAAGTGAAATAATTTGCTTCAAAAGGGAGTAAATTGCCACAGGGAAGTTACATGTATAAGAGAAAGGAGGCAGTATTTCCATGCTGTATCTGTTTGAAATATATATGTCGGGATAATATGGATGTATCGGGTTGATATTGGGAATGATAAGAAAATTGCTATATCATAATTTACGCATCATATATTTTTCTTACAGACACATTTTGCAAGTTTGCAAGCGATTCTATTGTTCTTTCGCCAATTGCTGTCCGACCTGACGACATTGTTTACGAAATGCAATACAATACTACCTGTGCAAACATGTTTTAGAATAGAACAGAAAAGCCAAAACAACGTGCTCCGAAAGCGGATTTTTCTCCCTAATACAGGTCACGTGAGTGATATGGATGTTTCTCCCTAGGACTAATTTTAGCCTCAGATACAGTCTTCTTGCTTTACAACCATGATACGAGTAATAAACTTGTGTCTACATCGCATATGTACTCGTAAACTAAAACAAGTCGATGGCGCGTCATCGCATATCCCCACGCCAGTGCCATCGCATATCTCCGTGCACATCAAAATTCCAAATGCGTTCCTCAAGTCCTCATCCATAGGGCTATTACCTGTGACAGTTTCAAGGTTCTAACTCAAAAAGCCTGAGAGGAGTTGTGTGACAATAAAAAAAAAGACATAAAACCCTACTTTTTGATCTCTAGTGACCCCCAGTCATGCCCTGGGGCAAAAGTTTTGCACCACTGTATTCTACTCTTCATTACCTTCGATTTGATATGCAACATGACTATGTTTGTACATAATTTTGCACCCTTTGGAGCCACACCCTCTTGACCCTGCCCCCAGGGGTTACATCAAAATACCGAATATGTTCCTCTGGTCCTCATCCATAGGGCTATTATCTGTGACAGTTTCAAGATTCTAGCACAAAAATCCTAGTGGAATTGTGTGACACTAACAAAAAGGACCCAAAAAAATCCTACTTTTTGACCTCTAGTGACCTCCAGACATGCCCCAGGGCAAATATTTTGTACCACTGTATTTTACTCCTCATTACCTTCGATTTGTTATACAACAGGACTATGTTTGTATATGACTGATTGTACAAAATGGACTTTTGACCCTTTGGGGCCACACCTTACTGGCCTTGCCATATTGGGTTACATCTAAATTCCGAATGTGTTCCTCATGTCCTTATCCGCAGGGCTATGACCTTTGAAAATTTCGAAATTCTGGCTTAAATGGTCTAGGAGCAATGGAGTAACATTACAGACGGACGTACGGACGGATGGACGTCTGGATGATGTTCAGACGGACGAGGTTGGGGGGGGGGGGGGGGGGGGTTATATCACAATATCCCCGCGATTTCTTCGAAAAGGTCAGGGATAAAAAGTACATATTTTTAGTAAATATGTGATTAAAGACTTTTGGGCTACTACAGGTTGACAGAAGCGAAAGTAGAGATTAATTATATGTACGAGTTGCAAGGTCTTACTGTTGTATCTTCATTTCTTAATCACACTATTTTATAATTGTATCCTGCCTTAAAATATGACCTAATGAATTAAAATAGTGTAAATAACTAAATTTTAACGCTGGTGTAACGTTGATGACGTCAGGTTTTGGCAATAGTGTCGATATAAGCCAGAAAGAATGTTACCAGCATGACATTTTTACTGAAAGAATATATAGTCTTTTTCTTTTGTTTTTGAATGCAGAATTGGACGACATTTATTCAAGGTTTTAATAAGCAATTTTTCACAGGAAAATACGTCTCAGTATCATCGTTATGACGTAGGTTGTAGGGAGTAAGTAAGGTGAGTGAATAAACCTGAAGATTAAGCCGCCATATTCACAATTGAGACAACTTTTGTGTCTTCATGTTTGCTTTCCTCATCACGAAAACATGCCTATATAATTTTGGCCCCTTAAACCCCACTTTTATTTTGTGAAACTGGGGTTTACAGGGGTCTACATTATTTTTCTTATTTTTGCTAAAAACATAGATTGTGGTACTCGTTAGAACCGCCTCGCCGAGGCGGTTCTAACGGGTACCTACTATCTATGTTTTGAGCAGAAATATGAAAAATACCAGAGTTTTTTTATCTGAAAATTTTCAGTGTTGGAGGTGATTTTTTTCTATATATTTGAATAGGCGTGTTTTCGTAATGTGTACACCAAGTTTCTTCTGAAAAGATGTCTATACTAAAAGGAAATAATGGATTCTCCTTGAAAACACACTACAGGTGAAGCGCTCATTACGCACATTATGCATGTGGGTAACATGCGTGAGAAAAGTATTTACAATATTTAAAGTGATACCAGTTTTAAACGTTACTCTACTTTACCGTTAGGCTGCTCATAAAGAAAAGAAAAGACTTTCTGGGAGCAAATTTTCGGAGCAATTCTTTAAGGGTGACCTCTAATTTGGAAGTGATTCCAGGCATACTTTTTCAAGAATTTGTCTGAGTGAGCGTAAAATAATTCCGTCCAGGCTACGCCACTGCACATGATTCTTTCCTTTTAGGTGATAAGACAATGACGGAGCTACCTCCCCTGAAATCATATGAATTTCATTTCAGTTCATTCTGCTTATCTGCAAATTCTTTATAGTATGCACTCCTGCTCGAGATATAATGAGATTATATAAACCTCGTGCATGTGCAGGCTGAGATTGGTTTTCCATATCTTATATATACATTTCTTTAGAAATGCCAGACATTTACAATGAATGGTTGTATACGCATCATGAATATCGGAATGGTCCATTATACGTCTAAAGGGGTGTATTATATAAATTGTGATAAATGTTTCTATCATTGTCTGATCTGGGTCTTTACTATGTGAAATGTAGATTTTAAAATATGAAGTCTGAAATGAGAAAGGTTACAGGTTAAATGTATTTTTAAATTAAACGTGGCATTAGATTATAAATCAATCTAGATAGAGCCGTGAAAATGGTTTCTATTCACTATGCCGCTGTATTTATTAGCATTTTGATGGCAGAACAGACGCACGGTATGAGATAAGTAAACTGACAATTCAGAATTCAATATGTTATTAGTATTCGGCACCATGTAATTCTTGTTGTTGTGGAAGTTTGTGTGGTATAAAAAATGTTAAACAAAGAGCTGACTGCATTACGAAAACATGCCTATTCAAAAATACTGACAATTTTACCACAAAAAAACCCGAAAATTTTCAGATAAAAAATTCTGATATTTTTCATATTTCTGCTCCAAACATAGATTGTGGGTACTCGTTAGAACCGCCTCGCCGAGGCGGTTCTAACGAGTACTCACAATATATGTTTTGAGCAGGAATATGAAAAATATCAAAAATTGTATCTGAAAATTTTCCTTTTTGAGCAGAAATAAGAAAAATAATGTATATCCCTGTAAACCCTAGTTTTACTATGTAAAAGTGGGATTTGACGGGGTCAAAATTATATAGGCATGTTTTCGTGATGAAAACAGTCCTGTTGATGAGAAGGAACCGGCTGAATGGGTGCGGACTACCCGACTGACCAGTTTGTTATGTTCATATAGCTTTAAATCAAGACATATTGTTTGTAATGATTGCCTGAAATATCAATAATAAATATAATAGATATTCATGACTCACATCGTGTTACATGTAAATCTAAATCCTACATGTAAATCTAAATCCTACATGTGAGCGAAAGTGGACACACGCGTGTGTGTGCGTGTTTGTATATATGCATTTCCATTTAAGGGTTTTGAGCAAGGTACTCCATACAAAAATAGCGTTCCACTGGTCAGTCATTTACCATTTTCACCTCAAAATATCTAAATGACCTCTTTTGTCATAGAACTGGAACAAGTCTATGTTTCTAATGGTAGATGACGACAAATATAGCACAATGGCATGCAGTATATTATACAATCTGTCTCCTTTGGACTGTCGTTGTTTGCGTATTTTAGAGAAAAGTTCAGAAAATGTACCTTCCGTCACGAAAACATACCTATAGAATTTTGGCCCCCTTAAACCCCACTTTTATATAGTAAAACTGGGGTTTATAGGGGTGCATGTATGCATTATTTTTCTTATTTCTGCTCAAAAACATAGATTGTGGGTACGCGTTAAAACCGCCTCGCCGAGGCAGAATATCAGAAATTTTATCTGAAAATTTTCATCTTTTGGTGGTAAAAGTTTAAATATATTTAAATAGGCATGTTTTCGTAATGTGGACACACATGTGTGCCCCGCGAAGACTCAGATTTAGATTGCTTGTCTACGTAGTCTAGGCTATATCTTCGCTGTCTGTCTGAAGAAACATTGTCTCATTTGTTAACTACAGAGCTCCCAGACAAGACTTGTACAGATGAATTTTTGCTAGATCTTCATGTCCGATAGTACATTTTCTTTCGTCTTGGCAAAGTTGCCTGGAGGATTGAAAACAAAGATATCACCGCTGAATATATATACCCAGTAAGCATTCTACAGAAATCTATAGCGGGCCGTTATCGGGCCGCCAGGGTAGCTGACGGGCCGATAACGGCTTGATAATGAAAAGCAGGTTCCCGCATACATAACGAATCTTTGTTCAGTCGTTGTACCTCTCAGACTTCATTAGCGGCGCTTTACTACTCCCTTAAAGGACCAACCAATATAAGAGGAACGTTCCTTAAAAGGGACATTGGCAAACAGTGTAGACCCAAATCAGACGCCGCAGAACGCGGTATCTGATCAGGATCGACACTGTTTACATTAAGTTCAGATATTTCTTCGAAATGTGACAAAAATAAAAACCTAGCCAGACATCCCTTACATTGTATATGGGCAATGAACCTGTTCAAAGGGTTAAAATAGAAGAATCCACTCGGCATTACATTGTAATTGGTTAATAAAGCGTTGTGCATAACCATTAAGGAAATATATGCCAGCCTTCCCATTCGGGGGTAGAGGGAAAGCAATTCTTAAAAGAAAAATAAAAACGATCTTCTCAGGGCAAATTCATTTAATTAAAAGCAGCACCCAGTTTGGAAGGTTTCATATTTCCAGAAAGGTAACTTTCTATTTGCGAAACTTATCTCCCTGCAAACTGGCCGAAAATTATTTCCGGTGTAGCCATTCACCTTTAAACATGTACACTTGAAATGAAATTTTAAAACTAGCATACTAATGGATCGCTGTCTTAATGCTTATTACGACTTTGGAATATCTTTGGCACCAAGGAATCTAGCGCCAGGTCAATCTTTAGATATGTCTTTTCGATCTTCTATAAAATAATGTTATGTTGAGATTGGTCATTAGAATTGCCCCGAAGATGCATTTCTATTGAGTATACAAAACATATTTTCATGAAAACAAATTCTGAACATTTACCCAACATATCTTTGAATATCTGTTGTTGTTTTTTTTTGTTGTTGTTTTTTTTTTTTTTTTTTGTTTTTTTTTTTTTTTTTTTTTTTGTATCGGAAGAAATTCCTAGGCATCACGAAAACATGCCTATATAATTTTGACCCCTTAAACCCAAATTTTATGAAGTAAAACTGGGATTTACAGGGGTGTACATTACTTTTCTTATTTTGCTAAAGAAACATAGATTGTGGGTACTCGTTAGAACCGCCTCGCCGAGGCGGTTCTAACGAGTACTCACAATATATGTTTTGAGCAGGAATATGAAAAATATCAAAAATTGTATCTGAAAATTTTCCTTTTTGGTTGTAAAATTATTAATGTATTTAAATAGGCGTGTTTTCGTAATGGGACTCAAAACGAGTTCGAATCAGCTGCAGTAAAACGAGCCGTCTTTCATGTCTTTGATCGAGTCATTGAAGGTTTCGTCACGTAGCGGATACATAGTCAGGTCTGCATCTTTGTCGCTCACCACTTTCTGCATACCGTGTTCAATTACAGATAAACCTGTCTTAAAGACATCCTGTATCAAGCAAGCACATGTATTTAAAGATCAGTTTTTCAGGTCCCATAAGGTGAAAATACATGTAATTTTAGCTGTAATGAGCAAGTACCTGTATTAAAATAGCCGTTTTTCAGGTCCAATAAGAGAAACATACGTGTAATTTTAGCTGTATTAAGCAAGTGCCTTTGTTTAAAGGTCAGTTTTTTTTCGGTCTCATAAGAGGAAAATACATATAATTTTAAGTGTGTTAAGCAAGTATCTGCATGTAATAGTTTTTCAGGTCCCATAGTGTAATAGGTAGCAATTACCAGTATGAAAACCTCAGTTTTTACGTGTACCTGATGTAAAGGTCAGTTTTTCAGATCCCATAAGAGGAAAAATAAGTGTAATTTTAGCTGTATTGAGCAAGCAGCTGTATTTACAATGTAAATGTCAGGGGTTTTTTTTCAGGTCAAATCAGATGAAACGCTTACTTTAGCTGTACTGGGCAAGCACCTGTATTTTACTGTCAGTTTTTTCAGATCTCATTGGAGGAAAATAAATGTAATTTTAGCTCTACTGAGCAAGACCCTATATTTTAATGTCAGCCTTTTTAAGTCCCATAAGAGGAAAATAACTGTATTTTTTTACAATGTTCCCGTGTTAGTTTTACTCTTTGTGGCTTTGTGGTTTATTCTACGAGGCGATTTGTTGTATGTCTTTCCGTGTGTCATTTTGTTCTTGTGTTTTTCAGTCCTTTTAGTATTGCGATTACCTCGCTGGGGGAAGAGAGAGCTAATCTTAGTGCTTTTCGTACGTTTGTTCGGTTTGTGCTTGTTTAGATTTGTCGATTTCCTCTTCCTCTTGGAGTCTGGGAAGGGCTGCGGTTTGTAATTGTGGCACTCCCTGGACTTTTCTCTTACCTTTTTAGCTGTATGAAGCAAGCCTCAGTATTTAAATGTCAGTTTCTTTAGGTCCTATAAGAGACTTAAGCTGTATGAAGCAAGCTCCTGTATTTAAAGGTCAGTTTTTTTCAGGTCCCATAAGAGGAAAATCAGTGTAATTTTAGCTGTATTGTGCAAGCACCTGTATTTAAATGTCAGTTTTTCAGATCTCATTATGTAAAACTAAGTGTAGTTTTAGCTGTATAGGGCAAGCTCCTGTATATAAATGTCAGTTTTCAGGTCCCATAAGAGGAAAATAAGTGTTATTTTAGCTGTATTAAGCAAGCATCTGTATATAAATGTCAGTTTTTAAGGTACCATAAGAGGAAAGTAAGTGTTATTTTAGCTGTATTAAGCAAACACCTGTATATAAATGTCATTTTTACAAGTCCCATAAGAGGAAAGTAAGTGTTATTTTAGTTGTTTTTCGTAATCACCTAGCTGTATTTAAGTATCAGTTTTTTTCAGGTCCCATAAGAGGAAAATAAGTGTAATTTTAGTTGTTTTTCGTAAGCACCTAGCTGAATTTAAGTGTCAGGTTTTTTTTCAGGTCCCATAAGAGGAAAATAAGTGTAATTTTAGTTGTTTTTCGTAAGCACCTAGCTGTATTTAAGTGTCAGTTTTTCAGGTCCCATAAGAGGAAAATAAGTGTAATTTTAGCTGTTTTAAGCATGCACCTTAGGTCCTGTAAGTGGAAATTACGTGTAATTTTAGCTGTATTGAGCAAGCACTTGTATTTAAATTGTCAGTTGTTCAGATCTCACTGGAAAATAAGCTGTATTGGACAAGCAACTGTATTTAAAGGTCTGTTTATCAGGTCCAATAAGATGAAAATAAGTGAATTTAGCTGTATTGTACAAGCACCTGCCTGATGCAACAATGTTTTGACTTGCCTTTACAGGTACATGTAGGTGTATTTAAAGGCCTGTTTATCAGGTCCAATAAGATGAAAATAAGTGTAAATTTAGCTGTATTGTGCAAGCACCTGTCTGATGCAACAATGTTTTGACTTGCCTTTACATGTAGGTGCTTACTTGACACAATATTTGACTTTACAGTGTTAACCCGAACGACAGATGCCAATGCCAGATAACAGTAGCTAACTTGAATCTCTGGACGATATCAGCGGATCGCAGGTACATGTACATTGTATGGTGGTCAGTTATACAATCTACGACGCTACTGGTCTTCCGATTATCAGGGGCTCTTATCATCCGGGTATATAAGTTGCGTACCGCGACTGTTCTAAAGAACTCGTGCTAAAACATGTTAAGGATATTATCGGTGGTAGGTCTGGTACTAGTGGGCCTAAACGGGGCCCAGAGTGCCGCTACCCCAGCCCCAGTAGGTAGGAACACTACATATATTTACCTTTACGTCGCCTTATGTGCTATTAGTGTAACTATATTTTACGTTGAAGAGAAAACGTCGCGGCAAACCATCACGAAAACATGCCTATATAATTTTGACCCCCTTAAACCCCACTTTTATACAGAAAAACTGGGGTTTAGAGGGGTATACAATATTTTTTTTATTCTGCTCAAAACATAGATTGTGGGTACTTGTTAGAACCGCCTCATCGAGGCGGTTCTAACGAGTACCCACAATCTATGTTTTGAGCAGAAATATGAAAAATATTAGAATTTTTTATCTGAAAATGTTCATTTTTTGGTGATAAAATTTTCAGTATATTTGAATAGGCATGCTTTCGTAATGATTAAATGAGCTTCAAAAACCGTATTTACCCGAAATTTAAGCACACATGTATTTACGTACACACCCCTGTGTGAAATGTGTTCTAATCAATCGCTCTAGATAAACCACTTTTACCAACCATAATTCATTAGATAGAGAATAATTAACAGTGTTTGATTGATATGAAAAAAAAAAATGTCACGACGGAGCGTGGTAATTCGGTAAAAAACGAGTTCAGAAGAATGAGATTTTTACTGAATTGGCCACGCTCCTGAGTGACAGATTTTTCATATCAAGCAAACACTGTTCATTATTTTGTTTATTATATACATGTGCATTTTTGCTAGTACTGTTATCTTGAAAGCGCAAAAAATTGTCGGGTGTATGTGCCTCTTGGCAGATAAGGACGTCATGATGAAATGCAATCATGCAGGAAGCAGTCTATAAAAAAAGTCCGACACTGTGAAATAATGAACTAGTTACTGATATGATATCATCACAAAGTGAATTATAGAAAATAACTGGCAGAGAATTCCCTATACTTCACTGCTAGGTATATGATCATATGTTTTATTCTAATTTTACCAACAAAACATATGTAGAGTCTCGCGGATGCCCTTCTAATGAGTATCCACAAAATATGTTTTCATGAAGAAATAAGAATCTATATTTTTATCTAGAGCTATGCAGAAAATGGCAGGCTCACTTTATGAAATGGAGAAAGCAGGGAATCTTGTTTTACAATTTTACATATGAGGGATGTTCGAAAACTTTGCAAATGACACGCTTTTCTCTTTGATATTAATTAAAAATTGATGATGTTTTTGCCTAGTTACAACGTACCTTTAGAAACATTCCACTTTAGCCAGAACACATCGTCGTTTCAATCTTTTAATCTAATTTTTCAAACTGTTTCGTACTCATCTTTTGGTATACCAGTAAGAAACTGGTAAACTGCAGACTCCAATGCTTTTTTTTTTTTTTTTTTTCTTTTTTTTTTTTTTTTTGTTGTTGTTTTTTCAATTTCGGAAAGAGGAAAAATCGCAAGGGGTCAGGTAGCTGTAGGGGGAGTGCGACAATATATTGACCTTTGCAACCATTAAAAACTGTGCTACAGTTGAGGATTTGTGGGCTGGGAGCATTGTCATGTAACAAATGGACATGCTGCACACCAGTTTTCGGACGTACTTTCTCATTTTTGTTCGCAATGATTTCAGAAACACATTCTTATAGAAGCTACTAGACACACCCTTACCTTTTGAAATAGCAATTTGCATGAGTGGCCCAGAATTTCTGAAGAAAATGGCGTATAGCACCTTATTTGCTGTTTGTGTTCGTTTAGCAATACTTGGCCTTTTGGCATACTTCAGAACTCATATCCAATGATCAACTTTATCATTTTTCCGCTAAGGCTCATTAAAAATGGACCCATGTCTCATCACCAGTTATGAGACTATCAAACACCTTTTTCTGAAGTTAAGACTTCTTCAGAATGAAGTGGGCAGATGATAAACCCAAGTTTGCCATTTTGCCATCTGTCTGACAGTTAAACGCGCTTCTTTTTCATAAATGGACTTGATCTTATTAATGTTAGATTATGTAACTGCAGATCTGGATCTTACTGAACAAGGGGCATCTTTGACTGATTTCTGACCGGAACTGAATTTTGTAAACCACCTATAAACTGTGGAAAATGACATTTGTTTATCCCCATAAACAAAACATATCTCACCATGTATACTTTTGACACACAGTCCTAACTTACAGCGGGCTTTTATATAACCCCTGATTTCAGCAACATTTTCTTTTCGTTTTCTAAACATTCTCAACGCAGTGCTTATGACTATACCTGAAAGCAATCGAAATTGCAAAAGAACCGATTTGTGGATTTCAAGTATATTTGTACACAAATTACAGTAATGATCAGTTATCCGTTTCGTAATGGTTATGTACAGGTAAATCCCGCGATTGCTGAGTATGCAGTGCGTTTGCAAAGCTTTTGAACATCCCTCGTACTGTACGTTAGGCATAATCATTGACATAAATAACAAAACAAATTGAAAACGGATTTAAAAATTAAATAAAATGTAAATCCGCTTAAAAATGTACACCGCTTCATATCCCTTTTTTACTGTTTATCATCATGATCTCCACACCACCCCCCCCACCCCTCATTAAACCCCACTTTTATATAGTAAAACCGGGGTTTATAGGGATATACATCGTCGAGGCGGTTCTAACGAGTACCCGTCATCTATGGCTTAAGCAGAAATTTGAAAAACATCAGATTTTTTTTTCTTTTTTTTTTTTTCTGAAAATTTTCATTTTTTGGTGGTAAAACTTTCAGTATATTTGAATAGGTATGTTTTCGTAATAATGGAGAGACATGGCGGTCTACATTATATATTGTTAAGGTATGGGTAACTACATGTACTTAACATATAAAGTTCGTATTTACTGATGTATCTTAAACTGCTGGATGATTGGAACACAATGTAAACCTTGATCTGATGCCGCTGAATGCGGAGTTTGATCTGGCGCTACACAGTTTTCTCAGGACACTGAGTTTAATAACCGTATACTCATTTCAGAAGACAACACTTTTGCTACTGCCGCTTCCGTAGCAACCAGTGCCCAGTTGTTCAAAACTAACGATGTTCTTAGTTAACGTATTGTTTAAATTTTTATCATTTAAATATGGCACATACGCTAATTTGTTAGCTGAGATAATGTGAGTAGCTTTTACAATTCCAATCATTAAATATGGCATATACGCGAATATTTTGAAAATGTGAGTAGCTTTTGTATTTGCAAACGCTACTCACATTTTTTTCAGCAAACATACTTGTGAATTAGATATTGTACTTACAAGAACACTTAACATTTTGACCACTAACGAGCTCGTTAAGCTAACGGCGGTTTGAACAACTGGGTCTGGATTCATATCATAAGAAAACTGTGTGTTCAGAATTTGCCTAGTCGGCCCAGAGCTTCACTATCCGCAATCTATTTTATAGTCTCATATGAATACGTATCAAAGCGGACAGTGAATGTCCTCTTCAGACCCTAAATACACTTTATTAAGGCCCTTGCTACCATCGACATATCCTGTTACAACCCACTCTCGTTATCTCGAAGTCCAAGGGACTCTCTGAAATACTTTGAAATATCCGTACCTCGACATATCAGATTTGCAGAATTGAAGAAAACATAAATCGAACAACCACATTTCAGGAATGAACATGCAATTTGACTCCTAGGTTAGAGATATTGAAAATATTGTGGAAAAGAGGAGAAATTGCTCCTTAGGAGCAATTTCTCCTCTTATTCACAATATTTTGTTCTCTGTTGTTAGATTTCCACGTTAAAACAGGGGCCAGCTTTTCATTTCGATATGAGCGGTTATTCGATATAAGCGAAGTCGTGATAACGAGAGTTGACTGTATATACGAATATTATATTTCCGAAATATTTTGGACACTGATACTTCTCATCATAACTGCCCTAAAATTCCAAAAAGTGCTTGTAATACGATACTATGTGACATGTCTAAAATTGCTGTTTGTTAATGTTTTGGACAGACAGGTTTAAGCAAACAGTGTGGACCCAGATCAGGGTCTACACTATTTGGCATTCATCCAGCACTCATCCAGTTTTATTAGAAGTACAAGGTAAAAAGTTAGATGTGCGAATATCTTAGGTAAATACAGTATCCAAAATGAATTATCCAAAATTTTCCATGAAAATGAAATTTTAGTTCGAAGAGGGGTTTAACTGACCCTCCCCCCTCCCCACCACCCCCCCCCCCCTCCCACACACACACCTCCGCGCCCCGAACCCATTCACAGTTTGTAATTCATGTAAAATAAAATCCTATAAATTTTATGGTAAATATTGGCAACTGGCTGCTAGAGCATTTACCGTAACTTTTACGATCGCCTGTAGAAAATTTGCAGGAATAACATCATAAGATAGGGAAAGGATGGGTAAGCTTAAGATACTGTGCGGTAGCTCACATCCCTTCTACGAGGGATGTTCGAAATGAATTGCTTATTGTCCTCTAGCTCGATATCCACGTGGGGCCCGACAAAAAACAATACATACCTGTATAGGGCTATTCAATATCTACACAATGGTATATAAATGTACATGTTAGACTAAGTGTAAGACATAAAATTTGCCATTTGAATACACGCAGTCATTGACCACTGCAGTAAAAATGGTTGGTAGAAGCGTCGACAAAAAAAGATGAAATACGGGCTTACATCAAAGCTCGCTCAAAACTTGGTTGTTCTTTGAAGAAGCTGATGACTGAAATTTCTACTGCTTTTGGACCTTCTTGTGTGTCTTATGACACAGTTCGGCGGTGGAAAAAGAAATTTGAGTCTGGTGTAGAGTCCATCAAAAATGCACCGAAATCAGGTAGGCCAAAATCTGCATCTCGTAAAGAAATCGTTTCCAAAATAAAGGAAATCATTGAAGGAGATGCCAGATTTACAGTTCGTGATATTGCACGAAAGGTAGGCATATCACTATCAACGGTTCACCTTATTTTGAAGAAGCATTTGAAAGTCAGAAAGATTTCTGCTAGATGGGTGCCACATCTGTTGACTGACGAGCAAAAGAGGCAACGGGTTAAAATGGCCAAAAGCTGCTTCAAATGTTTCCAAAATATGACAAAAAGCAGTTTGCCAATGTCGTCACAGGTGATGAAATCTGGGTCCATTATTTTGAGCCCGTCAGAAAGGTTAGCAATAAGATCTGGGCCACTAAACACAGCAAACGCCCAATAATTGCCAAACGTTCTTTGAGTACAAAGAAGGTTTTGTATGCAATCTTCTTCTCTGGTGAAGGAGTCGCAATAAAAGTGCCAGTGAAAAAGGGCAAAAGCATCACCGGAAAGTACTACAAAGACGTAATACTGAAGAAACTGAAAAAGTATTATCAGAAACGACGCCCTGCCACTGGTTTTAAACATGTCCGTCTTCTACATGACAATGCCCCAGCTCATACCTCCGCAATAGTTACGGCGTTTTTGAAAAAGTAACTGTTTTGCCTCACCACCCCCCACCCCCCCCCCCCCCCCCCCCTCCGTATTCCCCAGACTTTGCTCCATGTGATTTCTTTTTGTTTCCGAAATTGAAAGCATTCCTTGCTGGGCGGAAATACCAGTCCCGACAGGCACTTGGATCTGCCATTCGTCAGTACCTTATTACTGTGCCCAAATCAGCGAACCGTGACGCCTTCAAGAAGTGGATACATCGGCTGAAACTTTGCATTTCTAGCCACGGGGAGTACTTCGAGGGCATGAAATGAGTACTTTTGGGGTAACTTGAAATTTGAAGTCTCCAGATAGAAATAAGCAATTCATTTCGAACATCCCTCGTATATCCTATCGTACCTAAATTGCTCTACTCTGCCCTGCCATGCGTGATTGCTCCTATGTATCATCACGAAAACATGCCTACATATTGATCACCCCCCTTAAAACCCATTTTTATATAGTAAAACTGGGGTTTACATTATTTTTTTCTTATTTCTGCTCAAAAACATAATTTTGGCTACTCGTTAGAACCGCCTCGCCGAGGCGGTTCTAACGAGTACCCACAATATATGTTTTGAGCAGAAATATGAAAACTCCTGATTTTTTCCTCTGAAAGTTTTCATTTTTTTGGTGGCTTAGCCTCGTGCGATGACAAAGTGGCAATCCCATTGGGTAGAGCGTGTCTGTGTCAATTTACGTATAAAAAACAATCAAAATATCCCTAACTGTTATGGAGTTATGGCCATTTCTACTAACTGGCTAAAGAAAAGAACTTTGACCTTCGATTTGCTTCGGTCTACAGAAATAGCATTCAGCAATCCCTTTTGGTAGATTTTGCCAATATAAATGTGTATACAATTTTTTAATACATTGTCGCAGTTTGTAGAAGATCTACGGACATTTCCATATTTTTACATTATTTTGCCTCGATTTAGCACCGGGCAACGGTTTGCATCACTTGTCACACGCTTTGGCTAGATTTTATCGGTATCAATCTGTGAGCGAAAATTAAGCAATATTTCTAACGGATAAGCGTTATGGTCATGTTCACTAACTGATCATGGACAGACGGACAGTCTCGAAGGTCGATTATATGGCACATACCGGTCGGCCAATTTTTCTGCGGGTCGTACAACTGAAAAAAAAGACACGAAAACTAAAGATTGCTATATTTTTTCTTCTTCTCCTTCTTCTTCTTCTTCTTCTTCTTCTTCTGCTGCTGCTGCTGTTTTATCGCTACGTCATACTGTTGATACTGTTAACAACGATAGCCCCAGTACGCCTGCGCATACTCACTGTCTGGTTGATGTGACCGCTGTCGGCTTAAACTATCATAGGACTATAGAATATATCGATCTGTAATAGCAAAGGCACGGCTAGTGACTGGTCTGTTCTGTTCTTAGACAAGCAAACATCGACAGGTTGGCCAAACATCCATGCAGTCTTTGACAAATAAACAAAGTCATTTCTTGATCCATTTATGCCTAGCGTCCCTTAAAAGGGATAATGGCAAATTGTGTAGACCTAGATCTACTGTCCCAGTCTGGGTTTATCAGATAACCCTCTATCAACAGCACTCTGACGTCACAGCGACAAGACTAGCGCGGCTATAAATAACCGTAACCTGGATTACGTCTAACGTGCGGTTTGATTCATTAGTCAATGACAATCACGTGGACAACTACCTTATGGATATTTGGCGTTTGTTCACTATGGCTCGATTTTAAAAAGTCTACCCAAAAACCACTAGACCCTGTGAGCATTCCTAGCCCCTGTGGGCATCCCTAGACCCTGTTAGCATCCCTAGACTCTGTGAGTACAAATTAACATTCAAAAGAAAACGAAACAAAAATTACATCGGATTCAGAGAACAACAGAGAATACTCTGCGGATACGCAGCCTGGTGTGAACAGTCACTGTACGTACATGTTGTATGCAACGTTAAGCAGACACAGTATATGTTCGTTTTTGATTAAGCTTACACATAACTCTTAAAGCGCCAAGCCAAATTTGTAGCAGAAGACAGTCTAATATCTTTTTATTTTTATTTTACAAAGAGGAGAGGTCTTGACAGTTAATGTATATTGTCTGTCAAGACTTTTTTTCTGAAAACAAAATTAAGAAAATAAATAAGATTGTCGTCTGCTGCAGTTGTGACTAACGCTGTAAGGGTCAAACTTAAGCAAAACTGCAATGGGAATTCAATTAATTAGTTATCACTTTAAAAAGGCAAAACACTTAGCTGGTAGAATGAGGAAAAGGTAATTAAAGGTAGGTTTTGACTGATTTTCAATTATGTCGTCCGGGGAGTTAATTTTGTATAACACTCGGCATATTCACATGCTTAGTATTGAAGGGGTATTGGATACACTTTCAAGGGAGGCAAGTCTGTCAAAATTGGTTTTGTCCCCTTGTGAAAAGGGATTTACTCTTTAAGGAAAGAAATTTCTCCCAGTGAGAGCAAATTCTTTCCTTATAGAATATACATCCCTTTTCACAAGGTGATAAATATAAGTACTGGAAAGCTAACGAGAAGCCACAGCAGTTGTCTCCCTTGTAAAAAGGGGATCTTCCGTGTATCCAGTCACCTTCATTTTAATAAATCATATACAATCGACTCTCGTTATCTCGAATAACCACTTATCTCGAAGTAAAAATCTGGTCCCTGTTCAAACATGAAAAGCTAACAACAGGTAAAAAACACATATTGTGGAAAAGAGGAGAAATTGCTCCTCTTTTCCACATTATTTTCAGTATATCTCTAATTTCATGAGTCAAATTACATTATTGGTTTGTGAAATGTGTTTGTTCGATATATTTTTTTTTCCACAAATCAGCAAATATGATATGTCGAAATTCGGATATTTCGAAGTATTTCAGAGAGTCCGTTGAATTTCGAGATAACGAGGGTCTATTGTATGATAATTATAATAAATTGGGTATTTTTATTTTTACAGATTGTGGATCTAATCCTGCAGACATAGTCTTCCTACTCGATTCGTCGGGATCCGTTGGTACAACTAACTTCCAGAAACAGAAGGATTTCGTTGCTCATTTCGCTCAGTCATTTAACATTGGACCACGTAACGTTCAAATTGGGGTTACAACATTTGCGTCTACCCCTCACAATGAGTTCAACCTGAACACATTTCAGAATAAAAATGACCTTGTAAGCGCCATTCATAAAATCGGGTACCATTCCGGTGGTACCCGCACTGACTTGGCCCTGAAGTATATAGAGGCCAACAGCTTCAAGAGTGCGTCAGGTGACAGACCCGGAGTAGCCAACATTCTGATCGTCATGACTGATGGCAAGTCGAATCAGCCAACTCTTACAACACAGGAAACTGTCAAACTTCATCAAATGAACGTGAAAGTTTTCGCCATTGGTATCGGAAGTGGTGCCGACAGAAATGAACTTAGCCGGATTGCCTCCGACGCTAACCACGTCTTCCAAGTACAAAATTTTGATGCATTGAATACCCTCAATGCTGAATTGAAAAAGACAGCTTGTAAAGGTAATAACATATTTAACCCTTTCATCCCTGACTTTCTGAAATAGACACTTTCATCTTACATTACGATAACACGTCTGTTCAAATATATTGAAAATTTTACAACCAGGAAAGGAAAATTTTCAGATAAAAAAAAAAAAAAAAAAAGTGATATTTTTTCGTATTCCTGCTCAAAACATAAATTGTGGATAGTAATTAGAACATTCTGTGTTTTTAGCAAAATAAGGAAAATAATGTATACTCCTGTAAACCCCAGTTTTACTATATAAAAGTGGGGTTTAAGGGGGTCAGTTATATCGGCGTGTTTTCGCGATGTAGAATTAAGACACGTCCATTCTGTCTAAATACGGGGTTTAGTCAATGATCATTAAAAGGCAAGCAGTGTATATCCTGATGAGATGTCTCATTATGAGCTATGATTTTCTGAAATTGACTCTTTCAATCTAGACAAGTCCTTTCTTTGTAAATCGGGGATTTAGTCAATGGCCATTAAAAGGCAAGCAGTATAGATCCTGATGATATGTCTCATTATAAGCCATCTCATATGGATCTACACTGATTGCACAGGTGTCTGTACTGGTCTACATGGTTGAAAGGGCGTTTGCGTTAATTGCATGTACAGTATAACCTCAATGGCTCGAACCAGGATGGCTCGTTTACCGTGGATGATTCGAACTCTTTTTTCAGTCTCTACAAAATCCTTCCAATAGCTCAAGAAAACAAATATAAGACGAGGCGATTCTAATGAGTACACTCAACATAAAATTCCATGATGAAATAAAATAAAATAAAATAAAAAAATTTACAATCAGTGTGCAGAAAATTGAAAAGATCAGCCTAAATTACGCTATTTGCTTCCTGAACTGGTGCCATGATTAACCCTCAGTGGCTCGAACTACCCATGTCTCGAACGAATTTCCATAGTCCCAAAGATGTTCGAGCCATTGAGGTTCGACTGTACTTACTTATGTTAATTCTTAAATTGGTGTTGCTTTGATTGCATGTATTTATTTTTTAAGGTTTTGTGATGATGCATCTAAACTTGAAACAAAATAGATTTCGTCAGAAATGCAGATTCTGAGGTGAAAATGTTCAGTTAAGAACAGAAATGTACGTGTGTCCAACATATTAAATTTGATTATGGAAGTCTGGCAGTTTTTTTTTTTTTGTTTTTTTTTTTTTTTATATTCAAGTAATAGATTAATTATCCTGAAATGTACAGCTGTTGTATACAGTTGAACTTCAGTGGTTTGAAAATCTTTTGGATCATGGAAATTAGTTCTAGACGTGGATAGTTCGAGTCACTTAGGGGATAACTGCATTCAAATTTGGCATTTGGGGAGGTAAATCGGCGGTTTTACGGTCGGAAATTTCGTTTTACGGCGACGCGTCAGCGGAGCCGTAAAACGTAATTTGCGACCGTAAAACCGCCGATTTACCTCCCCAAATGACAAATTTGATGCAGTTATCCCCATTCTAATGCATTTATTCATTTTTTTCTATTGAAAAAATGTACTATTTGCACAAAACGGCAAGTGCTGTGAGCTGCAGTAAAACCAAACGCCAGCCAATGAGATGCGACGTTACGTGATGACGTCGGATTTGCGACAGTATATCGCAGAATATACCGTCGCAAATTTTTGACGTTATCCAATCAGACGTCGCGTTACATACGCGAGTGCATTAGAATGAGGGTTAATCATACATGTAGCGCAATCTCAAGGATAAATTATAAACGTTTAAAAATAATGGAATGTTGAGTATACTCAATAGAATCGCCCCGATGAGGCTATTCTGATGAGTACACCCAACGAATATTTTATGTTAAATAAAAAAGATATCCCTATATCTCTAAATATTTTTTTTTTTTATTTGAGCTATCGGAAGAATTTCTTAGGGACACAAAAGCGAGTTCGAATCAGCCACGGTAAATGTCCCATCCGTATTGGAGTCATTGAAGGCAGAGGTGTATAGAGACTATTTCATCATCACAGCGCATTTTCCAGATTTCCTATGTGAAATAACCTAATCAGGAAAACCAAACTTTGGCGATAAAAAAAAAGTATTCCAGTTTTAAAAGGACAAGCTTTAACTCGTACATCTATTATATAAAAAATGAACCCACTGTGTCAGCTCTTCCTCGAAATATTTCAAAATGAAAAGCGTGTCCGAAAATTTAGAGCACTCGAATATATATAAAGTATAAGGTGTTACATTGTGTAAACCCTCCGATATTCATTCGGTTAGATATTGGGTCAGCTATATGCTACAGTAGGATTAGAAAAACAAGATTAATTTCTTTCTGAATTCCTCGAAAAATAATTTTATATACTTAACCCATTGCGGTTGGGAGACCCGTAAAAGGGTAATCGGCAAACAGTGCAGACCCAGATCAGACGCCGCAGAACGCGGCGTCTGATCAGGGTCTCCACTGTTTGCAAACAGTTTAGCCATTTTTCTCTAAGAATATGTAAACCTCATAGCCGGGTGTACCTATAATTGGAATTGGACTCTTCCAATATATAGTGTGGGAGAGTCTATTCCGTATACAATGGGTTAATCTATTATGCATCTATATTTTAGTTGACGGTGGCTGGACGAAATGGGGGTCCTATTCTCCATGTACTAAAAGCTGTGGATCAGGAACTCATTTCCGGGAGAGAAGCTGTACGAATCCGCGTCCGGCGAACGGAGGAAAACAGTGCACTGGATCTGCCAAGGAGACGCATTCTTGTAATACTAAAGCCTGCCCCACAACACCACCACCTACCACAACAACAACACCTAAGACTACGCCCATTCCAACAACACTTGCTGCAGGTAATCATCACATCACTGTCCTCATAACTTGTATTTGCGTGCGTGCATGCGTGTGTGCATGCGTGGGTGTGTATGTATGTATGTACTGTATGTATGTTTGTATGTATGTATGTACGTACGTACGTACGTACGTACGTACGTACGTGTGTGTGCGTGCGTGCGTGCGCGTGCGTGCATGCATGCATGTACATTGTATGCACGCACGCACACACGCATGTATGTATGTATGTAGGTACGTATAACAATGTGTCTGTTTGATGTACATGTTTATTTTACATAACTACTAATTAGAAGAAAACAATCTCAGAGGTAAAACGCTACAAAATGTACACAGAAACTGCAGACAGACGGTACATTTTAAGGTGACACATACTTGCAACGCAAAGGATATTATCTTCGCCGAGTGTTTTAAAATAGTGGCATTAAAACGCGCTGTGGACTGCTGCAATGGTTGTTTGTTAGTGTTATTAACAGTATTCATAGTAAATATTTAGATTCTTTAACTGCTTACCATACTTGTCTAAAACTTTTCACAAAAATAGAAGTGGAGACACCCATGGAATGCCGCGATCGAAGCACGATCTTCCCTAGACACCATAAGAAGGAGAGATGAGAAACGCGTAATGGTAAAACAAACACCACATATTAAGCCACAGACGCACACAGAAAAAATGCAACAGAATGTAACAAGCTTTACTCGTGCGGAACCTCTACTTAAATCTTGCAGCAGCTCCAAACAGTACAAAATGCAAACAGAAAAAAAAGACAGAATGTAAAGTGGAAAACAAACATAAAGCCTTTATACTACCTGTGTTTATAAAAATGCTGATAATCGAGTGACAAACAATGTAGACCCTGATCCAACGCCGCTTTCTGCGGCGTCTGATCAGGGTCTACACTGTTTGGTCAGGCCATTTTGTCTCAATACCTAGAGTAAATATGGTACCTTAGGCCTCATACTGACCAAGCTTTTCCCTGCCTAAAAGGCCTGCTTTTGCAGCCTTAACCCATTGTATTCGGGAGACCCGTAAAAGGGTAATTGGCAAACAGTGCAGAGCCAGATCAGACGCCGCAGAACGCGGCGTCTGATCAGGGTCTCCACTGTTTGCAAATAGTTTAGCCATTTTTCCTTAGGAATATCTAAGTCTCAGCCGGACATACCTAAAATTGAAATTAGACTCTTCCAATATACAGTGTGGGAGAGTCTATTCGGTATACAATGGGTTAAATAGTTCTTTTAAACGGAATATACATGGAATATCCAAAATTTCAAAGCCTGAAATCAAGCAAAAAATCAAGCTTTGACAGCCTGAAATCCTGCAAATGCCTGACAAAATTTAAAAAATAAAAAAAAAATATTAAAATTTTTTTTTATTATTATTTTTTGTAGGTTGTAATGGAACTGAACCAGCTGATATTGTCTTTATCCTTGATGCCTCTGGAAGTGTGGGAAGAACCAACTTTAACACAATGCTGAATTTCGTTAAGAAGCTCGTGGACGGGTTTCCAATCAGTGCGAAAGAAACCCAGATTGGCGTGATTACATTTGATAGCAAAGTTTATCTGCAGTTCCATCTCAATAAATTCCACGATAAAACAGCTATCAAAAATGCCGTCTCTAATACTAGGTAAGGTCTTATTTTAAGATGACTTGATGTACTTGGTAGATTTTCAGCCATCTTGTTTTATCAGGGAGACAACTTTTGTGACTTTCTGTTTGCTTTTCTGCACATCATAGTCATACTACCAAATGGAGCATATTCTATCTTTTTGGAGTAAAACCCTTTTCATAAGGGAGACAAAACAATTTTGGCAGATGCCTCCCTTAAAAATGTATCCGAGTCCTTACATCTATTCTCATTACGAAAACACGCCTATTCCAATATACTGAAAAATTTACCACTAAAAAATGAATATTTTCAGATAAAAAATTCTGATATTTTTTCTTATTTCTGCTCAAGACATAGATTGTGGGTACTCGTTAGAACCGCCTCAACGAGGCGGTTCTGCCGAGTACCCTCAATCTATGTTTTGAGCAGAAATAAGAAACCCCAGTTTTTACTATATAAAAGCGGGGTTTAAGGGGATCAAAATTATATAGGCGTGTTTTCGTGATGTAGCCAGCAATTCTTCTCTGTTGCTTTAGCACATTTTCTTAGCGATTAAAGGATTAAATCGCCACTGAGACAACGCTTAAACGAAACAATATTTTTTTCTAATGTAACTGTATATGATGGATGTAGCGGCTAGTCTAATATTTGACAGATGTAATCCATAAAAGTTTATGAAGACTAGGCATTTAATCAAGGGCAAGAAAACTGGATGCACTCCGCCAAGACAGACAACTTAAATGGCATCTTATATGATTTTCTGCACAAAAGCAAATCCCAATTTAAAGTGGTCTACTCTAAAAGGAAAGATTTTTTTTTTTTCTTTTAGAGTAGACTTTTTTTCAGAAGGTAGGTAAACAATTTGGGTGGAGTTGCCTCCCTTGAAGTGTATTAGTTTAATGTAACTAAAGTAACAGAATAATGTCCATGAAATAAGACCAGTACTTACATGCCTAACATTGCTTGGGAATTGTTAAACTGTTAAACTGGTGGACCATGTGTGGTTCGGTATAACGGAGTCAGAGCTACATATAAATTCTGAGAGTGGAACAAATGCTTTGAACTTTTTGGTTTATCGCTTTGTGTTCTTGAATCATCTGCCTCATTACGAAAACACGCCTATTCAAATACACTGACAATTCTACCACCACAAAATGACAAATTTCAGATAAAAAATTCTGATATTTTTCATATTTCTGCTCAAAACATAGATTGTGGATACTCGTTAGAACCGCCTCAGCGAGGCGGTTCTAACGAGTACCCACAATCTATGTTTTTGAGCAGAAATAAGAAAAATAATGTATACCCCTGTAAACCCCAGTTTTACTATATAAAAGTGGGGTTTAAGGGGGTCAAAATTATATAGGCATGTTTTCGTGATGATTTTATTTTGCTTTTGTATACTGGTCCCAATAAAGTAAATACTCAGAAATTAAAGATGCATATATAAATCATATCCTAAAGTATCTAATTTTCTGCCCTAATTGGACTTACATGTATGCTTGGCCATACCTTTTTGTGTGAAAACTCAATTAACTTGCTTTTTTTTTTATTTTATTCCAATACATAAAAATAAAAGGGGTACTTCCAGTCTCTGTCGTAGCATAGGCTGGTGTCAGCCTATTCCACTCTAAATCTATATGATTTTTTAACTTATAATCTGTGGGTATGAAGTGTGTTAAGAGCGCTTAAGGCATTGTATAATTTACAAATGTATCAGATTGTCCGAAATGTTTTAAAATCAAGACAGTATTTTGAAACCCTCTGATTTCTTTCATGCATACAAAGTCCGTTTTGGAGAATGGGTGGGGGTGGGGTGGGGTCGTGGGGGGGAGGGAGTCTACTCTAAAATAATACTTTGCTAAATTCTTTCCTTGTAGAATAGACTCCTTTTCAAAGGGGGAGGCAAACATTCTGATAGAGTTAAATGCCTGAAAAAGGTATATGTTCCCGTTCATTTCTTCAGATACACAAGTGGAAGCACCCATACATCTGACGCTCTCAAATATGCCAGAGAGACGGCCTTCAAAACACAAAATGGGATGAGGCCGAATGCCGCTAAAGTTGCAATTGTGATCACAGATGGTAAGATAAGTCTGATTTGTGTCTTTATATTTATTCCGCGTCAAACAAAAACGTAGCTTATGCGTGATGCGCAAGTCCAGGTCATCTTGCGCTTCTAGATTTGCGCATTACGCATCCGGACATAAAAAACACTGATCAGACTGCGCCGATGCGCAGTCTGATCAGTGTTTTTGATGTCCGCATAAAAACAGGAAACTCGTTTTCGGATAGCGCGGCTATTTGTATGAAAATACTAATTGTTGATGTGCGCAAATGATTTTCTGCTTTGCACGCTTGCTTGCGTTTACAAATGCATTTAGAAGATTCAATCAGAATTTTTCCGAATCTTGTATAATGAACATGAGTCTCAATATGAGAAAGCGTACCTTATGGCGTGCACCCAACTAAGACTAAAATTAGCCAGCGCATCAGCGCAGTCTGATCAGAGTCGTCATTGTCCGCATGAGGAATGTTGATAGCCTTGTTATCCAAAAGGCGGTCAGTGAAGATTCTGGTCAGAATGCGTCCAGGGATAGCTGAAAACACAGAACGTAACCTATCACTGACACCAAGAGGATTCTAAAATCTTTATGATTCCAACTTCTCATCTTTGTACAGATTTCATGCAATTTCAACAATTTGATTTGGTTGAAGGAAACGTTTTGCACTTTAATAAAGTCCAGATCAGGAATCCGTCGAATTTAGTTTTCTTTCGATATCTCGAAAGATTAAAATTTTTGGCAACATTTGTAAGTTGGAGTTTTAAGGAATAAATAATTATTTTTATGGATTTTATCGACGTGTATACGTCGACAAATCACTCTCAAATATAAAATAAAGCCCTGAAGGGCTTTATGTTATGTTTCTGAGTGATTTGCCGGAGTTTACACATCGATAAAATCTCCTGGGCTTTATGTTATGTTTGTGAGTGATTCGCCGGAGTTTACACATCGATAAAATCTCTTGGGCTTTATCTCATGTTTGTGAGTGATTCGCGGGAGTTTACACATCGATAAAATCTCCTGGGCTTTATGTTATGTTTGTGAATGATTCGCCGGAGTTTACACATCGATAAAATCACCTGGGCTTTATGTTATGTTTGTGAGTGATTCGCTGGCGTTTACACATCGATAAAATCTCCTGGGCTTTATGTTATGTTTGTGAGTGATTCGCCGGAGTTTACACATCGATAAAATTCACAAAAATAAAAACAAGTCCTATATTGACAATTCCTTATTGTGTATACAGGTCAGTCATCCAGCATGTCAGCAACATCATCTGAAGCTGCAAAGTTGAGAGCTGCAGGGGTCACCGTTTTCTCTATTGGTGTTGGATCTGGTGCGAAGATGGGGGAATTAAATGCTATGGCAACGGACCCGGACAAGACTCACGTATTTACTGTCACGAATTTCGCCTCATTGAACACAATTAAAGGGACGCTTGCTCAGAAGACATGTGAAGGTGGGCGTTTTTCCTGATGCCCTTTCTGTAGGGTTGATGTGGGGTGCTCATTTTATTTGATGTTTATTAAACGAGTTCAAAGCATTATTTTCTTTTTCAAGCCTTGGTGTGAAATAATTCAAAGTTTTGATTATGTTTTATAAATAGCATATAAAAGGCGTGTGAATGTAATATTCTATTTACCATTTAGCTCAAAAGTGTTTGTAATGCCATATCTGCTTTCAATCCCTTATTTTCTGAATAGACCTTTCCGTAGGGTGTGGCTTAAATCCGAATGACTGCTAACCGGAAAATATGAATGATTACACTTGGGTCTACAAAAATCTAGTTTTGATTGGTTTGTGCCTATCCATGTATAAACTCTCAATGATGGAATACACAACCACGCTGATTGTAAGGCTGGCACAATTAATCGGATAATCGATAAATTGATCGATTAATTCCACACAAATGATTATCATGACTGATTTGCTAATAATCGATCATTTGATTTCTGTGTTTGTTACTTTACCGTATTTACCTTTAGTATTCAGACACTTCAACTCTTTACCACATTTAATCTTAAATTTGGACAAGTACAGTTTACTACCCACTGTTGTGTCTAAAAATAGCTAGATGAGAAGCAAACAGTGTAAACCCTGATGAGACACCGCGTTTGTGGCGTCTCATCAGGGTCTACACTGTTTGTTGAGGCCTGTCTGACCTCATACATAAGGTATAACAAATGATAATAGTCATGCGCACACAGGGAAGATTATGACCAAATCTTCAGTGATTACTAAGTGATTATCGATCACAATGGCAGGACTGATAATCGATTATCTTTTCAGCTCCGATTAGCCAGCCTAAGCTGATTGGCTAATCTTTTTATGAGAATTCCTAGACAAACCCTAGTCCAAGGAAAGTATTAAGGAATCCTATTCGCATGAAATGTCAGGCCCTGTTTTCTGGGATACATAAGGAATATTTTGTGAATAAATGTCAAAAAGGATTGCCTTTGGAAACAAAGAACACACAAAATCACGAAAATCGGAGACTCGGTTTGATTGAGTCTCTTCATATGCAACACTGTAGTTTGCGAGGCTAAAGTTGTCGTCTGCTGAATTTGCCCAGAGAGTGGTAAAGATTTAACATTGCATGCTACGTGAGGAAACATCCAGTTAGAAATATGTAAGCAGCGAAACCCTATGATCACGTTCAGCATTTAGCGTTTAGAGAAAATGTAGCATTTTCATACATGCCTGAATACAATATGCCCTAAATAGTCTGGAAAAAAGTGGTCTGTCAAAACCACAGAAAAAGCCTTCTAATGACACGAAGAAGAGCAAAATAATAATAATAATAATAATAATAATAATAATAATAATAATAAAAATAAAACATTACAGACCGTACACTTGTAACAATTTAGTAAGCGCAAAGTAACCAGCTCTTTCCAACGAAAGATCACAATAATGCAGCAAACATAATAACATATAAAGAACAAGGTCCCGCAACAAGCAGTCACATAGCCACACAAAGAGAAAACACCACAAGAACCACCTCCTTAGAACAGTCAGTGGTAATAACAGCCAGGGTTTCAATCAATTTTACTAGTACCAAATCTAAATGGGCAACGTCAAGCGAAAAGGTTTCGAATATTATGCCCAGGTTCAGATTCATCTCGAGCATGCGCAGTGTCTGTTCCAGGTATTTGCTCTCCATTGATGTATTCTATAATGTCCAATATTTCTGTTAGCGGACAGCGAAGGCCCTGATCAGACTGTGCAGATGCGCAGTCTGATCTGGGCCTTCATTGTCCGCATATGCCCGGAGACACATTTTTGTATGGCACGGCCCAGCAGCTGTAACAGACTTTGCTAGACTAGTCTTTCCTCGGGGTACTGGTATTAATGGTGATGCGAGCATTTATCATAGCTCTAGGTAAGAACTGGGTATCAGGAAAATAATTCTGTTACCTGTGCATGAAAAAATATGTTGTGGTACTCATTAAAAGCGCCTTCTAATGAATACCCACGACATATGTTTTCATGGCGAAATAACAAAAAAAAATTGGTTGAGAAAGACGCCTTATCTAGAGCTATGGCTATTGAAGCAGGGCCGAAATCATATACATGTATGTGAAATATGTACAATATGTCTTTGTAAACAACGGAGTGAAATCCAGATTCTATAACGTTTGTTTTTTTTGATATTTCAGTAAAGGCCACAACTCTTCCTCCTCCTACAACCACACCAAAACCAAAATCACGTATGTATTTTACACTTTTATTCTTTTCACCCTGAATTTCTGAAATGGTCTTATCCATTTCTGAATTTGGGCACATTTGTTATAGCAAACAGAGGTTTAGTCAAACATCAATAATAGAATGGCAAGCAGTGTAGATACTGATGAGATTGCTCATTATGCGTCTCATCCGGGTGTATGCTATTTGCAAAGGTATCCGTGTTGGTCTGTAGGTATGAAATGGTTCCTAAAGCGTTTTCTTTCTGTTTAGCATGGTGTTTTGTGAGTGCGTTTAACAAAAATTGTCTTCAGAGTTTTACTGGTGATATGTCAAATGAATTTATTGTCTAACCACGCGGCAAGAAAAAAGCCAGAACAAGCTATTTATTTGACTCAAACGACCGACGTCCAAAATATAATAAAGAAGACTACAAATTGCGATCATTTTTACTTCCCTTTTTTTTCTTTTTAGACTACCAGTATACAGTGGCATGTATAAGTTCCTTTCGTGTAATGAAATAGCTAATTATTTTTTGTTCTTAAACAGGCAGGGCTGTACGTTTTTTAAAGTCCTGCATGATGTTCTATGCATCGTGCAGTCTACAAATCTGAAATCCTTTCATCATCCAAGCTTTTAGTTTTTACCAGCTCCCTGTTTTGAGTTTCTATCACTTCGATGCTTGCTTTGAGATTTGGCAATGCACCGCATGTACCACTTATGAAAGTAAATTTATTTTGTCTCAGACAAAATTTCATCATCCATGCTTTGAGCTTTAACCAGGGCCCAGTTGTTCAAAGCTAAAGACGTCGTTAGTTAACGATTCGTTAAATTTTACATTGAGTGATATGCGAATATGCTGAAATTTTTTGCTGAAAAAATGTGAGTAGCTTTTGCAGTGCAAAAGCTACTCACATTTTTTCAGCAAAAAATATCAGAATATTGTATACTGAATCTGCTAAAACAGTTAACGAAATGACCCTTAACGAGCTCGTTAAGCTAACGTCGCTTTGAACAACTGGGCCCAGATCTAGAATATCCTAAGTAAAGCTGATTCCATGTGGTATGTTACGTAGCTCAAGCTGTAAGGGAGCCATTACAAAAACACGACTATTCAAACATATTGAAAATTTCACCACCAAAAAAAACGAAAATTTTCAGATAAAAAATTCTAATATTTTTCATATTTCTGCTGAAAACATAGATTGCAGTTCCGCTTTGTTTGCGCGACTGTGATTCCATATGTGGCGTTTGTTTTGTCCTTATTCTTTGCTCATCTCTCCTTCCTTTTGGTGCATCGGAAGGCTATGCTTCGTGATTGCGGCATTTTCTGCATCATGAAAACACACCTATATAGTTTTGAGCCCCTTAAACCCCACTTTTATAGAGTAAAACTGGGGTTTACAGGGGTATACATTATTTTTCTTATTTCTGCCCAAAAACAGATTGTGGGTACTCGTTATAACCGCCCCGCCGAGGCGGTTATAACGAGTACCCACAGTCTATGTTTTGAGCAGAAATATGAAAACTACCAGAATTTTTTTCATCTGAAAGTTTTCATTTCTGGTGGTAAAATTCTCAATATATTCGAATAGGCGTGTTTTCGTATTGGGGTATCTTCACTTATTTTTTTAGACTCTGATCAGGCTGCGTGAATGCATATTTTGCTAAGTGCACATGAAAATAATGTGCCCCAGCTCAAATATGTTTATAGTCGATAGTTTAATTGCGAGTATTTACCTGGGCAGTCTGAGCACTGTCTGTCTGTCTGCTTACAATGATTGAACACTAGAGAATAAATCTACATATACTGAAAAGTCCTGATCGTACTATGCAGTTATGATGTCTAATCTGATGACATATGCCCCAATATACGTGTGTCGCAGCTAAACTACAGTCAAATCTCCTTATACCGACACTCGATACAACGACAAAATTCGTTATGATAACAATTCGCTCTAGAGGTGACCATTAATGAGAAATAATGCAAGACTATTGCATTAAAACTTCAAGCAACATATGTTTTGGATATTTGTTAGAATCGCCTCAGTGAGGCGATTCTAACAAATATCCAAAACATATGTTCTATAAGGAAATCAGAATAAATCAAGGTCTTTCTTACATATCATACTGCATATTAAGGATTTCTTTACAACAGCAAATTCATTTTAATGGCAACATCTTTGGGAACAAATGGTGGCGTTGTAACGAGGGTTTACTGTATTTGTTTCACATGTCCTGCGTCACGGGATCCTGTCTATACTCTAGATACGTCCAGTGAGAATACACATTTTGTATATAATTCCGTATTTTATTTCTGTAACCAGTACAACTCTATAGCACAAATTAATGAATTGTTTTCTTCTTTGTCCCAGAAAATGGACATTGATATATCATGCCAATTGTCTTCTATGGAGACAATTGGCATGAAATGTCAAAGGCTAGTTTCTGAAAAAAAATAAATAAATAAATAAATAAATAAGACAAATATTTCAAAATGAAATTTGCTGAAGGTTTTACCCAGCAAATATGATAGAGCAGTTGACCAAATAAATATATGGTTGATTTATAAATACACTTTAACCAAATAACATAATATCTTTAGCTAGACAGACTACATAAGTAATAAATGACCCTTTTCAACTTTAAATGATATAAATGCGTCGCTAAAATTCACGCAGCACAGATCCAATTCAGCGCTATACTGTTCAATAATATTTAGTGCAATATTAAAATTTAAGAGTGTTGTGAAACAACATTATTACACTAGATATTTGATTTTTAAACCTGGGCCCAGTTGTTCAAAACTAACGATGTCGTTAGTTAAGGTATCGTTAAAACTTTGATCATTAAATATGGCTATATGCTAATATTTTTGCTGAAAAAATGTGAGTAGCTTTTGCATTTGCAAAAGCTACTCACATTTTTTCAGCAAAAATACCTGTAAATTAGATATTGTACTTACATGTACTATAACGGTTAACATTTTGACCACTAATGAGCTCGTTAAGCTAACGGTGCTTTGAACAACTGGACCCTGCTCTTCTTTAGCCCGTTAACAACAATACTCATATTATTCAATATTTCAGAGTGCAACGCCCAGGCTGACATTGTGTTCCTACTTGATTCTTCTGGATCCGTTGGATCAACTAATTTCAAGAAGATGCTAGGTTTCGTCAAGAATGTTGCAAATAATTTTGATATTGGCCCACAAGACGTCCAGGTTGGAGTGGATACATTCCAAACAACACATAAGGCAGAGTTTAATCTGAACACCTACCAGGACAAGCAACACATGCTCACTGCTATCAACAACATTAAATACACACAAGGACTGACTCATACAGGGGAAGCTATTCGATTTCTGCGATCCGACAGTTTCACGGCTGCTCACGGTTTGTATAATTTAACCCTGTCCTGCTGAACCTGGATATGCCCTGTCTTCAAAAACTGTGTAGATCCAGATTAGGAGGCTTCTGAAACTGATCTGCATCTGCACTATTTGTCATTTTTAGTATGTGAATTTGTATCAACATCCTGGATCAAGCAATTCCATTGGTTGATAATAGGAAGTGGGCGTGGCATCGTAATTTATTCAACACGATAAAAGTTAAACTTATCTATGATTGTTGGGTTTAGTAATCTGTTGGATGTTGGCGGTGGTTGCTTTGACTGGGTGCCAGACGAAATGTCCGATAGAGCTTCATCTAATTAAGGCAAATGCGGCACTCTCGTCGATCATAAAAGTCTATATTTTCGTCATAAAAAATGCCGAAAAGAGAATAGGGCTATTCGAACTCCATTGAATAAATCTTTCTGTGTGCATGCCCGGTCCTTTAGTAAGGCCATTTGCCTAATTCTTTGGCTGAGATTTCCCTTTGATGAACCGCTTGACAGGCTACGTTCTGGCGATACTGCGCGGATTCGTAGGCTTGCCTGAACCTTTGCTATTGACATCTATTATAACGGCTGTTTTGCAATGACGCTCGTAATATCTTATATAATGCGAATGATTTTGTATTTATAGTTTAAGAATCTTAAAAGGGTCGGCATAGATTGCCATTGCAAAAAACAAGCATCATTATAGTTATTGAAGTATATAAAGTGTTTATGGTTTAGAAGTTACTTACATATACATTCAAGATTAAAGTACGAGTCAACCGTTATTACTTTTCATAGACCAGTAACAGACCAATCCTCTAATGAACTATACTGCTATATTTCAAACATATCTAATCTACTAATTAAATTATGGTGACTTGATACGGTGGGAAGTTTTTTCGCCAATTATTAACATAAGAGACAACTTTTAGACAATTTTTGTGACTTCCTCTTTGCTTATCTCACACCAAATCCATTCTGAAAATATGTCGGCTCTAACTGGAGAATTTGCTTCAGTGGAGAACAAATTCTTTAAGTTCAGTGCCAACCCTTTGTCAGAACGGCGGCAATCAATTTTGGCAAAGTTACATTCCATGAACGTGTATTATTTCCCCTTAAATCGATAACTATGCAATCTTTATTAACGATCCATATCTTGTAAGCATATTTTTTATGCCAGAAATATTTAATATACTTGTCATTGAGTTTTGTTATGTTTTTGTTGTAACAATTTCTCCAGTGGTTGATTTCACATTAATTCATGTGGACCGTGCAATTTGAAACTATGTCTTCGGGCATATGCGGACAGTCTGATCAGGGCATTCGCTGTCCGCTAACAGAATTACTGGATACAATAGAATGCTTCAATGGCGAGCAAATGCCCGGATGAGACTGCGCATGCGCAGGATGATGTGAATCCGCATATTTTGCACATAATCGGCACTTTTTTGCTTGACGCGGCCCATATATTTCAGGTGACAGACCAAATGTTCCAAACGTCGCTATAGTAGTTACTGATGGTCAGTCAAACAATCCAGCGCTGACAGCATCAGAAGCAAAGAAAGCCCGTGATGCTGGAATTACTGTACTAGCTATTGGTGTTGGTCGCGGAGCCAGACTATCAGAACTGAATGCCATGGCAACAGATCCTGACAGTGCTCATGTCTATAAGGCTGATAACTTCGATGCCTTGGGCTCTTTACAGGCACTTTTGTCTACAAAAGCATGTGAAGGTAACTATCATTTATTTACATTTTGCCTCTAAACTGATTTTGTTCTGTCTCTCTTTCACCCTCGACTCACAATATTTGCAATATTATGAGTTTCCCGTCCGATTCCAGTGCAAATCATGTGCTGTCTGAGTCACCATGAACTCGTTCGTCTGTCATTACTGACAATGACCAATCCTAATCAACTGTGTGATGTGTTATTATTTGTGTGTCCTAAGATGGCTGATGAGACCAATCTTAGCTCTAAACTGCCTGTTGCAGATAGAACAAGAGAGGTCTGAGGAAGAAAGCTCTGTTGGTGATGCCTTAGCTCTGGCTTTCCGCTGTGCACGTTTCTGCTCGGCTTCACTGATTCTTTTTGCTTCGTATTCACCAGCTCCCCTTTTTATGAGGCCTCGCCACTTTGTACGATCCTGTCCAATCTGTTCCCATGACCCTGTTGGTATGTTGAAGTCATTAAGGGAGGCTTTGAGGGTGTCCTTGTATCGCTTCTTTTGACCACCACGGGAGCGTTTTCTATTTGAAGTTCACCATAGAGGATTTTCTTTGGCAAACTTTCATCAGGCATTCTGGTAACATGGCCTGTCCATCTTGACTGTGCCAATTTCAGAAGAGTATGTACACTCTGCATCCCTGCCCTTTTCAGGACTTCTGTGTCTGGAATCCTGTCTTGCCACTTGATCTTTAGAAGTTTTCTAAGACAGCTTGTATGGAAGTGGTTCAGTCTTTTGGCATGCCGCTGGTAAACTGTCCAAGTTTCGCATGCGTATAATAGTGTTGGCAGCGCTGCCGATCTATATACTTTCAGCTTTGTGTCAAGTCTGATTCCACTTCGGTCCCAAATACTTCCACGTAGCCGGCCAAATGCTGCTCTAGCTTTGGCAATTCTAGCATTGACTTCATCATCAATGTGCACAACTCTAGACAATATGCTTCCCAGGTAGGTGAACTTGTCTACCACTTGCAGTCGTTGACCTATCCTTGTAAGGCTTATCAGGTGCTGGCTGATATACTACCTCAGTCTTTTTGATGCTGATTGTGAGATCATAGCTGTCACATGAACACAGATTGATTGAAAGACGTTTATTTGGTAGTTTACGCAGCGGCAACATGACGATTATACAACGCCGATACAACGTCATGGTGTTGCATTGATGTTAAGGCGACATTGCATCACGAAAACATACCTATATAATTTTGACCCCCTTAAACCCCACTTTTATATAGTAAAACTCGGGTTTACAGGGTATACACTATTTTTTCTTATTTCTCTTCAAAAACATAGATAGATAGGTACTCGTTAGAACCGCCTTGGTGAGGCGGTTCTAAGAAGTACCCACAATCTATAAGTTGAGCAGAAATATGAAAATTTATCATATTTTTTGTCTGAAAACTTTCAGTTTTTGGTGGTGACATTTTCAATATATTTGAATAGGCGTGTTTTCGTAATGGTCTAAACGCCATGCGCCCACTGGCTAGTGACCTCGACACAGGTGAACTTCAAAAGCGACATTTTGGCGCTTAAAATTGTTTTCGGATTTTGTGTGAGTGCGTCCATTGCTCTCAAGGGTCATTCCTATTAGATTCTCTTGTTTACCTGTGGACCGGAAAGTTTGGTTTGCGAAAACAGAAGCAGGAGTTAAAAGGAGTTAACAAGTAAAGAACGTGTAGCAACTAAGCCAATGTTGCAGATTGATTTACGCAGGAGTTTTAGGTTTCTATTTTCACTATATATTTGGGCCGCGCTTTGCGAAATAAGTGTCTTCGGGCATATGCGGACAAAGCATGAGCGCAGTCTGATCAGACCGTCACCACCCGCTAACAGAATCATTAGACACGATAGAATGTCTCAATGGATAGCAAATGCCCGGATAAGACTGCGCATGCGTGGGACGAATCTGAATATTTGCATTTTGCACGTGCTCGAAAACATAGTTTCGCTTGGCGCGGCCAGTATTATGACGGAATAGGAACATAAACTTCCTATTGCTGATAGGACTTCATTTAGTTAAAATCAATTTAAGGATACTGGCTACACTTCGAGATTTCCGTCAATTTGAAAAAAGGAATACAAACTTTGTGACTTCAGAATTTTTTTTTTTTTTGTTTGTGTTCTGCACACATAATCCCTTTTAGACAATGGTCTACTCTCAGAAAAAAATGTTTGCTGCCATTGGATGAAATGGTTTTCCTTCTGATGTAGAACCTTTACAGAAAAAAGACAAAATGAATTTTGACAGCCATCACGAAAACATGCCTATATGATATTGACCCCCTTAAAGCCCACTTTATATAGTAAAACGGGTTTACGGGGGTATACGTTATTTTTTCTTATTTCTACTCAAAACATAGATTGTGGGTACTCGTTAGAACTGCCTCACCAAGGCGGTTCTAACGAGTACCACAATCTATGTTTTGAGCAGAAATATGAAATATATCCGAGATTTTTATCTGAAAATTTTCAGTTTTTGGAAGTGAAATTTTCTATATATTTGAATAGGCATGTTTTCGTAATGGTTACCTCCCCTTTAATTATATAGAAAAGAAGAGTATCTTTAAATCATACTTGAGACAAGAGAGTCCAGGCTCCGAGGTTATAAATCTTTTTCAGGCTCAACTCAGCTGAGCATGATATTAGTCCTGCTAATAAATCTCAAATTACTACCAATTGCGATTTTTCCTTGCTAAACATAGTTGAGCATGAAAATATATCTGCTAATAAATATAAAAATGCCAACTATTGTTGGCATTTTCATATTTATTAGCAGAGAAAATTTCATGCTCAACCGAAAGGAGCATGAAAAATCACTAACGCCTCGGGGCCTAATCTGTCTGAGATCTATTGTGCCAAATGATCAGGCCCCGAGGGTATAAAACTTTTTTCATGTTCAACTCGGCTGAGCATGAAATTTTCTCTGCTAATAAATATAAAAATGCCAACAATAGTTGGCATTTTCATATTTATTAGCAGAGAAATTTTCATACTCAGCTATGTTTAGCAAGAATGAATTTGCAATTGTTAGTAATTTGAGAGTTATTAGCAGGACAAATAGTATGCTCAGCTGAGCATGAAAAAGTTTTATAACCGCGGGACCAGCACTCTGTTGCTTGCTTTCGGAATCAGTGGATACTGTAGAATATATCGATGACGTAAAGAGTACCTAATACCAAGGTGTGGAAATACCATGCCCGACGTCCAACGTCTAGTTTCCCTCAGGACAAGTAAAACTTTCAATTAACTTGTCCTAGGACAAGGACTTCATAGTTCTGGCTAAGACGAGTATCTAGGTTATGAGATATATGTTTTGTTTTTATTTCTCAAAACTAAAAACATATGCTATGGATACTCATTAGAAGCGCTTCACAACATATGTTTTCTTCAGGAAATAAGAAACCTGCCAATTTTCGGGCAAACCAAATTTTTGTTTGACATGTTGATTTTAACTCTTTACTTGTTCATGGACAAGTAATAAAACTTGATAATTCTACAACCCTAATTCTACAACTCTGTCTAAGACGGTTCTTTATTGTTCGCATATGGTATATGGCCCCTTTTGTTAAATTTATATCTTCGTAGTTTTTCTGTTTTTTTTTTTTTGTTTTTTTTTTTTTGTTTTGTTTTTTTCTATAATGGGGAACACTTTTTGGACTTCATCATTGCTTCCATGCATCCAAAAGGCCTTCTGAAAAGCCTTTACTTCCCTTTGCAGTATCTTATTTTTCAGTATATACTAATTAGGAGCAAATTCTGTCCTTTCCAGGCACTCCTTTTTAAAACTGAGATAAAGCAATTATGATAGAATTGCCGCCCCTAAAAGTGTATATTTCCCCTTAAACATGAAATGCATTGGCATTAATTATGTTCATCTTCCTTTCAGTTTCGAAACCAGAGCAGAATAACTCTGCCCCTAGTTGTGCAGCAAAAGCAGACATGGCCTTTATTCTGGATTCTTCTGGCAGCATTGGACAGACAAATTACAATAAAATGTTGTCATTTGTCAAAGATGTTGTTAACAAATTTGACATTGGGTCTGACAAGATCCGAGTAGCAACAGAAATCTTCAGCGACAGAACGTATGTTCAGTTCAACTTGAACAAATACCTGACACGAGGAACTCTGACTAATGCTATCAGTAACATTCCTTACAAGAGAGGGACAACAAACACTGGACAAGCTCTAAAGGTAGGCATGTGAAATGCTGTTTATCAGTGAAATGATGTTCTATCAATATACGAGCTTCAACGGCAAAGAACGTGCCTTTGGACATTTGCGCCCAGCGACGATTCAGATCAGTCTACACATTCGCACAGTTTAATCGGAATCTTCACTGGGCGCATTTTGAATTGCCATGGATGCAAAGTGTTTCATGCGAACAACGAGGACTCTGATCAGACTGCGCGGATGCGCATATGTCAGAATGTACGTTTTCGTTTTCTCACGCTGTCGCTCAAGCAATTGATCCTGGTCCTGCTGAATACGGATATGTCCTGATTTGCAAACAGTGTATATCCAGATCAGTTGACTTCTAAAGAAGCCATCTGATCTTGATCTCTTGATCTGCACTGTTTGGGTCAAATAATCTGATTAGCTGAAAATTAAAATGGGCGTGACATCTTAATTTAATTCAGCTTGACAAGGGTTAAGACAAATAACATAACTGTTATGACAAAAAGAGAGAACACGATGCTTCCTTTGAAGAGTTCACTACCTTGACACAAGTATAACATGTATGTTCTTCTCATGCCATTTCAACTTAAGCTAATGAAAATGACTATAAAAATAGAAAATATACAGTCCACTGTCGTTATCTCGACCTCGCTTATTTCGAATAACCGCTTATATCAAAATAAAACTCGGGTCCCAGTTTAAATATGAAAATTTAGCAACCGGTGACAAAATATTGTGGAAAAGAGGAGAAATTGATCCTCTTTTCCACAATATTTTCAATATATCTCTAACTTAAGGAGTTAAATTACATATTCCTTTGTGAAATGTGGTTGTTCGATTTATTTGTTCCTCAGTTCTGCAAGTCTGGTATTTCGGATATATTGAAGTATTTCCGAAAGTCCCTTGGACTTCGAGATAACGAGAGTCGATTGTATTTTAGAAATTGTTAACAGTTCCGTCTCATATACATTTTGAGTTTTAGATCTCTACAGTCTATTTAGCAAATGAACAATAATGATATGTATTTCTTATTGTATTCCTATTTTTCACAGAAAATTAGATCTGACATCTCTTTTGGTTTGAATAAGACTTTGTGAAAATATAAGTAAAGAATAATTACAAAATAAAAAAAAAAACATTCTGCATTTTATGACGACACTAGAAATATACGGCAATTTACATTTTGGGCTAAGATCCCGTATAGATCAATAAAGCTATCGGTTTAAGGAATAAAAGCATATAATAGTTATGCTTAATCAGTGCCAACGATTGCTATTTTTTTTCATTGTCATTACAGTTGTACAGCAGAATATTTTGGTACAACAATATTATGTTGTACCGTTAAAAAAAGTTTTAATGCAGTTACACGTAATAGTTTCACAATAATTGCAGCATATTATGATAAATAAATGGTGAATCTAGGTCACATACAATACATTATGCAGGGTATTTATTATAATTTCATTTACCTTTTTCTGTAGGATGCCTACTCAAAAATATTCACTGCTGCTAACGGCGACAGAGCCGGTGTTCCAAACATTGCTATTGTGGTCACAGACGGACGTTCAACCAACAGGCCCAGTACCATAGCTCAAGCTAAGAAACTTAGAGATCATGGCGTTCAGGTAAATACATCTGTTGTCTGCTGTTAGAATTGTTGTGTATGTCGCTTTATTTTTTCTATGCCTCACTTCCCTTCGTTTTTTTCTGTTTCATATTTTTTACTGTTTTATCATTTTCAACCTCTTACCCGTTACATTCTAGATTTGTATTTGTTTTCTTCTATTTCGTCTGCTTACCACTCTTTTCCTGTTATGCTACTCAAATGCCAAATGTGTTTCACTGTGCTGTTTCACAGATTAGGTAGAAATATGTTTTGTATTTTGAAGCTGATGAGGTTTTCCGCTAGTAAAATTGATTTAAGCTCCCCATTAGTTTTTCTACTGGCCTTTCAAAGGCAGTTCCTCTGTTGCAGCTCTTTGTTTGTGCATCTATAGTTTCATTTGGGGCTTTGTTTTAACTACGAAAACACGCCTTTTCAAATATATACAAAATTCCACTTCCAAAAACTGAACATTTTCAGATAAAAAAAATCTGATATTTTTTCATATTTCTGCTCTAAACATAGATTGTGAGTACTCGTTAGAACCGCCTCGGCGAGGCGGGAGTACCCACAATCTATGTTTTCGAGCAAAAATAAAAAAAAATAATGTATACCCCTGTAAACCCAAAATTAACTATATAAAATTGGGGTTTAAGGAGGCCAAAATTATATAGGCATGTTTTCGTGATATGTCCTTATTGTTCCCCATCTCTCCATTTTACTGGTGCCTCGGAAGGGCTGTTCGTCATTATTGTAGCATTTCCTGGATATCTTTACTTATATTTTTTGTTTGGCACTCACCATTCCTTCTTTGGTATCATGACCAGATACTTGTATGTTTTTCATAGAGATAATTCGCTTCACATATACTTTACAGGTGTTTGCAGTAGGTGTAGGTTCGGGTGTAGACAAGTCTGAACTCAATGCGATAGCTACAGATCCAGACAGTACTCACGTTCTCACCGTGAAGGACTTCAATCAGCTCACACAGATTACAGCTCAGCTCAACACCAAGGCATGTGCAGGTAAACATAAAGATTTGCATATGAATCCATTTACTCCGATTGGAATCTTTTACCTCAACTCTTTGAACAGGTCAGTTTCCAATAGAAGAGATTCTAGCTAGTTTTTTTTTTTATCATTATCATGTTTTTCAAAGTTCCTATATTTAATACAAACAGTGTTGACCTTGATCAGAGGCCACATTCTGCAACGTTTGATCTACAATGATTGCAAATGTCCCTTTTATTGGATATTAGGCATAAATGGGTGAATAGATGACCTATGCAAAATATAAGGTGAAGGTATTGCAAATAGAAAAAGAATAATATCAATGTGAAAAGAGAGTCCGAGGTCAACATACTAAAATCGTATTCCGGAAAATCATAAAGTTGATATACACCAAGGCAAAATTAGGAATGTTTAGACAGACAGACATGGGCCTAAACCTAATGGGGTGTAATCAGGCATCCATGGAAATTAAGCAATACTTGGTAAGCACGCTTCGCCCAGCATGCCTGTCAGCTTGAACCAAGATTTCAAACAATACGGGAAGTAATGCCCGGGGTTAAGAAAGTCTGTTTATGGTTTGGCTGTAGCAAAACAACAGATATAAGTCTGGAAATAGAGTCACTAAATATGTTAAGATGTAAGCTATGTCATGAGATCTGTTTAATCATTAACGCATCTTTTGAAAGCAAACGACGGATCAGACTTCACGAATACTAAGGCTGTGTTATGTCGGACTCCTGTTAATTGTTCCCGTATAGTGTAAAACATCCATTTATGTGACAGTATAATCGTATAATATATTGTAATCACACGCATTCGGTTTTAATACAGTAAAACTCGACACCGATGGCAAAATATTCATTAGTACAGAGGACAAGTTTCTTTGGTTGAAATTAAACTAGTTTTTATTTCCTTAGTAGTAGTTACCATAGCTCCGGATAAAGTGCTTTTTTAACCAAAAAGTATAGGTGTTTTTCTTATTTCTTCACAAAAACATATGTTGTGGTACTCATTAGAAGCGCCTGTAATGAACAGCCACATCATATGTTTTTCTGGAGAAATCAGAAAAAAGTCACCTGATATATGAACCCCTTCTTTTATAGAGCTATGGGTTACCTTTCAAACTTAACCCTAGTCCTGCTGATCTCGGATATACCCTGCCTTAGCAAACAGTGTGGATTCTGAAGAAGCCAACTGATCTGGATCTGCACTGTTTGCCATTTAGAATGTGACTTTGTATCAACAACCTGGATCAATTAATCTGATTGGCTGAAAATTAGAAGTGGGCGTGGCATCTTAATTTATTCAGCATGACAAGGGTTAAGTATTTATGCAATTTTATTTACATAGTTTATTTCATTATTGAAGATGGGAAGAGGGCATTTACTGTTCGTAAGGTACACTTGTAATGCATGACTTGTCGCCGTCTGCCATCTAGATACCAGTACTAGTCATTGAGTATTGTGTTCAATAAGCTGGTGACCATTTAAAACAAAATACTAGAAAATGATGTTACGTTCGATAGAATTAGAAACAAGAAAAAAATTACTTCGAGAGAGAACCGTCTTCGAAAGCAGCTATGGTAAGACATATGTTCCAAGTTTCTGTTCAGTGGTATTTAAAAGAATATGAACAAAACATGAGAAAACGTACTTTCTGACATTTACGAGTGCGCAGGTTGATCAGATTTTTTTTTATTCTCCACATTAAGAAACTTTGCATGCTTGGCTAATCAAATTGTGCCAAGCGAAAGCGCAGGCTGATCTGAATCTTTGCTTGACGAACATGTCCCTAAGATACTTATTCTGACGCTGTTGCTAATATATATTATATCTTATTAATTCTATATTTCAGCTATTCCTCCTTCACCACAAACTCTCGTTCCCTCAAAGGCCCCTACACTCGCTCCAGACCCTTGCCAGGATTCAAATCCTAGTTGTGGAAGTTTTGAGATCCCTGCCGTTTGTAGTGACTATGCAGCATGGGCCAGAGATAACTGCCAAAGGAGTTGTAAATTCTGCACACGTAAGTTCACCTAAGCCTCCCCATCTCACACTCCTGCTGTACAGATATTCTCTGACTTTGCAAACAGTGTAGATTCAGAACGGTTGGCTTAGGCCAAGTGATCAGGATCTGCACTATTTGTCATTCAGTATATGAATTTGTACCAACAACCTGAATCAAGTAAACTAATTGGCTAACAGTTAGAAGTCGGCCTGGTATCTAAATTTATTCAGCATGATATGGGTTAATATCTTCACAAAAGCACAAGAATTTTGTACCGCAATTACCATAAAGGGAATGAATATTCTGAATGCATATCTTCGACACTGTACGCTAGTACAGATGATGTCCGGGAAGTGTCACCATCACAGAATAGCCTAAAATGACTTGAAGAGGAAGAGCAAACAAACCATGACAGACAGTACACATGTCACAAACCAAAACAAAAGCAAGACTTTGCCTGTTCTAAAGAAAAGGTTCTCCGTGTGGCCTTGTGACTGGTTGCTGCGTTTGATTTCATGTTTTGTCCTGTTCATTGGTTTATTGTTGTGTTTTGTGGATCCTGTTTGGTATTGTCATCACCTCGTAGGGACAGAGGGAGCTGCTTACGTTGTTTTTCTTTGGTTATGTATTATTTATCATGGTTTATTTGTTATTCTTTCTGGTGTCATTGGTAGGTTAGGCGATGCTCTGTGATTTTTGCTCTTACTGGACATCTTCTAAACTATTTTCTTCGATACATAGTAACTGAATATGAACATTGTACAATGTATCGGAAAGGCACCGATGCTTAAAGCTGTTGCTGTTACACATGCTGCATACATTTTTTACAGTAGGAATGTCTTGAACACGGGTGTTTTTCTTGCTTCTGTCCCGGTTTGTCGCCATAGCGTCGTTTTTCTATAATGTGTATTTGTATACAGACACTGGGTAATTGGTTCGGCTTGCCACCACCATACCCAGTGTATGGTAAAGATATTGTTGTCCAAAAGGCACTGTGCTACGCCTACGTCTAGAAATACAAAATTCCGGTCTTTTTTATCTGTACAACATTAGCCACAACCTCTTTTTAACACTATTGCTATCCGAAGCCAAACCCGTTTTAGCTAAACAGCCGTGTTGTATCCAAACAAAATGTAAAGTTTATAACAAGAATGTATAGATTATATAGAAAAGGGATTATAAATTGTCAATTTTCTGTATAATGTTTACATTTTTGTTAGAAAAATAATCAAATCTGACATTACAAATATTGGTGGAAGTAAGTAACAAATTGAAAAGCTGCTTTAAAAACTTCAAACTTCTGAAACAAAAAAAAACAAGTGATGCTTTATAGTCAAGACTGGGTTTCTGAACAAAATGTGATATATTTACCCACTGCTTTGTAAACTAGCAGGGCATTTGAACAATAGTATAGAAGCTGTTCAAGAAGAGTGGCAATTACCGTATTCTACCTAATTACCGCACATGCTCCTATAAGCGCACAGTCAAGCAATTAGTAGTCTTTAAATTACAGCCAGTGTACTTTTATCGACTTCTATATAAAACATATGGTGTCGGTACTCATTTGAATTGCCTCGACAAGTCTAAGCAATTTAAATGAATACCAACAACATATACTTTTATAAAGAAAGTCAGAAAAATGTTGCGTACGTATCATCAAATACGCCCCTCATGAAGTTCTCTGCTGATCTTTCGTATTAGGAGAATTTACTACAAGTTTTTCTAGTTATTTTTGAAAAATCTAAGCGCACAGTGCGCTAATTAGGTCGAATACGGTATAGAATATTCGACCTATTTACCGCTCATGCTCCTATAAGCACATAGTCAAGCAATTCCGTAGTCTTCAGAATACGGCCAGTATTTTTTTGTCTACTTCTTTATGAAGGCATATGTTGTGGGTACCCATTTGAATTGCATCGACTTGAAGATGCAACTCAAATGAGTGCCCACAACATATGCTTTTTAAAGAAAATCAGAATAAAAAACACACAAAACATCGCATAAGAGTCATTAGATAAGTCCTTCGCTGATCTTTTTAAGTGTACCAATAGTATAAGTGGATACATATTTTACCACAAGTTTTCCCCGTAATTGTGAAAAACCTAAACGCACGGTGCGGTAATTAGGTCGAATACGGTAGCTTACCAATGACATCCAGAGGAAGGACAAACAAATCATGACAGACAGTATACATACCACACACCAAAAGAAGCCATTACGAAAACGCGCCCATTCAGATATACTAAAAATTTTATCACCAAAACATTAAAATGTTCAAATAAAAAATTATGATATTTTTTTTATATTTCTGCTCAAAGCATAGATTGTGGGTACCCGTTAGAACCGCCTCAATAAGGCGGTTCTAACGGGTACCCACAATCTATGTTTTTGAGCAGATATAGGAAAATAATGTTTACCCCTGTAAACCCCAATTTTACCATATAAAAGTCGGGTTTAAGGGGGTCAAAATTATATATATAGGCATGTTTTCGTGATGAAAATCCATTATACTGCCTGATGGTATGCCTAAAACCTGCTGTATGAAATGTAAACAGTATAGATCCTGATGAGACGCCACGTTTTGTAGTGTCGTTTGCTTATGCCTGTCTGGTTCAGTACGTATGGTACCATAGAGAGTTTTGTTTACTAAAAACGTCAAACCAATATTTGATTGTATTTCGTTTTATTTTTTTAGCCTCTGTACCAACAACGCCACCTCCTTGTGTTGACCGTATTCAAAACTGTAATGAATATGACGTGTCTGTATGTACCGGCGATTTCAAAGGATGGGCACAAGACAACTGCCGCAAGTTCTGTGGCTTCTGCAGTAAGTATATATCACTCTTATCCAGACGATTAGAGCAAGAAATCACTCTAATATATTATTAAACGAGTAGGAATCTAGGTTTACTTTCTCTGCTCTTTTTTAAGTGTCTTATTGGATTTCCATTTCCTGAAGCCAACATTAAAATTTATCGTAATCTGTGCGCTCCTACAATATTTTTTTTTTTTTTTTTTTTTTTTTTTTTTTGTTATTTTAGTACATGACTGAGGTAGCTTTGTGTTTGCTTCTAATAGCGTCCATTTTATAAGGTCTAGAGTACAAACTTATTTTATGGGTTGATATACCTGTGTTTTATAATATATTAATACGCTTTGACCTATCGTTTGTGAGAGTTTATATTAAACCGTTGTAAATATATGTGTTCAAAATTGCAGATTTGAAGTCACCAAACCAAGTTCTTACTGGATTCTGTAAGTATTAATTCATATTACGTATTTTCACTTGCGGTCTTTAACATGTTTCTTTAACCTAAACCGTGCAATAACGTCTGCGGAGATCTTAGTTCAGTTATTAATATGGACAGAAATAGTATGAAAGAAATCTTGTCCGTCATCTATCTACCAGTGTCCAGGACTATCCTGTACACCTCTTCATGTTATCCCATTGTAGTATGGAGACCCCATAAGGATAATTGGCAAACAGTACTGACCAGAATGCGGCGTCTGATCAAGGTCTTCACTGTTTGCAAATAATAAGCCATTTTTCTCTAGAAATATCTAAATCACATAGCCTGACAAACCTGAAACATAAAACTGGACTCTTCCATTATAGTATGGGGCGCGGGGAGTCTATTCAGTCTAAATGGTTTAAACTTAATGAAAAAATGTATAATGATGAGATTCGTCTTATGATTTTGGATATTGCTTCTGTAAATTCAACTTACCCTCAGTATTCAGACAAACAGTCCTGAACAGCCTGTGTAGACCCAGACAGTGGCATTTGATCATGGTCTACACTATTGTCCACTCATTCGGCAGCCTTTAGATACACCAGCATATAGTAAAAAACTGTGTAACATTGTAAGGTGTCCGAATAATTAGGGTACATATGGCTTCATATTCAACTTATGTAAGTATGTTAGAGCAAGCTGAAGATTAAAAAAACAATCTAACATATCTCAAAAGGTTTAGACGAGCTTTCGTGTCGGTACCAGGCTTTGTGTTATGTGAGATTTTATAAAATCCCTTTCCGAAGTAACTGCAACACGAAAACATGCCTATATAATGGTGACCGCCTTAAATCCCACTTTTATATAGTAAACCTGGGGTACACAGGGGTATACATTATTTTTCTTATTTCTGCTCAAAAACATAGATTGTGGGTACTCGTTAGAACCGCCTCGCCGAGGCGGTTTTAACTAGTGCCCACAATTTATGTTTTGAGCAGAAATATGAAAAATATCAGAATTTTTATCCGAACATTTTCATTTTTTGGTGGTAAAATTTTCAGTATATTTGAATAGGTGTGTTTTCGTAATGGGATCGTCCACATTCATTTCCACATTCAAACTCACAAGTGGAGATACCCAAGAAAGGCCACAATTATGAAGCACAGCTTCCCGGAGGCAAAGAAAGAAGACATTAGGAACAAACAATGGCAAAACAAACGCTCGGAGAAACACCGACGCACGAACAAAGAAGAATTGCATCAAAGACACCGCCGCCTTGATCAGGAGGGGCGTTAAATATTCAAAGTCCATTTTAAATATTTAGTGGAGAATTTTTTTTCTGTTTAGAATATCCCCGCCTGCGCATAACGTTCATATAGTGTCGCATTAACGTTGCATCGGCGCTACTGTGACGTTGTTTAATGTTATGTGCCCGCTGGGATTGTTTTCTTTATGCATATTGCGTTCTTGAAATTAAATACGGTGCAATAAAGAGGTTATATTCCTGTTTTAAACACTGACATTCTTGAGCTATACGACCTTTTCAGTTGGCGCATGTTTCTACCAAGGGAAACAGTACAGCCAGGGACAGACCTGGGATGATGGATGTGCCTATGAGTGTACATGTGACGATGCTGCACATGGTCGATACAGCTGTTACAACAAGTACGTGCACATGTCAACAGTTCCAGAAATTATCATACGCAGCGTCATTTATATTGTTATTTTTCTCTTAAGCTATTATTTTTACTGTCTTACTATTGTTGTGTTTTTATAACTAAGGTGTGATACAATTTTAAGATTTGCCTAATCCTTTCATCCCTGAGTATCTGAAGTGGACTCTTCCATCTTTGAATTTGGTCAGAACCATTGTAACATAGAGGTGTCTCAGTCAAAACTCAAATTGGAATTGCAAACAAATGTGGTTCCAGATGAGACGGCTCGTTATAAGCTGTCATCTGGATCTACACTGGTTGCAAATTATCTGGCCCCAAATTTATACAACTTTTGTTCATGCTCAACTCAGCTGAGCATGAAATTTGTCCTGCTAATAAATCTCAAATTACTAACAACTGCAAATTCTTTCTTGCTAAACATAACTGAGCATGAAATTTTTTCTGCTAATAAATATGAAAATGCCAACATTTTCATATTTATTAGCAGAGAAAATTTCATGCTCAGCTAAGCTGTGCATGAATAAAGTTCTATAACCCCGGGGCTGATTTGGTCTGCACGGATGAAAGGGTTACGCTATTATTTCTTCTACTTTGCTTACTTTGTTGTTTTCATAAGTCGTGATAAATTGTTAAATTTTGTTTAATAAAACTTTAAAACCCCCGTTTATGTCTGGAGCAGAACGCGGCGTCCGATCAGGGTTTACACCGTTTGCATTAAATACAGGAATTTCTTTAAGATATGATAACAATAAAACAAACCACAACACACCTCTTCTATTGGAGATGGTCCGGTAGAAAAAGTGAAGGTAGATGAATCCATATGCATAAACGGTAAAAATTAAAGTAGCTGTATTTATAATTTTGCGCTGTAATATGTAAGTTAGCCATATACGGTATTGTCAGTCTGTGATAAGGAGCATCTGATCACGTTGATGTAGTAATAGTCTGTATTTGAGCCGGAACGTCAGAACAAGTTACTTCGGATATGTGCGCCTAGCGAAGATTCAGATCAGCCTGCGCATTCACGCAGTCTGATTAGAACCTTAACTGTAGCCAAGAATGCAAAATGCCTTCCTGTGGATAACGAAGACTCTGGTCAGATTGCGCGGGCTGATCTGTATTTTGGCTGGACGCACATATCCGAAGGTATGTTTTTCTCGTTGCGATTCATGTGTTGGCTATGCAGGCAGCAAAAACCCAGATTAGCTGGTAAATTCGCGCAATCTGATCAGCTTACATCAGAATCCGTGAATATTGAAGACTACATGGGTGTATATACAGTCGACTCGTTATCTCGACCTCGCTTATTTCGAATAACCGCTTATCTCGAAGTGAAAATCTTGTCCCTATTTTAACATGGAAATCTAACAATAGGTAACAAAATATTGAGGAACAGAGGAGAAATTGCTCCCTCTTTTCCACAATATTTTCAATATATCTCTAACTTCAGGAGTCAAATTACATTCATTTGTGAACTGTAGATCTTCGATTTATTGTTTTCCTCGATTCCGCAAATCTGATATGTCGAGGTATGGATATTTCGAAGTGTTTCAGAGATTCCCTTGGAATTCGAGATAACGAGAGTCGACTGTATATCCATAAAACTAAGTGTTTGCTGTGCGCATTTGACATGAGAGTCCCTTTCACATATGGTGACACAAATATTGTGTAAACTCTCTTTCTTTCGTAATTTGCAGATGCCCAGTTTATTATAATTTACCACCACAATGTTCATTGGTTAAGAAAGGAAATGGCTGTTGTCTAGAACCAGTCTGTGATTTCAAGGGAACCTATGGTACAACAAATGGACAGAATGTAGGAAAATACAATGGCGTCAGTACGTGACATTTCTTAATGTTTTATGCGCATATAGGGGAATGGATACATCAATATAGATTTCCGCCATTTTTACAAGTGAGACAACGTTTTGTGGTCTTTTATTTGCCTTCTTATACGTCAGTCCCTTTCTGAAATCGGGTCGAATTCTTTCCAAGGAAGCAAATTCTTTCCTTATAGAGTAGACCCCGTATCAGAAACAATGTAAACATTCAGACAGTTTTCTCCCAGTGAAAGTATCAATTAAGAAGTTGAACAGCTCTTGCCATGAATTGTTGAGTACTAAATCACTGTTAGAAGGTCAGTTGTGATGTAGATCAAATCACTTGCGCGTAGCACGAGTGATTTATCTACTTACAACTGACCGACAAACTGCGATTTATTACTCAACAATTCACGCACAAGCGTTGTTCTATTTCGATTCTAACACAATAACGATGTACAAAAATGTCGTTGATTCCTTTAGATTCTCCCATTTTTCCGCCATTTTTTGACGTAATTCCGCCAACTTGTTTGGCCCTAACACATACAAATGCAGCCTATTTGTAACGGTTTTGGTGCGAAAAACTGACATTTTGCATCTAACGTCTAGGAAACGGCAAATGACATCAGAAACATTCGGAATCATGTCACGAAACGGCGGCACTTCGCATCACGTATTTCCGTCCAGTGATTTGTTGCAGTATAAATCACAGTACATTTCCGTATCCTGTGTAGGCGTGCTTTGTTAGAATCCTCCTTAATGTCTGCCAAAAGAAGAAAACATGGAACAGTCACGTTGTACTCATGCAGTGGTGGCTTTTGTTTAGTTCTCTACCTGTAAATCACATTCTGTACACATGGTTTTGGATTGAGGTCATGTTACTACTAAGATATAATTATTTCTTTCTGTTTTGAATAGTTTTTATTGTTGAAATATACGTCCTATGTGTTTCAGAGGTATAAATATAAAATTGTCCGATTACCTGTGACTTTTAGTTTCATTTATGTTTGAATACAGCAAAGATTTTGAAGCCATTAGGTCACCGGACAAGGTGATATGTTTCCTGTCGTAGTATATAGATAATAAGCGTAATCATTACGAATACACGCCTATTCAAGTATACTGAAAAATTAAACCACCAAAAAATGAAATTTTTCAGATGAAAAATTCTGCTATTTTTCATATTTCTGCTCAAAACATAGATTGTGGGTACTCGTTAGAACCGCCTCGACGAGGCGGTTCTAACGAGTACCCACAATCTATGTTTTAGAAGAAATAAGAAAAATAATGTATACCCCTGTAAACCCTAGTTTTACTATATAAAAGTGGGGTTTAAGGGGGTCAAAATTATATAGGCATGTTCTTGTGATGGATTGTGATAATAATAATTATAATAATAATAATAATAATAATAATAATGATTATCAATAATACAGATGTATTATAAGGGGACACATAAATAACCTAAGGTATATTGTAATTGTAGTCAATGCTATTGTACAAAAAATCAATAACTGTTATTCACCACTGTCACTAGATCTAGTGTGTCGTTACTATCATCCAAATTTAGCAACACCATCTTATAAATTTAGCAAAAACAAAATTATCTGGTAGCAAATTTCGCACAGAACTTGTAATGTTTTGGTTTATATTTTTGCGGTTATTGAACTATGCATAGTCTATCAGGGGGGCACAACATTTGAAAGTCTGGTGGGAGCGTCAAATTATATGGCAAGCACCTGTTTGGTTCGTGCAATTTTTTTCTATGTTAAGATTGCTCCTGGATATGTATTACATTTTTACGCTGAATGGTTTCAAGTATATTGCAGTGATATTATTATACGGCAAAGATGGGTTTGAATAACTTTAATGAAAAGTTCTTTAAATGTGTTTCTCTGGCTAGATGACACATTTTCTACCGCAGAAAATTATGGTCCATTTTTGCCAAACGGTAAAACTACAATAATTTTCAGCGGTAAAAAAGAACTTAAATCTTAGTTCTAGAGTGGAAAATGGCTAAACCAAAGCTTGTGAACGTATGCGTGTTTCAATATTTCAGATGTGTGTATGTACAAGAATCAACCCTACTACCAAGGTCAGACTTGGCAAGATGGCTGTGAACACAACTGTTTCTGTCAGGATGGATCTATTGGTCTGTGGACATGTTCCTCAGTGTAAGTGTCTCTTTATTTCTAAAATGTCTTAGATGTTTTCTTTAACGGGAGTCGTTTCACCTTCAAGTGTAGTATTTTTTCAAACTTATTTGGGCCTCTGTCTTCCCAATAAAACAAGCATTTGATCCCAGAGCGAAAAAATCTTTTTTTTTTTTTTATTGTAGAGTAGACACATTTCAGTCATCAAGAAAACACGCCTATATAATTTTGACTCCCTTAAACCCCACTTTTATGAAGTAAAACTGGGATTTACAGGGGTATATATTATTTTTCTTTTTTTTGCTCAGAAACATTGATTGTGGGTACTCATTTGTTCTAATAGGTATCCACAATCTATGTTTTGAGCAGAAATATAAAAAATATCAGAATTTTTATTTGAAAACTTTCAGTTTTTGGTGGTGAAATTTTCAGTATATTTGAATAGGGGTGTTTGAATAAAAGCGAACAAAAATAGGTAAAGTTGTCTACATTGAAACATTTACCAAGTGTATCAGAGTAAAAAAGAGAGTTCAGAAATTGATACAAACTGATCCAAACCAAACACCCAACACCCCAGGGAAAGACAGACAAAATGAATAGACAAGAAACAGAGTTGGCAACTCTTTCCCTGTAAAGGTGGAAACTTTGTTGTCCAAACTTAACTGAATATATATCAACTTACAAAACTATTAAATAAAAAGTTCCGGTCAGACCATTCTAATGAAAAGTGTTTTTAGTCGGGGCCATCATAGAGTCTGAACCCGACCCTAAGGCATGCAATTAAAGAGGTAAGCAATGTGGACAATCGTGATTCGATTAATCGCTAAGCAAGCAGACTGTTTTGTGAACATTTTTATACAACTTTCGTTTATAACATATGACAAATCTACTAAAACTCAGAAAATTCAGGTTTTCAGGTTGGTGCATGATGCTCTGGCTCTGGTCGAGTCCAACTGTTGGTTTTCTTTTGTATCAGCATTTCAGTTATTTCTTGCTGTCGAGTCCTCATCGCTGTTGTATCTCTGTATTCGTTTGATTTTTATGTTCTCGGGATGTTGCACTGATGAACAAGGAACCCTTCACGCGGACTGAACAAATGTCTTGTGTATACCACGGCAGAACTCAGGATTTAGCACCCCCCACCCTTGCAGTAATATTTCTACTGACCGTTCCTAAGCGGTGTTTCTGCAGTGGTTTACTATTTCTGTCATTATGTATGTCCTTGAGAATCTTTATTTTGGATAGCCGTTTGGCCATTGTTTGGAAAAAAACTGTCCTTTTGGCTTTCTGCTTGTAGTGTTTTGATTGTCGTGTCATTGCTTTAAGTGCGTCCTTCTTTCCATTTGGTGTCTTGGACTGAAGATGTTAGGTAATTGTATTGATTCCTGATCATTACCTTGTTTTCTACTTACCTACAATTTTTCTAAACTTATGCGCTAACTCACCATAAAATCTAGGTTCCGATAGGCCTTATAGCAGATTTTTTTTCATTCCGAAGTCGTATTTAAGAGCTCAATCAAGTCCCTTTTAAAGCTTCATATCTATACAAAACATAAATATATTTTCTGATTTTACATCAGTTTTCATACCATGGTATTGGGTATAGAATATGTTATTGCCGATGCAACTCGTATGATTTAGGCTGACGAATTAAAACGTTATTTTTTTTTTTTTCTTTTTTTTTTTTTTTTTTTTTTTAGTTTTGAGAGATTAATACCATTGTCACCATGAGCTACGAATACAGAAACAAAATACTTTACTTTGATACATGTAGGGAAAGGACGAACATACGTACATTTAAGCCTATGAGTCGTTATAGTCTTATGCTGAAGCCGGTAAAGTAAATAATGGTAAAGTATGAGTGATGATGCGGATGATCGATGGACGGCCTTCCCGAAGCCCCGAAAGAAAGATAGATGAGGAACAATTACTGCTAAAACAAACGTCACATACGAAACAACCGAGAAACGAACAAAGAAGAATCACATAAGAGGAAACACTTTGGAACAGTCAGTAGGATACCTAAAGGAGTGGGTTGGGGGCTTAAACCAGTTTTACTAGAAGTCGGATGTTTTGGAACTAACGCTCTCTTTTCGATTCCGGATTTTTAGCTGTAAATATTCGTTTGCATCATGTTGTTTTCCGAAAGTATAATATATCTATTTATTAGTTATACTATCAAAAGAGACCATAATTAGAGTTACTCAGTCAAACAGAGTCTCCGATTTCCGTGACTTTGTGTGTTCTTTGTTTTCAAAGGCAATACTTTTTAACTTTTATATTACACGTACGGGTAAATCTCTGGGACATTTTTTCCTCAACAGATGTGCTACTTACGGCTCACTGCCTCCAGAATGTCACCTGGAAAAACCAGCTGGTAAATGTTGTTCTGAACCAAGGTGTGATTTCAGCAAACAGTTTGGATCATTCACAGGGGCTGGATCAACAAGTGGCAAAGGATCAGGTAACTATGTATTCTGTGTTATGTATATTAATCTGCATTATGCGACATTGGTCAGGGCTGCATTGTAGTTGTGTAATTTGTTTCAGTTTTAACAGAACAGTCAATTTCAGTTTGAATTTAGCAGTCTGATATACTTTTTAACACTATTATTTTGTTGGCTTGCTTCTTCAAGACTACGGCTCTAAGAAACAATTCTAAATCACTATATTATCTGAGGATATTACGACGGAAAATATGTTTTTGGAATGCGGTATGTGGGTAGAATTTTTAAATGCAAAAAACACAATCCTGCCAAGGCACCATATAAAAGTTTAATTACATGAAAATCGTTGAAACAGAACCAGCAACACAGATCGCGAAAGACACAAAAGAATATGAGTTCGCTTATTCACTTTATAATAAACGTCAAAAAAGATTGTCTTTGGAAACAAAGAACACACTACGCATTAGAAAATGGGAGTCTCTGTTTTATTGAGACTCTTTTAAAGCTGTAATAAAGTTTGCAACACTGAGTACGCCCTCTAGCGTATACATGAGCAGAACTCTATTTTAAAAATCTACCAGTATGAACCCAATAATCCCAAAGGAAATGGAATATAATCTGCACTATGGTGATGTATGGGGAGACGTTCTCCCGCCGCCATACGGAACTAACACCAGCTGCAGTGTAGTAAAATAAACACGTCAAAAAGATTGCCTTTGGAAACAAAGAACATATTACGCATTAGAAAATGGGAGTATCGGTTTTATTGAGACTCGGGCATCTATGGGATTCTGTTATGTATATTAATCTTGTCTTATTTTTTACTTTATAATACGAGGTACTATAATTTTATTGGTTCGCTTCTTCGGGACTATGGCTCGAAGAAAACTTTCTAATTCACTATATTAGCAGGATATTGGGCGGCCAATTATGCTCGCAATGCAGTATGCTGGTAGAAGCTTTAAACGCACAGAACACAATTATGCCAAAGCACTATATAAAAGTTTAACTTCAAGAAATGTCTCACAAAATAAAGATTTGTTGAATCGAACTAAAGAGGAAAAACAACAACACAGATCGCTAAAAGACACCTAAGAATATTTATTGTTTTTTCGACTGAAGAAGTCATGAACACTGTAGACAAGATTAGACAAAAAGCGAACGTGGGATCAGACTGCAAAGGTATACAGCCTTATCTAGGCAATTGATTTATTGCTCTTATTATATGCTGATGCATCGTTGTCTCTATGATGCATTGAAACCGGTTGGGGACTTTCTGATATACAATAATTAAAGTTAATGAATCAGGTCTAATTAAATTTGGTTCACATAAACAGATTTAAAAGTGCATCTTATTTTATCAGGTGTGAATACCATGACAACGCCTGGTCCATGCGTAGATCAGGATTCAAACTGTGCCCGCTACCAGAAAGACACGTGTACCAATCCCCAGTACAGTCAGTGGGCTAATGATAATTGCAAGAAATTCTGCGGCTTCTGTAGTAAGTAGTTGCTTATTCACTGTGTATACGTTAATTATCGTCAGTTTATTGGTTTATTTGTGTGAAATTACATACCAGAGGATCATTTCACAAGATTTCGAAGGCTATTTGTGTGAAATTACAAATCAGAGGAACAAGAAGATTTTCCAACCCTTGTGAAATATTCCACTTGTTTGCAGTTTTAAACAAACCTGATAATGAAGTGTGCGTTCATAGTCAGTGTATCAAAAAGTAGTTTTGGTAATTTTATATATAAACATCTAAAATATTGAGACATGTATACATAGAACATGTATCTAGACTGACCTGATCATATCTTTGCTCCTACAAAAACCAGCACCCAAATGTATAAAAGTCCCAGGTATTTGTTGTAAAACACATATATGTTAGTAAGAAGCTGTAAGTTATAAGACTATGATGGCTCTGTGCGTTCAGCGAATTTGATGACTGGATTTTATTTCTTTAAGTTGCTCATAAATAAACGTATTCGTGCAGTTGTGAGCCAAGATATACAGGGACGATAGCGTTTTTCTTGTCCGTTTACGCGTTTGGGGTGCGTTTTGAAATCGTTGTATAACGTTTGCGTTTCGACAACGTTTCTAGCGTTTCATATCGTTTCGGCCAATCAAATTACAGAGCAAAGCGTTTCATGCAAACGCTAAATTTGCACATGCGCACAGAAGAGCTACGAACGTTTATCGAAACGCTTTTCACCGTTTCGGCCAATCATCTGGCCTTATAGGAAACGCTGTTTTCCGTTTCGGTCAATCATTTGACCGTTTGGCACCGTTTGTATGTATAGACCAATCGAATAATAAATACCTGTTGGACCGTATTAAATCATGTCTTTACAACTAAAGTAATATGAGTTTACGTATAAAAATTGTATTTATTTTATTGTATTTTCTTTCTCTCTTTTTTTTTTTTTTTTTTTATAAAACAATTATAATAGAGATAATTTCGTATTTTCAAAAGAATTAACGTGATTGATTATTATATTTTGTGAAGCCTAATATTTCACACTACAATCATGATAATCATTTTCTTTTGACAATTAAATGTTTTAGCGCGTAGTGCTCGGTATAAACTTTTAAGCAGATGACATTTTGAAGTTGTTTCTTTTTTTGTTTTTTTTCTCTCATTTATTGAATCATATTAAAACCACATTTTTTTTACAAATAGATAATATTTATCTACGTTTTTTTTTTTTTTTTTTTTTTTTTTTTTTTTTGGTCATTTTCTGTACTTTTTTTTTTTTTTTTTTTTTTTTTTTTTTTTTGCTAAAACATATTTTATTGTTTAATTGAGATAATTTTCTATTTTCAAAAGAATTATTATATTTTGTGAAGCCCACTATTATTTTCACACCACAATCAACTTGTTTTGACAGATAAATGTTTTAAGGCTTATAAGTACACTGTATAAAATTTTTAGCAGATGACATTTTGAAGTATTTTTCTTGTTACCTTGAAAAAGGTGTCGGCATTTCATACATATTATCTCCACAGGATATGACTTCCTATGCAAATTGTCTTCAGTCGAGATCAGTAATTTGCGTGAAATGTCAAAAACTTGTTTTATGGGAGAAAATAAGAAAACAGTTCATGAATTTATCATCTGCTGAGTTAGCCCAGAGAGTGATAAAGGTTCAACTGGAGAACCGGAATCGTTGACATACTGCATTTTGTTGGCGATATGTGTAGATTCAGAAGATCAGAATGCGCGGAAATGCCGGTTTATCTTGGGCTAAGGTGGTCTCAAATACCATTAGGTCGTTTCTCATTTCTTTTCGAAGGGGCTCAAATATATATTCAACCAGATCACCATCGCAGCGTGATCAAGATCAAAGATTTTCGTTCTGCACCAAACTGAACTACGTCAAACCTGTGAATTGCTATTATTGTTTTGAGTAATATTTTTTTTTTTTTAAATGAAATGTGCACTGACGTTTAGACAAATAGTGCTGGAACATATGACCTGCATTATTGAAATATATTGCTAGAATTAAGTATCATCAATATCTCGGACCTAATAGTGTATATTGGGTCCAAGTCAATATTAATCCTTTCATTAGATCTTTACCAAGTGAAAATCTCCCTCTGAGCATATGTATTACTCAGATCAGAGTGCGTGACGCAGTCTAGTGCATAATGGTGTCCACTCAGTTCACTGATTAGGTATTAATAGTATAAAATACTGTGATACATGAATTGCACAGTATCCAACTTATACACAGACTGATCAGATTTATAAAATGTAAAAAGGTTCATTTTTACTTGTTTGGACCATTATTTTTCAAATACGATGCACTGTGCACATCGGAACAATTATGTGGTCAGTCGGCGAATAACTTGCTGGAGGGCTTTCGTGAAAGTGTATATTTCCACTATGAAAACATTTTTGGTATGATAATGCAAAGCTGTTAACCCTTTAGCACGCTATATTTAGCAATATTTAAATATTAGAAGACGACGTGCTGGATTAACAGATCCACCAAATGCAACAAATGTGTGGACGAGTAGCAATAACCCAGATCAGAATGCGCGGATGCACATTCTAATCTAGAATTTTGCATACTGCAAGCTATACTTAAATGTTAGAAGACGATGCGCTGGAGTAACAGCAGATCATATCGAATAAATAAAAACAAACAATGTACAGACGAACTGCAACGAATCAGATCAAAATGCTTGGAGTTTGCATACTGCAAGCTATACTTAAATATTAGACTAATTTAGAATTTCGCATTTAAAGTACGCTGTATTTAACCCATTATAGTCCGGAAACCCTTAAAACGGTAATTGGCAAACAGTGGAGACCCAGATCAGACGCCGCAGAAGGCGGCGTCTGATCAGGGTCTCCACTGTTGGCAATTAGTTCAACCATGTGCTTCTCTGAATAATTAGATAATATAGCCTGGCATACCTAAAATCGAAATTAGAATCTTCCAATATATAGTGTGGGTGAGTTCATTCAGTCTACACTAAGTTAAATGTTAGAAGATGATGTGCCAAACTATTGGCAAATCATATCGAATAAGGCATTGTACAGGTGAGCAGAAACGAACCAGATCAGAATGCGCGGATGCCCTATATTTATCATATGGTGGCCAAACTTCCCAACATCCAGCATAAAATATCTCGGGATGTGGATGATCTACTTAAAATGTGTTAAATCAGTTTATACTAACACGCTTTTGCATTATCACATCGTACATGCGCAGAAACCATGGTATAACTAATCCCTTGTGACTATTTATTTGTACGTTCACACACACACACACACACACACACACACACACACACACACACACACACACACACACACACACACACACACACAAAACAAATGCGTTGTCTATGTCCTAAATCTTTTAATATGTTGTTAACTTCTTTCAATCTTTGTTTATTCCAGTGACTCAAATGGCGTCAAGGTTATGTTTTTTCATTTTTTACAGTGAAAATTTAAAATTGAACAAAATAATTTAAAATCACCATAGGAAAATTTGAGCTTTGCTTTGATGTTTTTTTCTGTGGACTGCAAAGCGTTTCTGCTATGGATTTCACCGGCCAGTAGATTTAGGATAGTCTGAAATGAGATGAATGACAGGTATTATCAAATAATTGGCACGTCTTATCAGGTGAATGACATGTCATATCAGATACTATAATAGGACTTCACAGGATTATAAAAAAAAAAAAAAAAAAAAAAAAAAAAAAATAGAACACTGGAAATATTAAGAAGTAAGTATATTTTTTTAACACATTTGGAATGTCAAAATGCAATGCAAAATAATCCTTTTCAGTCAATTTTTTTTCAACGCTTAGCACTCTGGGTAATATTTTCAGCAGACGACATTTTAAACTATCACAAATTTTCGTTTGAAAAATGCTAATAAATGAGATATTGAAGAAACCATTTAGGACACATATGTGTAAAAGACAACATATATGTAGATATAAAAAGTTTTAAAATGGGGTAAATAAAACAAATGCTACTGAAGGTAATGTTACAAACGAAATTATTCAGATATGTTGTAGTCCAAAAACAATGGATACCTGCTTATCATACTTTATTGTTATTATTATTTTTATTATTATTTACATGAATGACAATGAAAGCTTAAAATCAATCATATTTATAGCTGAAACCTGTGCAATCCACACAGAGTGATAAATATATTCCCTAGCTACTGTCAACTTGATTTATGCATCAAAATCTCAATACGTGTTTGATTATGGATAAGAAAGAAAGAAAGAAAGAAAGAAAGAAAGAAAGAAAGAAAAAGAATATCTTTGGATATTATATAAATTATGAATTAAAATTTTTCTGGAAATTAATAAATTGATTTTTTTTTCACAAAAAAAGGTACTTTGAAATTTCATCCCAAATTAAAGAAATTAACGAAGATAAACTTATGAAATTTCTATCCAAATATAAATGAAGAATAATATGACTTCCATTATGTCTGGTGTTGTCTAAATTACAAATAAACAAACAATAAATCCATTAATACTTCATGAGTTTTTTCTCATCCAATCAGAAATAAGCCAAAAAAGACTTGGAGGTGCACCTGCATGTCATTAAATTTCCAATAAACAGTACATGGAATTAGCATTTCCTGTATCTCATCCTCCTTAAGCATTACATAGGCTAGTTAATATTATGTTACATTTGAAAGATCAAAAGATTAAATTTAGAACAAAAGGAAATAGTATAATAAATAAATAAAAACATGTAAATGAAATTGGAAAATATCATGATATTATACACATTAATTACTCCAGATTCATGTAGCATAGAGTATTTGATGATAATTAATATGAGTCTTCATTTCCCCACTAAAATAATTTTGTTATGGATATTTATTAGAATTGTCTCACTGAGGCAAAATATTACGAAAACGCAATCTTGAAAGGGGAACTCCCGTATACGGTAATATAGTGAAATGTTACATCTGCAAAACCGTGACTTGAATAGTAATTATAATTAAGTGAAACTGAAAAAAAAAAATAGATCTTAAATAACTTGAGTCCTCGGGGTTTTGATTGACTGAAGATGCAAACGATAAAACTTTGCAACCAGACAGGGTTTCCATGACAGCGTTTTCCGAACGCTAATTTGATTGGCTAATATTCGAAACGCTTGAAACGTTTCAGAAACGATGATCTGATTGGCTAAAACCGCAAACGATCGTTTAAGCGTGGTCCAAACGCTGCGTTTCCAAATCGTTAATAAGCGTTTCGCATGCGTTTCCGTGGACAAGAAAAACGCTATCGCCACTGTACGCCGTATATGTTTAATCATTCAAGCCGTCTGTAAGATGGAGCCTTTTAAAACATATGATTATTTTTTTCAGGACATTAAGCAAGGACCAGTTTGAATATTTGGAGTATGAGCAAACAAAATATTCTTTAATAAAGCACTTATGAATGGGAATAAGCTGTTTTCATAATTGTATCTCCTTAAATAAAATATTACAAACCATTTCAGTATTCTTCCTGGATCCATTGTGACTGAAAACGTAAGGTATTTGTACACGTGCACTGTTCTATATCTTCTCTTGACATGTGTAAAATGTATTATATAAATATAGGTACGACGTATATGGACAGGTGTTCACATTTTATGAAATTTGTATTACAGATGCAGTGCCTACTCCAGGACCAAATGGTAAGTGTTGGACTAAAATCAAGAAAGTATAATTTTATATATAAGTGTTGAGGTCGCACTATCTTAGCATGAATAAATCGGATAAAAACTCTTGGAAAAATAAAATGATGGAACACATAGCCAAATATGTTTGATTTCCACTCCACTTTTAGCTGCGTTTTGGCGGAATTCTGCTTTACCAGTTGACTAAATATGAGTCGTTTAGTGCCAAAAGGAACATAAAATTTAATATTATTAGCAATATATCTGCATACAGGATAACTCTGTAGAACAGCCATAAATGCCCTTAGTAGAGTTATTGCTGTCCCAAGCTTATCTTACAAGGAAATCATTTATAAACGAAGAATAAAATAGACATTTAAAATAGCAAACTCGGCTTTTATCCCTTCCTCGGAATATTAGGTAAACTCTTCATGCAAAACGTAGCTCAATTATTTCATCGCATTGCAAGTGCGTGGCGAAATAATTACTTCCTACTAAGTTTGTAGGGTTAAAATTCAGGCATTATTTATTTTACGGCAGGGAAATTAAGATAATACGCTTTATATGTGTGTAGTTTCATTGTTTGGTGAATAACTGTTAGTGTAACATAGCTTCGGAGCAACCCCGCTGTGTAAAATACTGATGATGCCTGACCGGCAATGCGGAATAATGTAACTTTGGACATATGTGCAAAGCGGATACTAGCTCAACAAGTGCATCCGCGCAGTCCGAATATTGTTTAGAGAGCAAAGATTCAATGCGTCGTTCGGTGGACGGCAAAAACTGATCAAACGGCGCTGACGGTCAGGGTGACATTACAAAAACATGCCTATTCAAACATACTGAAAATTTTACAAATATAAAATGAAAATTTTCTGATAAAAATATTCTGATATTTTTCATATTTCTGCTCAAATCATAGATTGTGGGTACTCGTTAGAACCGCATCGACGAGACGGTTCTAACGATTACCCACCATCTATGCTTTTAAGCAGAAATAAGAAAAATAATGTTTACCCCTTTAAACCCAAGTTTTACAATATAAAATTTGGGGTTAAGGGGGTCAAAATTATGTAGGCATGTTTTCGAGATGTCTAGTTCTTTGCTGGGCACACATAACCGATTGTACATTTTCTTAAGTTTGGTTTAATTCTCAAATTGGTTAATGTTCAGTAATAACATGAAAACATTGCTGAACTTAATTCTCTTCAATTTACTAACGCATCATCAGTTTTGATGTATGCAGCCACAGAAAAGAATGTTTTAAATATGTCATAACGATTTTACCTCTTTATTTTTCAGATCGCTGTGTATACAATGGTATGTCTTACATGCAGGGCCAAAGATGGGATGATGGCTGTGACCTTGAGTGTGTCTGTGAAAATGCTATATATGGATTTTATAGATGTAATAAGAAGTAAGGGAGATATTACTTCAGTGTTATCAAATGCTGTCTATTTTTTTTGTACATAAATGAAGTAGAGATGCCATAAATATGTAACATAACCCTCTCAAAACACCCGATGTGGTTTTGTGGCCTGTAGTGACAACGCAAACAGATATATAACAACACAAACTGTCAGGAATTTCAGTTTGATTCGGTAGAGCACACTTGAGGTAGCGAATCTGTGTGCGGACTGAACACAAATTTATATTTAAGAGCTTGGAGAAATAGGGCGCCAGCAAACATAATTTAAATTCCCATCAGGTAGCTTTTTTCTGCTGACCTTTCCAAGGCGATGCCTCTGTGGCACTTCTTCTTGTCAGTTATTGTAAATAAACTGTTTTGTTTGGTCGTTGCTTGTTCATCGTTTCTTCTTTCGCTACCTCGGTAACACTGCGCTTTGTGATTTTGGGCTTTCCTGTGTAACTTTATTCATATTTTCACAATACTCCAGCTGAACTACTGCACGAGAAACTGTTGCTGTATCTATATAAGAACTAAATAATGTGCATGCTTATTTATAATTGTTTGTTTTGTATTTTGTTTGTAATTATATTCATCTTCATTTTACTTCCTTTAAAATAAATACAGTCGAACCTCAATGGCTCGAACATCTTTGGGACCATGAAAATTCGTTCGAGACATGGGTAGTTCGAGCCACTGAGGTATATTCATGGCACCAGTTCAGGAATCAAATAGCGATAATTTAGGGAAATCTTTTCGATTTTCTACACAGTGATTGTATGTTGAATGTACTCATTAGAATCGCCTTGAAGAGGCGATTCTAATGAGTACACACAACATACAATTTCACGATAAAATAAGAAAATTTCCTTAAATATTTGTTTTCTTGAGCTATCGGAAGAATTTCGTAGGGACTCAAAAACGAGTTCGAATTAGCCATGGTAAACGAGCCATCGGTGTTCGAGCCATCGAGGTTCGACTGTAGTGTCTTTCAATTAACATGCACCGACCACACAAGTATAGTTTCCTCAGCTTTTTATACGCACTTAATACGGAGATAGTTAGTACACAAAGCACTAAGGCACCTACAGCCTACACCTTTAATTCTTTGGCCTTTGGTGAAGCCTTGAATGAATATTCGTGTGAATTACAATGGTATCGTACAAGTGAAGATACACAGAAAATGCCACAATCTCGCGGCACAGCCGTCTCCAATCAGCAAGGGATTGTAACTGAGTCATCTGAGCAAGATAAAGTGTACTTACATTGTATTCGCATAGTTTGAACAGGAACCGAAAAAGGGTATAATATTGTCGGAAAACGAGAACATATACCACGTTGTGTTCATTATTTTCAGATGTGCTGATGTTACAAATCTGCCCTTGGGCTGCTCCCAAGTTAAAAAAGCTGGTGAATGTTGCCCAACTATTCAGTGCAGTAATGGACAGACAGGAACATTCCAGGGTTCTCAGACACAACCAGGAACTATTGGTGGATACCCAGTACCACAACCCGTACCGACAGCAGCACCGACGCCAGGACCTGGCCTTACCTATGCCCCTGGAATGAAACCTAGCATGGCACCAAATATTGTTGTCAACAGTCTAGGTACTTTATCATAGTAATATGAGTTTTACACATATCTTTATAATATGCATTTTAAGATCCTACTGGGTGTCCATGGTAGATATGTCGCCTTTTATTTAAAGGGAAATAACTTTGTGATTTCCTGTCATTTTCCTGTTCATCAAGCCCCACTGAAAACCTGAACTGTACAATGAAAGAAGTCGCTCTCAAAGACAATTTTGCGTTGCCTCTGAGGAACATCATCACGAAAACATGCCTATATAATTTTGACCCCCTTAAACCCCACTTTTATATAGTAAAACTGGGGTTTATAGGGGTATACACTATTTTTCTTATTTCTGCTGATAAACATAGATTGTGGTACTCGTTAGAACCGCCTCGCCGAGGAGGTTCTAACGAGTACCCACAATCTATGTTTTGAGCAGAAATATGAAAAATATCTGAATTTTTTATCTGAACATTTTCAGTTTTTTGGTAGTAAAATTTTCAGTGTATTTGAATATGCTTGTCTTCGTAATGTGTAGAAGACAACAACTTCTTTGCGCACACTTCAAAAACGTTAACGCTGATATGATAAAACATCGCTGTTTGAAACGACAACATCTGTTTTGGGTTTACTATTTGACAAATTTAGGTACTTGTAATACGTAGGAGACATGATTTACCTTACCACTCCCTAGGCTAACTCAGCAGACAACAAATTGATAACTTTCTTATTTATCCTAGAAAACATATCCTTTCAGGTCAAGGTGAATTCTTATAATAAGTGTTTAGATGCCATATAATGGCATGGTATGAAAGCCTAAGCAAATAAACGTTTAAAGTCGTGACAATTATGGTATATTTGTGTGTCATTTGGCAAATCTCAAGATAAGATGTTTTTAAAAACAATATGTATGGATATTTAATGTCATATTTTGGATACTCTTTAGACAATTACATAAATAAAAAGTAGGTTGTCCGACAAAGTTTTATTATTATCAGCGTAACCCGTTCCATGTAAATAAATGTACGCGCGCACGCGTGTGTACGTGCATGCCTGCGTTCGTGCGTATGTTGTTATTTACGCCGGGCTCCAGCCCGGCGTATCTATTTGAGGTTGTTTTTTGTAAAATTTGTATGCTTTTGGAGAACATCGGTTTTCTTCCAGTTTTATGGGGTTCTTAGTGGGGTTATATATAACTATTCACCCCCCAATTTTTAAAATTATTATTATTATTCAAAGTCACACTTTTGCAGCAGAGAACTGTGCTATTGGTAACATAGTGAAATAAAAAATGGGAAGTCTGTGTAGAATGAATGTAGCAATGTAGGTTTTGCTCATTCAAAAGAGAAATGAGACTTTTTCCGTAGGAGCCCCAATTTGACCAATCGACATGAAATGAGCTTGTTGCTGTCAATATTCGTACACGTTTGAATTTATTCATTTCGTTTTTTCGTCGCACTACGAAGAAGAAACAAAAGACATTTTTCTTTGTTTACCATTGGAAATATGCATTCTCAAATCGAACGGATTATAAGCTGGTTTGATAATACAGTTTAATTTGATATTCAACCATGGAAAGATTTGGGCCGAAAGAAAACGTTATGAGTGGAGAAAAGAACGAAACACTGCTACATAGAACAGAATAGAATAGAATAGATTTTTATTTACTGCATAACTATACCCTATAAGGGTTAAAGGCAAGCAAATACAAACATGACCTAATACATTATACAATGATATGAAAGTAATTTTATCATCATTTGATTGAAAAAAGAGAAAAAAAATGTACATACACATACATATACATATATATATATAGCCTTTATGACATGCTATGATATATTACATTCGCTTACAAATAATCCAATGGATTTCAAAATAGTATCGTCTGTAAATGCCATTAGTTTGATGAACTGCTCTTTTTTAGACTCAAATGAATGGTTATTTAGAACAGCCATGGTTTGAAACATTTTAATTCGCAGATCTTTCTAATACTAAATGCTAGGGCCCAGTCTATGTAGCAGTCAAAATTAGAGTATCGCCTCCCCCCTCCCCCCCCCCCCCCATCCCCATCCCCCCTTATAGATGATTTCGGATATAGTATGTTCGGCCTAGGCTATGGATGGCGACATGTAATTATGTATGCGGGCTAGAAAACAGTCAATGTTTACTTGATTGTTTGTGTTGCGGTTTTACGGTTCAGTCAAACCAATGGGTTCATGTCGAGCGCGGTCAGTTTACCTAACCACACTTATTCTGGGCAGACTTAGTCATCTAAGCGGTTAACCAGTATTGTGCACATTCTTTCGCGAGAAATTGACAGGTGCCCTTCTTGAATCAGCGGAAGGGAGAGAAAAACATAGAAAATATTTCATGATCAATCGCAACAAAAGAATTTTGCCGACCCGGCAGGGGTAAAACCCGCAACCTCCTGATCACCAGTCGAACGTGCATCCAACTGAGCCACAGAGGCTGGCCTATTTGCGTGTATGGTAGTAGTAGTAGTAGAAGTAGTAGTAGTAGTAGTAGTAGTAGTAACAGATACATTTTTCTAAACCAAAAGTTTCGATTTTTTGTATTTGCAGAGGGTTGTCTATACAAAGGTACATTGCACACAACTGGTATGCGATGGAATGACGGATGTGACTATACCTGCGTGTGTACAGACGGCAAAACAGGACAGTACAGATGTTCACCTAAGTAAGGCGCTTACCCAGAAAAATAACGTAAATTATTATCAGGATCCCCTTTGCTGAATGTAATAATGTGGACGTTTTATGCGCTGTTGAAAAAACACGGCTTTGTAATTTCTTCGTTCGTACATACAAGCGTTTTAATTTGAAATAGAAGGATAGTTCATAAATAAAAAGTAAAAGCATTTTTTTTTCAAAATGACATTAAACATCTCAAAAGTTACCTTTGGAAGCGAGGAACATACAAAAGAACGAAAACCAAAGACTTGGTTACATTAAATATGTTTATATGCAGCAACGAGGTTTGTGAGGCTGCATATGCCACCCTAGCACCGGCTTAAGCTTAATTCGATTTTAAATGCAACCGGAAAGAGCTTTATAGTTCCAAAGGAAATAAAAATATAATATGGACTTTGGTTAAGTACGGAGAGACGTTAAACGGTCCACACACGACACTTTATACCAGCTGCAGTAACGTAAAATAAACATTTAAACAAAAAAGTCATCACGAAAACATACCTATATTACGTTGATTGCTTAAAACCCACTTTTATATAATAAAACTGGGGTTTACAGGGGTATACATTATTGTTCTTATTTCTGCTCAGAAACATAGATTGTGGATACTCGATAGAAAACCTTCGCCGAGGCGGTTCTGTAGAGTACCCACAATCTATGTTTTGAGCAGATATATGAAAAATATTCATAATTCATATTTCTATTCAAAACATACATTGAGTGTACTCGTTAGAACCGCCTCGGCGAGGCGGTTCTAATTAGCAGCCACAATCTATGTTTATGAGCAGAAATAAGAAAAAATATGTATACCTCTGTAAACCTCAGTTTTACTATATAAAAATAGGGTTTAAGGGGTCAAAATTATATAGGCGTCTTTTCATTATGCATGGAGGCCCTAATAGTGACTATTAATTATTATTTAATAATCAGTAAGCATGTGTACTTTCGTACATGGTTTTGCAACTAATATTTCATTATTTTACTCATTTGCATATCTGACAATTTCAATTGAATGACGTAATATTATATCTTTCCGTTCATGTAACTGACAGAATATTTCTTTGATAACTGAAGAGATGTAATCCATCACGAAAACATGCCTATATAATTTTGACCCCCTAAAACCCCACTTTTATATAGTAAAATGGGGTTTACAGGGGTATACATTATTTTTCTTATTTCTGCTCAAAAACGTAGATTGCGGAGAGGCGGTTCTAACGAGTACCCATAATCTGTGTTTTGAGCAGAAAAATGAAAAATATCAGTTTTTTTATCTGAAAATTTTCAGTTTTTGGTGGTGAAATTTTCATTATATTTGAATAGGCGTGTTTTCGTAATGGATATTGTTAATACACCATGGGAACTGAAAAGGTATAATGAGCATCACTGTATGAAAACGTTATATGTTTTGTTGACTTAAGTATTATATGTATACAAAGCAGATCACCATCACGAAAACATGCCTATATAATTTTGTCCCCCTTAAACCCCACTTTTATATAGTAAAACTGGGGTTTACAGGGGTATACATTATTTTTCTTATTTCTGCTCAAAACCATAGATTGTGGGTACTCGTTAGAACCGCCTCATCAAGGCGGTTCTAACGAGTACCTACAATTTATGTTTTGAGCAGAAATAAGAACAATATCAGAATTTTTCATCTGAAAATTTTCAATTTTTGGTGGTAAAATTCTCAACATATTTGAATAGGCGTGTTTTCGTAATCTTATTTGCTTATCTGCCTGATGTATCGTAATAACTCTACATATTGGATCAAACTGTGTAGTCCCAGATTAGAAGCTACATGGCCTACACCTTTTTACCATACATCCAGCAATTTTTAGACATATCAACGTGTAGTAGTTTAAGGACAAGTATGTTTGAGGGTTAGAGTGTCCCATTATTAAAGTTAATCATGATTCCTTATTCCTTCATAGATGTCCAACATTCAACAATCTTCCAAAGGAATGTCAAATGCAGGATAATCCTAATGATCCTTGCTGTCAACAACCAGTGTGTACCCCAGGTGCAAATGGCACAATATCCTCTGTACCAGTACCTTCATACGGAAAAGGATTTACCGGATATGGCGCACCTGTTACACCTACGATAGGAGGAGGTTCCGGTGGTACAGGAGTACCAACGATGGGCCCCGGTATACCTGGTCCGACTGGGTCAGGAAGTAAGTATCCTCTTCTGTAAGCAATGAGTTTTATGATAATTCCAAAACACAGGCTTTGATTTCAACAGGCATTTATCAATAAGCCGCAAAGTAAGAAAACGCCCTTTCTGACATGTGCGCCCAACAAAGTCTCAAATTAACCTGTGTGTGCACAAATCAGCCTGCGCGTCTGCGCAGTCTGATCAGTCTTCTTTGTCCGCATAAATAAGATTTTGCATCCAGGGCTATCCAACAATCTCCCACAGAAGATTCTGATACGCGTGTGCGAATGCACAGGCTGATCAGAATCTTCCCAGAGCGCACCTTTCCTATGTTGGGTTTTCTGACGTTCGTGCTGTAATGGTATTGTGGATAATAAAATAAAGACTGATCATTATCATACGAACCTAGCATACAGATTATATTTTTCTTGAAGCGTCTCATTCCACTGTTTATTTTAAAGATGGTTCTAATAAAGTGAAAAAGTTTTCTTTTTCAATGGCATTGCTGTAATGGGGTATTGTGTTTTAAATATCAAACAATATAAATGTAGCTTAGTTCAGTAAATTTAACTTGATCAAACTGCTCTCCTTCAGATTTGATAAGTGACTTCCAAACAGTTCCAAGGCGGTGCTTTTGCTGTGAATTACTATTTCTGTCATTGTATGTTTTTGCATGTTATGTCCCGATGAAATTTTTTGGATAGCTGTTTGGCCAATTTACGTGAAAGAAACTTCTTTTTCTTTCTTTTTGTTTGCTTTCTGCTTGTAGTGTTCTAATTGTGGTGCTGCTGCTTTAAGTGTGTCCGTCTTTCCCTTTAGTGTCTTGGGCGGATTATGTTAGGTAATTGTATCAATTCCTGATCTTTGCCTTCCTTTCTATTTATGAAATTTTGCAAGCAGTTTGGAACTAATGCATAACTTACCTTATTTAATTTTAGTGTACTTTTAAAAATATTTCATCATATTATGCCCCCTTTTAGACTGACGTGTAGGAAAATGTTGTAAGCAAAATATCTCAAAAACACCTGAAGCTAGGTCCCTGAAATTTTGCAGGCCATCAAAGATCAGACGTTTTAGCGTCTTTGCAACCTGTCATATCTTTGAAAACTTGTAATGAAAGGGTTTTGAAATTTTAATAGATGCATTGCTTATGAAAAATTACATAGCAGACCCGTATTTTTTTCTTTGCCATTGCACTCTTCATTCCGTTGGACTTAAAATATCTTAGTTATGCACCGTTATTAACTCATGCATTGTAAGCCTATAGAACATAATGAAATCTTGTGAGTAAGATATCTCAAAAACGGTTTGAACTAATGCCTTGGAACTTGGTGAGGTTATTGTAATGATAAGTGGATAGCCGGATTAATCTCTTTTTCTTTTTTTTTTAAATATAAAGATCGGATTAAAGCGTTATGGCCCCTTCCCAACTTTGGCATTTTGTATGGACAAGCGTATAGTTAGGGGCATAATATTTTACAAACACATCTCTTGTTTTAGTAATCTCTCTCGCTCGAAAAGTATCATAATATTACAGTCTTCACCTAATCATCAGTTGTTGAGTTTTCGCGTTGAAAATAAAGGTTTGCGTTTTTTCTAATGCCTCCTATTGTGCAATTAAACTTAGCACGATGTTTGATAGGTGGATGTGTCTATAAGGGTATGGTATACCCACAAGGTCGAACCTGGGATGATGGTTGCACATACAAATGCGAGTGTATGGATGGTACCAGTGGACAATACAGATGTACAGACAGGTAAATACTCACTTTTGGACAGCCTGGTTAGGGTTGTTCGTCGATACCTTCTGTAGAACTAAATTGTGCTACATGCGGGGCGCAAAGCCCTGGGCAAAGTTGTACGACTGGGATGCATGATTCGTCTATATTTTCAGAAGATGAGAAATCCCTTGCGTCAATGGCGCAGATTTATAGTCAAAGGCCGCCAGGGTGCTGCCCTGACTTAATTAGAATTGCCTTACAGTGACAAGAATGCATTTCTTAAAATTTACTAGTGCAAGAGACTAATTCATTTCCTCACATAAATGTCGTATGCGTTAAATATTTGGCAAAATATCGTATTTTTCTGTTCTTAAAGCTCAATTCAGTGTGTGGTGTTTTGCGCTGTCATCTGCATAGCATAAATCTATATTGGTGGACGTATTAACCAAGTAAAAAAGTAAATTCGCGTGCTAATACAAGCAGATCCACAAAAAGTAAAATTGAATTCGCGTGCTAATACAAGCAGATCCACAAAAAGTTCTCAACATCAAAGGAAACGACAGACAAATTAAACATCCACAAAAAGAACAGATGACAAGCATACTTAGCTATCCTTTCCACAAGAGGTGGCAACTGTTACTCAAATTTAACAGAATATATTTTTATATACATAATTATTAGAAGAAAAAAAACATTAATTTTGTTTTGAAATACTAAAGAACATTTACCAAAAGTACCACAATAAAATTACCGCCTTCCCAGCTAGCATTCTACGTAAATCTATATCGGGCCGTCATCGGCCCGTCAGCTACCCTGACGGGCCGATGACGGCCCGATATAGATTTACGTAGAATGCTGACTGGGTTGGAACGGCCAATAATAAATTACTGGGTGGGGAGGTTAAGCTAGCTTAACGGGATCCAAGCCCTCTCACTCCCCCATTGTTTTAAATGATTAAAATGCTGGTACATAAAAAACCCCATATGAGCTGCATTTTATATGTCCAAGAGTACAGATTGTCTTCACGCGGACAACGAAGACTTTGATGTGCACGCCATGGGGATATTGTTAATGCTTCTATCCGTCTGACTGTCCGGCTTCCCGTCACGCTATATCCTCCTAAACCGCTGGGAGGAATTCAGCCAAACTTGCTACATGACTTCCCCTTATGATAAGGGTGTGATAGAGCAACATCATTTTTCTGTGCATTCCTCCGTCTGTGCGTACGTCGTCCGTCCATTTGTCTGCCGCGCTTTCTCGTCCGAAACTGCTGAGCGGAATTAACCAAACTTTCTCCTTCACTTTCCCTCATGGTAAGGTTGTGCGACAGCAACATTATTTTTCCGTGCATCTGTCAGTCCGTCCATCTGTCCTTCACGCTATCTCCTCCTAAACCACTGGGCGGTATTCAAACAAACTTGCTATATCTCTTCCCCTCATTGTAAGGCTGTGCGAGAGCAAAATTATATTTTCGTGCGTCCGTCTATTTGTCCGTCACGCTATCTCCTCCTTAACCACTGAGCAGAATTCAGCCAAACTCGTTGCATCACTTCACGTCATAGTAAGGTTTCGCGAGCAAAATTGTATTTTCCGTGTTTCCATCTGTCTGTCACGGTATCTCCTCCTAAACCACTGGGCGGAATTTAACCGAACTTGCTGCATGACGTCCTCTTATGGTAAGGGTGTTGGTCATGTCATGCTATTAGCAACATTTGCAACGAGCATGGTGATTTGCGATGGCGCGCCATTGACTGGGCATTCTAGTTTGATTCCTCGTTTGGCGCACATACAAGAAGCTACCTTTTTTGATGTTGGGGATCATATGCATGTTAACGTAATCTCACATCTGGCAATATAGATAATGAGAGTTGACTCTCATTATCTCAAGCTCCAAGAGATTAAATAATTTGGTTTGAAATAACAGTAGTTTGTGGCAAAATGAATGGAAACATAATTAGCATATAGCTAGCTATACTAATATTGCCTTTCACTGACTTTGACTTAAACAATAATTGGAATTAACATTGTTTGTGAAGACAGGAATCAATTGTTTATTTATTATTGTCTGTGATATCATTGAAATTAGAAACGTACATACCCTAAATGTTTTGCCTGTAAAATAAAATTCTTCCTATATATGTCGATGAGTTATTAAAATGATGTTCTAGTTACGCTAATTGCTAAAGGCATGTATTAGGGATTATAATGATAAACGTTACGACAGATTCAACTTCAGAATAAGAAATGTTTTTTAAAAAAACAACAACTTCACAACACATATTTGCCTGACAAAATTATCAATACAACATTGTAAACTCAAAATCACTACATTGCTCATTTAGAGCTTTTGTCTTTATAATATGACTCTAAGCGTACAAATCACCTATCTGTTTGCATCTAATTTTATTTGTAGATGTCCATCCTATCAGAATGTCCCACCTCAGTGTCAGCTGGCTACTGATCCACAAGACTCGTGCTGTAAAATTATTCAGTGTGGTTCGCTTGGATCGGTTACAACACCACCACCACTTTTTGCACAGACCACACCACCATCAGGAGCAGGTAAATAAATCAACATCGCTTTGCTTGCCACCATGGGAACATCACGTCATTTAAATATGTCTATAAAATAGTACAGAAGAAATTCAGGAATAGCCATAATCATAGATCATACCCTGAAAATAATCAAGAGGAAGACAAAACACAACATGACTAAACGAAGCAGAGCAACAAGCCCCGTCTTCCCCAACAAGCTGATCAATATGTGAGAGAGGATCCTCTGAAACAACAAAAGACAACAACAGGCCAAAACATGCAGAAGTCCCGCAGCAACCGGTAACAAGACCACACAAAATACAACCAGCACCAGAACCACCGGCTGAGACCGATCGATAGTAAACACTACCGTGGGGTGTTAAATAAATTTCACCCTAAGCTCAAATGTTGTAAAAACAAAATAGCTCGGCTCGCAAAGAGTTCAACAAAGCACACTGCACACACACAAAGAATTAGAAAACAAAGCAGGCGGCTACTGAAGTGAGGTGACTTCATTACTAACAAAAGATCAAGAAAACTGGAACACGAAAACAAAACAGACTGCAAAGTTGGCAGCCATACAGCGGGTGACAGGACGTGCAAACAAGTCGTAACGTATGGCGAGGGGCCTCAAAGCCCTCAGGCGCACGGCTCAGAAGCTAAGAAGACCAGGCTTCAACATGAATTTAGCAATTTAATCTTATTTTAACATCAGACTTGTTCAAATGACAGTAAATGGGCCGGACTACAGCATTTCCTACAAGACCACATGTCCGCGAAGCAAAAACTCAGATCAGCCTGCGCAAATGCACAGACGGATCAGATTCATTGCTTTGCGCTGATTAGCCAAACATCTAAGCTTTCTTTAGACGAACGCTGGGTGCATATGCAATCTTGTAGGAAATGCTGTGCCTCGACTGAAATTTCAGAGATTTTGTTAGCAGGCTACAAACTTCATAGAGTTCGTGGCTACGCACCTGGCCATACAAAGAACGGTCAACATAAGAAACATAACCTTAGAATGGTCGGTAGTACAACCACCAGTGGTGGTGTTAAATCGATTTTACTAGGACCGAATTTTCGCCCTAGATCCAAATATTGTAAACCTGCAAAATAAGTATTCGACTCGGTTAGAAGGTCCCTCAGTGAAACATCACAAAAAGGTACAGCAAATTAAATCACTGTGATGACAAAAAGATTAGTGTTTGTGGCAATCTACTCAAATATTGGCAGTCAGGGCCCAGTTGTTCAAAATTAACGATGTCGTGAGTTAACGTAGTGTTAAAACTCATTAAATTTGGCACATACGCTAATATTTTTGCATTTGCAAAAGCTACTCACATGTTTCAGCAAAAAAACCTGTGCATTAAATATTGTACTTACTAGAACAGTTAACATTTTGACCACTAACGAGCTCATTAAGCTAACCATGCTTTGAACAACTACGCCCTGGTTTAAAAACTGCAAAACTGCAAAAAAAAAACTGTGAATTAGATATTGTATTTTCTAGAACAGTTAACATTTTGACCACTAACGAGCTCGTTAAGCTGACGATGCTTTGAGCAACTAATGAACAACTAACAGAGCTAAAGACAACCACTAGTTGGACCACAGAGGGCCCAATCCAATACATTACATCAGGCATTGACCTTCTAGTGAAGGAATGTTATTTTCTGAAGTAGAGTAGGCGATGACGAAACATGATTCTTGCATGTCGCAGGCACTGACAATATTTGATATGCATCGCCTTTATTATGCCGACTCAAGAACAATGGTAAAAAATACCAAATCTTTATCAACAAGTTGTGCCATATTTAGATCTGATGCGCCGACACTGTGACTACAGAGGGTATTGTCAAGGTCGTGAACTATTTTCTAACACCTTTGTTTTTACATTTGTATATACATTTTCACTAACCAAAGTGGCTGAAATTGGGACGTGAAATTGAAATATAGAATAGGGTACGATCATGACGCCATTACGAAAAAAAAATAACTTCCTATTATGCCGTTATTTCCAACACTAAAAGTGAACATATGAAAAATATAAATTAACCCATTGTAGTCGGGACACACCAAAAGAGTAATTGATAAAAAGTGCAGACCAAGATCAGACGCCGCAGAACGCGGCGTCTGATCAAGGTCTCTACTGTTTGCGTTAAGTTGAGCTATTTTTCTCTTGGAATATCCAAATCTCATAATCTGAGCTACCTAAAATTGAAATTGGACTCTTCCAATATATAGTTCGGTGAGTTCATTCAGTCTACAATGGGTTAAGTATCACAGGAAAGGCCACAATCACAATGCCTAGCCTCCACAAAGTATTGAAACTTTGCCGTACAAGTAACTTCTAAGGCCAGACCATGGAAATTTGTTCTAGACGGGGGTACTTTCGGCCACTGAAGGTTTATCATAGCGCTACGTAAGGTGCGAGGGGGGCAGCAAATGGGGATAATTTAGGGTGTTTTCGATCTTGCATAAAATAATGGTATGTAGAATGTACTCCTTAGATGATGCGATTCTAATGAGTACAGACAATATACATTTTCATGATGAAGTGAGATAGTTTCCCTAAAAAACCTCAAGATATTTGAGCCAGCCCACCAAACCTGCAAAATGGCATGAACGCCCAGTGAAGCCTCGGATTAGCCTGGGCATCCGCCCAGTCTGATCAGAGTATTTGCTGTGCGCTCAATGAGTAGCTAAGGACCCCAAGCTTTCTATATGCGGACAGCGAAGCCTCTGATCAGTCTGGGCGGATGCCCAGACTGATCTGAGTCTTCGCTTGGCGCACATGCCATTTTTAGGTTTTGTCATGCTCATGCGCATGCTCATGCTCATTTGTTATCTTATGCTATCGAAAGATTTCCTAGGGTCTCGAAATCGAGTTCGAATCAGCCTTTGGAAATATGCGTCAATGAAGTGTTACTGTATTCAAATGTATGCGTTTGATAATTGCAGCCTATTGTGAATATCAGGGCTACTACCATCGCCAAGGTGAATCATGGAATGACGGTTGTGGACTTACGTGCCGATGTGAGGATGCAGCACACCATTACTATCAGTGCACTGACAGGTGAGTCTGTAAAGTCGGTACTGTGAATAGCATCGCTTCAGATAAGAAAGGGTATCCACATAATATATTTTTCTTATCTTTCCATGAAAACATATGTTATTGGCACTCATTAGAAGCGCCTTGGTGTGGCGTTTTTAATGCGTACCCACACATTATGTTTATTTAGGAATGAAAAATTATAGATACTTATCAGATGAATAAAAGCAAAACCTTCTAACTATTAATTAATATGCATCATTATTGCACAGTTTTCTTACCACTTTATATGTTCGATGACGGTAAGAATATAAATGGAAAATGCAACCGGTGAACTCACTGGTTTTCTGAACATTTCCATAACCAGCTAAGGGTTTTGTCTCTGTCTATCTATCTACTTAATATTTGTACAATATAAAATGTAGCAAGCAGATTCACTACCAACATGCCACTTGATGGTACATGTATGTACATCTTGATACAGTGCTTGTGTACAAGTACAGGTACTTTTACTTGATCACCCTCTCCGCAGATATCTATTTAGCATTAAAGACAATAGAATGCTGCTCTTGTTGGTTATGATAATAATAATGATAGTAATAATAATAATGATAATAATAATAATAAGGATTTGATGTAGCACTAATAAAATGAGCCACATCGTTAGAAAACGTACTTTCTGACATGTGGAACCAACGCGCAGTCTCATCAAATTTGTTCTTAGCACCCTTGCCTATTCAAAATGCGCACAGTGAAGATTCTGATCAGACTGCGCGAATGCGCAGGCTGATCTGAAATCTTCGCTGTGCGCACAAATCCGATGATACGTTTTCTGACTGCGACTAATAGGCATTTTTACTTGAATATTCAGGTGTCCCAAGTATGATAATGTACCGATTACCTGTTCATTCGTACCGGATCCGAAGGACCCCGCCTGTTGCCGAGTACCATCTTGTCAGGGTACGACCGGATCAGGCACAAGTGGCACGGGAGTTCCCCAGGGATTCACAGGTTCTTTTACTGGCTATGGACGACCACCGACCATTGATCCAAGCTCTTTAGCTAATACTGGATATAGAAGTAAGTGTTTTTTTTGTCGTGGCATAGTCAGAATGATGTATTTTGAGTTTAGATTTTAACATTACTTCACTCTAGCTGGTGATTAGTGTCGTGTGGCGGCCGTAAAATTTCACTCCGTACTTCACTATAGGACAGGTTATATTTCTATTTCTTTTGGGTACATTCAGCCCATTCTGTTCACTTTGAAAATCGAATAACACTTAAGCCGGTGCCAGGGGAGAGGGGGAGGGGGAGGCGTTAATAGCCTTGCAAACAACATAACTGTAAATGAAGAAAATTAATAAAACCGAGCCTCCGATTTTCGCTCTTCTGTGTGTGTTCTTTGTTTGCAAAGGTGACATTTTAGAATTGCATATTACCATATTCAGATATTAGGGGGGAATTTTTAACATTGGTGTGTGTGTGTGTGTGTGTGTGTGTGTGTGTGTGTGTGTGTGTGTGTGTGTGTGTTACTCTCAAGTTTCACTCTTGTTAGAATATATTGATATAATTTTAAGACACGAATAGACCTAGTGGACATGTAATTAACACAACTCTCACTATTATCCAGGTGCATGTTTATACAAAGGTCAGGTCTACCAACAAGGTCAAACTTGGCAAGATGGCTGTGATTATGAGTGTGAATGTACTGATGCCAGCAGAGGACAGTACAAGTGTACGGAGAGGTAAATGTGTTTGTTAAAGCAAAAACCCGTTTACTAATCTGATACCTTTACCTGTACAAGCATAAAACAAAAACTTTGCTGTAATAGCCGTCTAACAGAGCATTTTTAGTATTTATTTTCGCGCTTTCGCGCGAGTAAAACTGGTTTAAGCCCCAAGTAGTGTTTCTACTGATAGCTCTGTTGCAGCTCGCCTTTATTCGTGATCCGGTGGTTTTGATGTGGCATTTGCATCACGAAAACATGCCTATATAATTTTGACCCCCTTAAACCCCACTTTTATATAGTAAAACTGGGGTTTACAGGGGTATACATTATTTTTCTTATTTCTGCTCAAAAACATAGATTGTGGTACTCGTTAGAACCGCCTCGCCGAGGCGGTTCTAACGAGTACCCACAATCTATGTTTTGAGCAGAAATATGAAAAATATCAGAGTTTTTTTTTTTCTGAAAATTTTCAGTTTTTGGAGGTGAATTTTTCTATGTATTTGAATAGGCGTGTTTTCGTAATGGTTTTGTCATTGTTTTTTCCTCATCTCACCTTGCCCAGGAAGGCTGTGCTTCATGATTGTGCCATATATATATATATATATATATGTGTGTGTGTGTGTGTGTGTGTGTGTGTGTGTGTGTGTGTGTGTGTGTATACAGTCGACTCTCGTTATCCCGATTTCGAAGGGACTCTCTGAAATACTTTGAAATATCCGTACCTCGACATATCAGATTCGCAGAATTGAGGAAAACATAATTCGAACAACCACATTTAACAAATATATATGTAATTTGACTCTTAAAGTTAGAGATATATCGAAAATATTGCGGAACTATTTCTCCTCCTTTCCACATTACTTTTTTTACCTGTTGTTAGATTTTCATGTTTACAAATGTAGGTAGGGACCAAATTTTCACTTAGAGATAAGCGGTTATTCGAGATAAGCGCGGTCGAGATAACGAGAGTCAACTGTATATATATATATATATATATATATATATATATATATATATATATATATATATATATATATATAGCTGTTAGTATCTATATGTAATAAAAGTACTAAACAACAAGACTGCGTGATTGTGGCATTTTCTGGGTATTTTCACAGATATGTTTACACTAAATACATGGATACAAACATGTTTAAGCTGAAGAACTGATTACCTTCCCAAATTAATGCGCGTACGCGTTTTGTTTCTAATTAGATGTCAAAGAATTGCCTCCGTTCCAACTGGCTGCCACTTTGGAGTTGACCCCAATGACGCTTGTTGTCAGAAATTAATTTGCGATCCAACAGCGGCTCTTGGAACATGTAAAGATAACGTAAATTGCGCTGCCTATGGAACCTACGTTTGTGGAGATACTTACAAGGACTGGGCTACCCAGAACTGTGCTAAATATTGTGGCATCTGTGGAGGAGGTAAATATAACTGTAGAATAGCCGCTTTTTCAACCAAAAAGTATTTATATTTTTCTTATTTCACTTCGAAAGCATACGTTGTTGGTACTATTAGAAGCGCCTCGGAGATATGTTTTCATGGGGAAATAAGAAAAATATGTACCAGATACTCTCTCCTAGCTGGAGCTATGGATATATATTACTTTAGTTTACTTGAAGCAAAATTATTCACATTACGAATACACGCCTATTCAATTATATAGAAAATTTCAGCTCCAAAAACTGAAAATTTTCAGATAAAAAACTCTGATATTTTTCATATTTCTGCTCAAAACATATATTGTGGGTACTCGTTAGAACCGCCTCACCGAGGCGGTTCTAACGAGTACCCACAATCTATGTTTTTGAGCAGAAATAAGAAAAATAATGCATACCCCTGTAAACCCCAGTTTTACTATATAAAAGTGGGGTTTAAGGGGGGTCAAAATTATATAGGCGTGTTTTCGTGATGGGATTATTGTAAGAACATTCTTTAATTGTGGAGAACAGGTTTCATATATGTGCATGGTGGCAAGGGCAATGCAGCAATAATGCAACGTAAAAATATCGGTAGAACATTGAAAAGCGGTGATGAAATTAAGAGTTCGCGGTGATGAAATATTAAGAGTTCTAAAATGAATTATTAGTTCGTAAGACAAGGCTGTAGCACATCACGTGAACTTTCCTTATACCCCGCGCGGGTAAGTTACCCCGTTCAAGTAAATAAAGTTTAATATTTTATTCAAATTTAAGTATTATTTTCACTGGTTTATCTGTTTTATAACCGATAGTTTAGTCTACAAAGTGTTACAGCTTAAAATGCATATCAGACGGAATAGTTAAGGGTATGAATATTTTAGTAAGTGAAGGTGACCCGTTGTCTGTTGAACGTAATCATATCCAGCTTTTTAGTGACACCAGCCATATAACCACACGTCAAATCAGTAAACAGATTCTAATAGAAACGATCCCTGAGAGCAATGAGCAAACACCCACGCACACACACACGCTAGCACACACACACACACACACACACACACACAAACAGGTGCGCGCGCCTAAATATTCGCAAAGAGAGAGCAGGGTCTTCATTGCCAAATTAAAAAATCATATGCTACTGTGACTATACTGACGAACAGAAAAGCCGCTGATGAATGTATTGAACACAAAAAGTAGCCCAGCAAACACAAAACGTCGCAACAACGTCGTTACAACGTCGCTGCAACGTCGTGGCGTTGCAGCGACATTGTAACGACGTTCCTGCGACGTTAAGTGTTGCTGGAGGCACATGACGTTTATACAACGTCGCATTAAAGTCGATGCAACGACATGACGATACATCGACATGAATGCGAGGTTGTATGAACGTCATGACGTTTCGTCAAGTCAGTGTGGCCTATAAACGTCATGATATTCTAGCAACGTTAGTACGACGCCAAGCGGGCACATGACGTCGCATAAAGGTACATGCAACGTCATGACATTACATCGACGTTAATGAGATGTTGTACGAAGTCACAACGTTGAATCAACGTAAATGCGACGTTATACAAACGTTTTATGTTGCATCAACGTTAATGCGACGTTGTATAAACGTCATGTTTTGCACTAATGTTAATGCGACGTTGTACTAACATCATAAGGACTCTTTTCTTTGTTGCGCTTCATATGTTCATATTGATTTTAGGTTCTGGTCCGTCTACGACGCCTGCTTCTACAGGTCCCTGCAAGAATGCCATTCCAAACTGTGATCAGTATGGCCAGTCTGCGTGTACAGGACAGTTTCTACCCTGGGCCAAAGCTAATTGTCCAGTTTACTGCAATTTATGTGGTACGTATCACAAACTTTTACAGTTGAATTGTCACAATCAGGTAATACGTGCATATTTTTCTTATTTGTCACTTTTCATGGCCAAAACAAATGTTTTCGTGGACAAATAAGAAAAACATATGTTGTGTTTTTTGTGGACATATAAGAAAACTATCAATACATTTTTTTTATGAAAACGCCTTATCTTGTGCTATGACATATGCTTACCAGTTTATTTTACGGAATCGTCAGCTGGTCTATATTCTCCTGCTGTTCTTACATGCCCTGAAGACACAAATGCACATGCGCTGGGAATGTGATATTTGCAGAATTTTCGACGTGACCGTATACTGAGTGTACATATGCTAACCTGGAGTTGGCTTATAGCATATGAGCCAGGGCACATTGCAAAAACACGCCTATATTCTTTTTTAAACCCCACTTTTATATAGTAAAACTTGGGTTTACTGAGTACACATTATTTTTTTATTTCTGCTCAAAAAAGCATAGAGTGTGGGTACCCGATAGAACCGCCTCCGCGAGGCGGTTCTAACGAGTACTCACAATCTATATTTTGAGCAGAAATATGAAAAGTATCAGAATTTTTATCTGAAAACTTTCAGTTTTTTGGTAGTGTAATTTTCAATATATTTGAATAGGCCTGTTTTCGTGATGACAGCATTTCCTACAAAAGTGCATATGCGACCAGCGACAATTCAAATCAGAGTCTACCCTTTTCCGCCTGAAGACGACGTTTTTTCATCCTTGGCGACCTGCAGAGCGTCTTGCAAAGATCCGACTGTGCAAATGCGTAGGCAGGTTTGAGTCTTCGCTAGAAGTACATTCATTATTGTAGGAAATGCTGTTCATATGATAATGTATTCAACCCCGGGCACTAAACCCTTAATGCGCCATGTAAAAAAAATATAGCAGACATTTTGATTTTTTTATTATTACTACTTATTTGTCGTGGAAAATAATTCTTGACATTTCACATGAAATGTCAAGACTTTATTTTAAAAAAAAAATAAAAGTAAATTGTTTTCTGCTGCGGTTGTGATTGGCGCTTTAAGAGTAAACATTATCCGTGCTTTTAGTGCCGATAAATGGAAAAATACATGTAACTAGTTTATATAAGTTCTAACTGAGCCAAAAAGTGATACATGTATAACGTACCTTGTGAAAATAGCGCCGAACGAATACTCAAATCACTCCGCACATCCACGCAATTTGATCAGAGTCTACGTTGAAGAAACTTTGCACTCTTATCTATCACAATGCGCCAGTGAAGACTCTAGTCAGACATCGTAAATTCGAAGACCGATCTGAATCCGCTGCATTACGAAAACATGCCTATTCAAAACACTGAAATTTTTACCACCAAAAAATTAAAATTTTCACATAAAAGATTCTGATATTTTTCATATTTCTGCTCAAAATATAGATTGTGGGTACCCGTTACCACAACCAATGCTTTTGAGCAGCAATAAGAAAAATAATGTATACCCCTGTAAACCCCAATTTTACTATATAAAGGTGGGATTGGGGGTGGGGTCAAAATTATATAGGCATGTTTTCCGCGTGATGGTACGTTCTGACGTTTCGGCTAAATTATTCTTAAATAATATGTACGTTTTCCCTTCATTTGTTTCTGTTTCAGGTAGTGGCACAGGGACTGGAACAGGCACCGGCGGTACGGGAACCGGTACCACAGGCACGGGACCCAGTGGAACAGGTACTTTACCCGGAACCGGAACTGGTGGTACAGGAACTGGAACAAGTGGTACAGGAATCACTGGAACAGGTAAATAACTCAAATATAATGTTTTGTTCTTGCCGTTTGATTCCGGATATAATTAATTTCTCTGAGTATAGTAAGCAAGTTTAACAGTATAAAATATAGCAAAATAAACAACGAAAAACACATTTACCTATACGCGATGCATTACGTATGCGTTTGACGCAATGCGAAAAAAAAAAGGGTTTTGGAGATGTTTGAGTAAGCTAACGGAGGAACCATCTAGTTAAAGGCATAATTTGTGTGCATATTCTCTTTGTTTAATATTTTATTCCTTCGATTTTATGTCATGCAACCTCAAATGAATGTCTTGGTATGTTTTTTTTTTAACCTTCTCAATGACCTGTGGCAAAATTAAAGATGGTACTAAGGAATTAAACAGAACAATGTATTACAGTCCAGTCAGGGGTTAAGTTAACCATTTTACCGGTCCACGGTCGTTCCAGTCCCGGTCCTCGGTCGTTCCGGTCCCGGTCCACAGTCGTTCCGGTTAATATAGCGGTATCGGTCGGTCCGTTCCAATCGCTCCATAATCATGACCGCCGTTCCGTTCCATTCCATTCATTCGTGTTCGCGTTATTGTGATAATAATTTACAATAAAAAAAATCATTCAAATTATTTACTTACAATTAATCTGAATTGCGTGTGAAACAAAACATTCCTAAAATCTGTCTAGCTATCATTTTGAACGATTTACTTATTGAATTATGAATTTCTTTTTTCGTTTAAACTTTAATTCCTAGTTTTTTACGCGACCGCTTAAAACAGGCGACTTTGTGTCGCTTTCGCTATTATCATTATTTTGTTTTATGCAACGGTTTTAAAAGTTTGTTTTTTTTTTCATACAAACTCTAGTCTCAACTACTGAATTCCAAGCCTGTTTTACCTATTAATCGCTGATGTTTGTCACGTTAACGACATCGCAAAAAAAATTCCATCAGGACGGTTCACCAGTGACCGATAATTCGGAACAAAAGATTGAAAATAATTTCATATTTTGTTGTAAAAAATACACATCGAACCTATCATCATGCACACACCTCACCCGTATGGGAAAAAAATCAAGTATCGAAATGCATAGAATTTACTGAGTTAAACTTACGAGAAAATACTTTAATTTTCTGTACTAAATCATTGATCAGATATTTACTGGTGATACGTCTAATGATATCCATTCACCAAAGTAAACATGTCTAATGACATTCATTGATCTTGATGTAAGAATATATATAGACTCTTGATGTAAGAATATATATACACTAAAGGCAGTTCTAACGAGTACCCACAATCTGTTTTGAGCAGAAATATGAAAAAATATTAGAATGTACACCAGTAAAATATTCTGATTCTGTCAGTAGCTGACAACTGCCCTTCTTGAATCAGCGGAAGAGGGAGATTTGTTTGTGTTGAGGTTTTACGGCCCAGTCAACCAATGGGGTCATATCAAGCGCGGTCAGTTTACCTTACCACACGTTTACTGGGCAGGCTTAGTCCTCTAAGCGGTTAACCAGTATTGTGCACATTTTTTCGCCAGACACTGACAACTGCCCTTCTTGAATCAGCAGAAGGGAGAGAATGACCGTAGAAAATATTTCATGAACAGTCTCCACAAAAGAATGTTGCTGACCTCGGCGGGGGTAGAACCCGCGACCTCCTGGTCTCCAGTCGGACGGCGCATCCAACTGTGCCACCGAGGCCGGCTATCGGAAGAGGGAGGACGACCACAGAAATGATTTCATGGCGTGCCATTGCCAGTCCCCACGCTCTTTGCTAATGTTGCCGGCCTTGGTGGCTCAGTTGGATCGCCATCCGACTGAAGACCAGAAGGTCGTGGGTTCAATCCCCGCTGAGGTCGGCAACATTCTTTCGTGGAGATAGATCATGAAATATTTTAGGAGATAGTGTGAAGAATAGATGAATGGATGACCAACACATCAAAAAATAATGTTGCTCTAGCACATCTTTACAATGAGGGAAAGTGATGTAGCAAGTTTGGTTGAGTTCGGACCAGTGGTTTAGGAGCCCTGGAGGAGATAACATGACAGACAGATGAAAGGATGCAAAGCCATGGCAGCTATCTTGCATTTCCAAATGAAACTATTTTAGCTATTTTTCATCTACAAGTCACCCTGATGACTCCTACAAAGTTTAAAGTCAATTGGCCTTTTGGTTCAGGAGAAGAAGCAAAAAATTGATTTTCAAGATGGCCACTATGGCGGCCATCTTTGATTTCTAATAGGATAAGTTTTAGTTATTTTTGATGTACGAGTCACCCTTATGCTTCCCACCAAATTTCGAAAAAATTGGTCTTTCGGTCCAGAAGCCAAATCTAGAGATTGCAATTATTCGAACCCCACTGAAGCAAGGAAATTTTCAGCAACACATACTTGATGTGCCCTTGTTTAAGCATAAAGTGGAGAGAATGGCATTTAGAGATCAGGATAGGGTTTCCATATGTGCATGGATCCCAAGGTCCACAATAGAAAGAAATACAAGCAAGTACATGTAAAGTCGAAGCACCTGCCTGATATGACTGAAACAATATTGAAAGGGTCATAAAACCTGAAATCCACCACCCATGCAATAAAAATAAAGCAATAAATTATACAAATTTAAGTCCTGTTTTTGTGTTACTTATTGTGTAACAGCCAAAGATTTTCTGACCAACAAATGTCATAGTTCAAGTAATCACAGGATCAGGATTTTTTTCTAAGCAGAGGTAGATGGGTGGTGGTTAAACCTTAAGTCTAATTTAGTGACCTATCTCTAGGGTACTCACAAAATATTTCTGAGTATGACTTCACTGAATTGGATACATCACACCTTTTGACTTATAAAATGGAAATAAACTCATAGCACTTATTACTTGTGTCCTTCCAAACAGAGGACAAGGTAATGGTATAAACTATCACTCAGCATAGACTCAGATCAATATACACATCTGTGCAATCTGATTTGTGTCTACACTGGTTGTTAAAATACTGTTCCTGCATCTTAAACATTGTTAGCAAACAACATAAACCCCAATCAGTCTGTGGATGCACAAGCTGATCTAGCTCTACTACAGTCATATCATAAGGTTATTTTCTATTTGGAAGTGCTCTTTGATACTTCACTGAATGAAATAATATATACTAATCTTGGCATCAAAGGTCATCAAACTGATTATTGTTTGTTTTGTTTGTGTTGAGGTTTTAGGGCCCAGACAACCCAGTGGGGTCATGTTGAGCGGGGTCAGTTTACCTAACCACACGTTTACTGGGCAGGCTTAGTCCTCTAAGCGGTTAACCAGTATTGTGCACATTCTTTCCCCAGAAACTGACAACTGCCCTTCTTGAATCAGCGGAAGGGAGAGAATGGCCGTAGAAAATATTTCATGATCAATCTCCACAAAAGAATGTTGCCTACCTCGGCGGGGGTTGAACCCATGACCTCCTGGTCCGCAGTCGGATGGCGCATCCAATTGAGCCACCAAGGCCAGCATCAAACTAATTAAAAGTACAACACGATAACACTGAAACAAAATCTAAAACCAGAGAAATATTTATTCTTGGTAATTTTCTTTCAAAATGATGACTGATAGCAAGTATTTGCTAACTTCAAATTCCTCTCTAATTTCAATTCTTGATATCCATTCTCATTTTTCAGAATATTGTTGTTCAATAGTCACTTTCTGTCAAAAGTTAATAGATAACTCCAGATAAGAGGGGTATCCCCATATTATTTTTCTTATTTCTCCATGAAAACCTATGTTGTGGGTACTCATTAGAAGTGCCTTGGCGACAACCTTCTGATGAGTACCCACAACATATGTTTTGTGGAGAAATAAGAAAAATATCAGTTCTTTTTACAGAAAAAAAATTGCCTTATCTGGGGCTGAGTTCCTGTTTGTATGCTGTAAGAATTTAATTTAAAATCTGAAACATGCTATCAGGAAAAACAAACATCCATAAACCTGGATCCTTTCAGTAGCATTCCAATATTCTTTGCATCTTTTTTAAAGTCAAGAATATTCTTTTTTGGAGTTGGTTTCAAGAGGATGAATGTCTTCTGCTGTCTTTGAACTCTTTGTTTTCAAAATCAAATCAAATCCAAGGTAAGGCCTACATCATGTCCTGCCACTATTTTAATGCCTGAAATAACAGGAAAAAATGCACAAATTATTACAGTTCTTCATTACCCCTGTACTATGAACTTATTTTCCTATCACATCTACATTGCATGAGGGACCATATACAGTGCATTAATGCTATCAGAATCAGATTAAAGTCTATTAAGCAAAATACATATTGAATTGTAAGAAATACAAAGGGGCATAGTTCTAAGAAACCTGATCCCACAGTTCTTAATTTTTTGTCACGTATGTCTTGAATGCATTACAAAAACATGCCTATTCAAATATATTGAAAATTTCACCTCCAAAAACTGAAAATTTTCAGATAAAAAACTCTATTTTTCATATTTCTGCTGAAAACATAGATTGTGGGTACTTGTTAGAACCACCTCAGCGAGGTGGCTCTAACGAGTACCGACAATCTATGTTTTGAGCAGAAATAAAAAAATAATGTATACCCCTGTAAACCCCAGTTTTACTATATAAAAGTGGGGTTTAAGGGGGTCAAAATTATATAGGCTTGTTTTCGTGATGGAGGGATCATGTGTGGTATAAATTTTATGAAACTCACACAAATGGTACAGAAATTGTTAAGCAAAATACATATTTAACTGTAGTTACAAAGGGGCATAACTCTAATAAACCTGATTCACAAATCCAATTTTCCTATAACGCCTGCAAAGCCTGATGTCCAAGTGTGACAAATTATATCCAAATGAAAATTATATCCATATGAGACTTTTGATTGATTGTGTTGGGGTTTAACGACACGTCAACCCTTGAGGGTCATTTTGTGTCGTCTCCCAGAGAAAGGGAGAAAAGATATAGAAGAGACAGTAGAGGAGATGAAAAAGAGGGACATATGAGACTGAAGATACGGAAGTTATGAAGCAAAGTCTTACTTGTAGACAAAAGGATGGAAACGAGGACAGCAAAAACTATATCCCTTTAAATAAACAAATACATGCATAAATAAAGTGTACAAGTTTGTCATATATTATACCGCATTTATTCAAAACTAAACTAAGCGGCAATAAGCCCCAGGGCATTGCAATTCTTATTGCCAAAATGACAGTATTAAATCCAAATTTGGGGCAAAAATAAGATATTTGGATGGCTTAAACTCAGTTTTGCATGTGTATAATAATGCATTTCTCCTACAAACGTAGGAGAGGTGTGACTAGATATAATGGGGCTTATTTTAGAATAAATATAGTATGTACATGTATTCAGTCTCATACGCATTTTAAACTTTAACACCCTGTACTAGTATAGATAAAATCATCATGAAACTTAATTAGTGATATTTTTCACAGAAAATAAAACTTTACCTTTCACTAAGATTGAAATTTCTGCTTGATTTGGAGTTTTGCAGCCCAGCAAAAACTGTCAACGTCATGTGCAGCCAGTCAATTAACCTACTTAAAATTTTCTGGGCAGACTTAGTCCTCTAGGCCGAAATCAGTACTTTGAGCACCAGTACTTTGTGTGCAGACTTTCGCCAGAAACTGACAACCCCCATGGTTCTTGAAGCAGGAGAAGGGGGAGAAAGACCATAAAAGTCATTTCATGTCCAATCCATCCCCACAAAAGTTATGGGACCTAGCTAGGATTTGAACATTTAATTCCTGGATCTGCAGGCAGTTGTGCTATTGACTGTCCTGTGGAGCTTGGTCCACACATAGAAGGAAGTGTGACAGAACCTTGGCCCTAGAATGGTCAGTATAAAACTACTTGGAGTGGGAGGGTGAGTTTGGGTAAATCAATTTTACTGGTACCAAATCTTCACTCCATGTTCAAATGATGTAAAAAATACAAAATAATTATTCAGCTTGCAAAGAGGCTCCCTTATTAGGAGAAATTTGGCAATTCATTATTTTTTAATGCTTGTGTTTATATTTTTTTCTTATGAGTTGACATTGCACAAATCTATTCTAAGGGACTGATTAATCTGTATTCCCTTACCTTTTCTCTATTTTTTATAGAATGGAAATGCCAACGATTAGAAAAGAATATTTTACATCAGCATGGGTTTTAGAGAAAGCAGATATTATGGTGCTCTGGAAAAGAGGGGAATAAAATCATGGAAAAAAGTCTTACTGCTTCAGTGGTTTTGTTATTTAAAAAAAAAAAATAACCAAACAAAATGGCCACTGGTCATAAAACACAAACTAGAAAATCATCAAGATGATTATAATTCACATCACTTCACTTTTTATGGAGAAAATGTAATTTAACCACTTTCCTATTTTAAGACTGTGGGCATTATATACTTTTAAAATATTCAAAAAAGCAGGTCTGTGCAGTGATGACCTTCATCAAACTGCTCCTACAAGATCTGGGTCTACACTCTTTGCCATATTCTATCAGAAATATTTACAGGCTGGATAAAATATCTGTAAATCATGGTGAATAGACCAAATATATTTAGTAATTATGGTATAAATGTACATAAAAAAAAAAATAATAATAATAATAAAATAAACAAAACAACAATCCCTGAAGTTCTACATACCTATTTTTTTTTTTTTTTTTTTTTTGAACATGTGACCTTAAAGTTAAAACACACCTATTCTTAATTGGCCATATCAGTATTTTAATTATTTTTCATTGAAATCTGAAACAAGTAAATAAACTTGTTACTGTTGGAATAAAGCACCTTATTTGGAGCTCTGATCTTTTATATCTTAATCTGCATATTTAGGGCCTCCACACCAGACCTGTTGTGCTCCAGAGAAGATACATTTTATTTTAGTTTATTTTGATTTTTTTTTTCTCAAAAAAACAAAACAAAACAAAAAAAACCAATTGATTTTATTTTCTTAGAATTTTTAATGGGGTCCACATTAGACTTGCCTCAGTGGCATAAGTCTAGTCATTCATTTGGACTTATCTGGAAAAAGTCAACTTATCTGGGGCTACAAATCACCTAGCTTCTGTCCATTTTTAACTCTAATCCCTTTGTCTATTTGGGTACCATAAAACTTACAATATCCTACCATTTTATAACCATATAACTTCCTGTAAATACACAGATACACAGCCTATTGTATTTAACAAAACCACACACAACAGTGAAATTGTTTTCTACACAAAATTTATATTTTCGTTTATTTCATTTGTTCAACATTCAAATGTAAGAATACATGGCATTTCATTGAAAAGACATTTTGTCTAAATAACATTTCCTCTGACAGAATTCTAAATGGCATTTCACTGAACATGATATTTGTCTCAAATTTATCTTGAGTGTCCAGGTGGGTAAATGTCCGGGTAGGTACTAAATGTCCAGGTGTAAAACTGTAAATATCCTCCAAGCCACAACCAACCCCCCCTTAGGACATGAGGTGTGGGTCTGGGGGGGGAAATTAAAATGGCATGAAGAGTAGAAATTTAAAATTATAGTCACTTCAAGTTTATTAGAATTAACTAACAAACTGCTATTTAATTATGTGGAAGGTGTTGGTAATGATGAAGATTTGGTTATATACGGAGATGATGGAAGTGTGATAATGAAAGGAATAGAACCAAGGACCTCATGGTCCATAGTCAGAAGCACTAAACACTCGGCCAACTTGAGGACACTTTATATCTTAAATAATTTGTCCTTGAATAAATACAATAAAAAATATTTCACAATGTTACATGTATCATCTGCAACTGTGTTTGCCAGTGACACACTTGAAGATAAACAAATTCATAATGAATCATGTCAACCTTTGCTGATTTTTTTTTTTCTTTGCAAAATGCCTGGTAGGGGTAAAAATTCTGATATTTTTTGTACATTCCTGCTCAAAACATAGATTGTGTGTACTCATTAGAACCACCTCACTGAGGTGGTTCTAACAAATACCCACAGTCTATGTTTTTGAGCAAAAATAAGAAAAATAATGTATACCCTTGTAAACCCCAGTTTTATTATATAAAAGTGGGGTTTAAAGGGGTCAAAATTATATAGGCATGTTTTAGTGATGTTTTAATGATGGTTATGAACTTTAAAATTGGATATGTAAGCCATGGCTATCTAGATAAAATGAGGTATCATGATGATAATATTTTTCTTATTTCTACATGAAAACAAATATTGTGCATATATACTCATTAGAAGCACCTTGATAAGGTGCCTGTAATGAGTACTTCAAGTGCTCAACATACCATATTTGGCCTAGTTATACACACTGTGCGCTTTGGTTTTTCAAAACTGCTAGAAAGACTTGTGGAAAGTATGTACCTACTTATATTAAGGAAACACTTTAAATAAAACAATGAAATGATAATACCTCATCATTATCATGTCAAGGGGAGATAACTGTCAAAAACTGAAGAAATGTACCCATTAGCAACCCCAAACCAGATCAAAATATCAATGTAAATACAAAGTGGGCGAAAATCCTTTGAGATTTACTCAAGCTATTGTCCTGAAATGAATATGTAGCTGTGCCACGGGCAGAATACTCTGTCAAAAATTGGCGAAATTTGCCCATAAGCAATCCCGAATCAGATCTCCATAATAGATATGCATGTACCACTTTGGTGAAAATCCGTTGACATTTACTAGTTATCGATTTTGACTTGCTGTGGGCAGAAAACAGTCGAAAATTTATGAAATTTGCCCATTAGCAATCCCAAACCAGATCTCTACAATATCAATACAAACACTAAGTTTGGTGAAAATCCATTAATAAATTACTCAAGCTATCATCTGGCAAAGAAAAGTCAGGTGTGTCTCAGATAGATAGCTCAATCAGTCAGAAATGAGCAATCCCAAACCAAATCTCCACATTAAGATTGATTGACTGTGTTGGGGTTTAACGACACGTCAACCGTTGTGGGTCATTTATGTCGTCTCCCAGAGAAAGGGAGAAAGAAGACAGAAAAGATAGTAAAGGAGATGAAAGAAAGGGACAGGGAAGAAAGAGGAACAGGAACGAAAGGGAAGAAGCAGAAGAAACGAAAATTTTCCCCCTCTTCCTTACCTGCTACAAGGACAGCAGGCCTTGCCCAACTGTAAGCCAATATCAGTTGCCCCAGTGACAAAAGGCACACAACACCTTAGCACCACCCAACCACCCCTTCCACATTATGAATGAACACACCAAGTTTGGTGAAAATCCATTGATATTCACTTTGGTTATCACCTGGAAACAATAAATAAGGACGGAGGGATGGACCTATGATAGTTGGATTGACAGAGGGACACTCGTACAACTAATGTGAAACCATAATACCCCACCACTATCATGTGGCAGTGTATAAAAAGAAAAAGATCTGCTAAGGGCTCATCAAATGATGCTTGTATGATGTTTTTGTGTTGTTTTTTTGCTGATTTTTTTTTTATAAAAGCACATGTTGTGGGTACTCATTTGAACTGCATCAACAAATCATAGAAAGCAGACATAAAAAACTGGTAATTATCTTGAAACTATAGAATGGTAAGTTTGGTAAAGGGGCATTAGAGGAACATTTCTGTGAAATTATTTTGAAATCAGGCCATTAGCCTGGGAGATGTCCTTTAAAAGTTTTTTTTTCCATTTTAGCTCTGGCGGCCATTTTGTTCAGCTGAGCGAAACCATTTTAGCAATACTGGTATAATTCCTGTAAAATTATTTCAAAATCCATTAATTGTTTAGGAGGAGAAGTCTCTTAAGTAGATTGTTGATAGAAGCATGACAGTCTACTCTCTTTTCTTTTTTTTAGCTCTGGTGGGCATTTTGTTCTGCCAAACGGAACCATTTTAGCAATTTTGGTAAAGGGTCATAAGAGGGACATTTTTGTGAAACTATTTTGAAATCCGGTCATAGGCCTGAGAGATGTCGTTTAAAAGTTTTTCTATTTTTAGCTCTGACCGCCATTTTGTTTCAGATTGGAATCAGTTTAGCAATTTTGGTAAAGGGGCATTAGAGGAACATTTCTGTGAAATTATATTGAAATCGGGCCACTGGCATGGGATTTGTCGTTTAAAGGTTTTTCTATTTTTAGCTCTGGTGGCCACTTTGTTTTAGGAGCGGAACCATTTTAGAAATTTTGGTAGCGGGTCACTCAAGGAACATTCATGTAAAATTATTTAAAATCCATTTACCGGTTTAGGAGAAGATGTCTCTTAAGTAAACTGTTAACAGAGGCATGACAGTCTACGCCCTTTTTCTATTTTTAGCTCTGGCTGCCATTTTGTTCAGCAGAGCCAAACCATTTTAGCAATTTTGGTAAAGGGGCATTAGAGGAACATTTCAGTAAAATTATTTTGAAATCAGGACCTTGGCCTAATAGAAGAAGTTGTTTAAAAGGGTTTTTCTATTTTTAGCTCTGGTGGCCATTTTGTTTAGTGGAGCAGAACCATTTTAGCAATTTTAGCTAAAGGGGCATGAGAGGAACAGTTCTGTGAAATTATTTTGAATTGGCCACTGGCCTGGGAGGAGATCTTTTAAATATTTCTTCTATTTTTAGCTCTGGTGGCCATTTTGTTTAGCAGAGCAGAACCATTTTAGCAATTTTGGTAAAGGGGCATGAGAGGAAGATTTCTATGACATTATTTTGAAATCAGGCTATTGGCCTGGGAGGAGATGATGTTAAAAGGTTCTCTATTTTTAGCTCTGGCAGCCATCTTGTTTAGCGGAGCGGAACCATCTAGGCAATTTTTGTAGAGGGTCATCTAAGGAACATTCCTGTGAAATTATTTCAAAATCCATTCAGTGGTCTAGGAGGAGATGTCGTTTTAAGATTTTCTATTTTTAGCTCTGGCCGCCATTTTGTTTAGCGAAGCAGAACCATTTAGGCAATTTTGGTAGAGGGTCACCCAAGGAACATTCCTTGCTGTAAAATTATTTCAAAATCCATTCACCTGTTTAGGAGGCGATGTCTTTAAGTAAATTGTTGACAGACGGACGACGGACAAAGACTGATCACAAAAGCTCACCTTGAGCCTTTGGCTCAGGTGAGCTAAACAATATACCTATTATAAAATAAAATTTGCACACTATTACCTCTAAACAATATGCTGACAAAAATTTACGAAATTACGAAAAGGGACATAACTCTGCCAATATTTGGTGTACTGTATCCTCAAAATAATATGCGCTGCTCCACATCATCCTGTAACTACTTAAGAAGTTTCAGCTTGATCGGATGTAAACTATAGGAGTTAGCCAGAAACGAAAAATTTTCAAAGGAGTATAACTGTGCTTATATTTGGTGTACTGTAACATTGAAACAATATACGCTGTTCCACATCATGGTAATTACAAATGAAGTTTCAGCTTGATCAGATGTAAACTGTAGGAGGAGTTAGCCGGAAACAAAAAATTTACAGAAATTTTCAAAGGGGCATAGCTCTGCTAATATTTGGTGGACTGTAACCTACAAACAATATGCCGTGCTCCACATAATGATCTAACTATAAATTACGTTTCAGCTTGATCGGATGTTAAGTGTAAGAGAAGTTGACCTGAAACAAAAAGTTAACAGAAATTTTCAAAGGGGCATTACTCTGCTAATAGTTAGTGGACTAACCCCGAAATAATATGCGTTGCTCCTCATCATGGTCTAACTATATACCAAGTTTCAGCTTGATCGGATGTAAACTGTAAGAGGAGTTAGCCAGAAACGAAAAAGGTTATGGACAGACGGACAGACGTACCCCGTAACATAACAGTCCCGTTTTTCAAACAGGCATATAAAAATTGATGAAACTTGCCAATTAGCAATCCCAAAGCAGATCTCCACAACCTTCAACCTCCTGATCACCAGTCGGACACACATCCAACTAAGCTACCAATGCCAGCTCATACATTCATGAAATAAATATCAACCTCAAGAGGGATTTGAACCTGGAATCTCATGTTCCAAAGTCAGGAGTGCCCAACTGACAATCTCCCTTCTTGAATCAGCAGACCCGGGAGAATGATGGTAGAAATTATTTCAAGATCAATCTCTTGAAGAGGTAGGCTGCCAAGCTAGGATTCAAACTTGCAACCACTAGATCTGCCGTCTAAAGCACTACTGACTGCACTGCTGAGCAGGTTCCAATCAGCTGATGATATACATGCAGTCTCTAGGTCAAGTACTTCTAGCACAAGAGGCCAGCAGCATTACTAATCTGCTTCCAGGCCAGAGTATGTGCAAGTACATGTACTGTTTCAAAGTCTTCCTGACAATGGTTAGACAAATGATTAAAATGTATAGTAGAGCCAGGTATTACTAGGTAACATTCCGAGACCTTTAATATTGCATGCCAGTATCCACTCCCTGCCTCTTAGAAGATCTCAGTGTCAAATATTATCATTTCATCAATACATGCATTTCTTTTTACCCAACAGAGTTAAATTGCAAATGCACCTGCCAAAGGCAAATATCCAGTTTTGTGGATATTTTGATGTTCCATGGAAAAATCTAAAAACATGCAAATCCATGAATATCTGACTATTGTTTGTGCCATGTGAAGCAGTTTTTTATCTAAATTGTTTCAAACATCCTTGAGCTACACAATATATAACAAGAAAGCACAAATTCCATATTATCTGGTTATATTTTATGTCAAGGAAAAGAACACTAAAACAGTCCATAAGTGCAAAATGTTGAGGCCACCCCAGGGATTTTGAGGAACAGGGGAACAAGGCCATGTATTACAGGGGAACGGGGGAAGATGAATCAAAAACAAGTGGCCCCCGGATCACGACTTGCTCACCTGAGTGACATAGCTACTCCAGGTATGCACCTGTTATGCAACATTTTTCCAATCCTATCATTGCAACTAATGAAAGGATGATCATTTAAGCAGTTCTTAGTTTTGAAGAAGAACACATGGCCATGGCAGTCAATGAAGCGTGACCATTTGGACAAACTCTCAATCATATTTCACTAGTAGAAACAATGTGAAATGATGGAAATTGGCTAAGTGGTTTCTGAAGAGTTGTTTAACAGTACCATGATTTTATACACAAGTAAACAGCACAGGGACAGGGAAATATAATAAATGTCAAAATGATTGCCTTTGGAAACAAAGATAACACTACAGATTAGAAAATGTGAGTCTTGGTTTTATTGAGAATCTTCATAAAGCAGTAAAGAAGTTTGCAACACTGCTTTAATTGTGGTTTTGGAAGAGCTGTCATTAAATAAGATCATTTTGTAAAATTTTATTTTGCCATGGCAACCCAACAAATTGGTCACTTGTCATAAAAACAAACAAACTGGGTAGACAATGATCATAACTGCAAAATATGGTTCACTTGACTTCACTGGTTATGGAGAAAATGAATTAACCATTTCTTCATTATAAGTCTATGGGAGTTTTCTGTTGCCATGACAACAAAACCAAGAGGCAGACTGGCAGACTTTTTATCTATTTTCAATTGCCCTTACCCATTTAACATTTGCACCAAACTAGAGTCCTACTACTTCAGTGGTTTTGGAGGACTGGTCAATGAAAAAATCTTTTTTTTTTTTTAATATTGCCATGGAAACCAAACAAAATTCTCACTGGTCATGAAAGGCACAAGCTGGGTAGACCATCATCAAATGTCATTACTGCCAAGTATGGTTCACATCACTTCACTGGTTATGAAGAAAATGCAATTTCACCATTTTCCCATTATATTAGTCTACAGGAGCTTTCTGTTGCCATGGATCACCATAATTTTAGCCATTTTGAATTGTCCTTACCCCAAAGCAGTTCATTTGTACAAAATTAGAATCATACTGCTTGAATGGTTTTGAAGGAGATGTCATTTAAAAAATTCCTTTTTTTTTTTAAATCTAATATTGCCATGGCAACCAAACAAAATAGCCATTGGTCATAAAAAATATATATTGGGTAAACACTCATCCAATGATCATAACTGCCAAACATGGTTCACATCACTTCACGGTTTTGGAGAAAATGCAATTAATTTAACCATTTTCCCATTATTAGTCTATGGGTGCTTTCTGTTGACATGGCAATCAAACCAAAAGGCAGATCACCAAATAATTTGGCTATTTTCAAAGGACCCTAACCAAGCAACATTCTTATCAAGTAAGGTACAAATCACTTCAATGGCTTTTGAGGAGTTGTCATTTGAAAATGTTAACGGACGGACAACCGAACAGATGTTTCAACAATTTGGGTTTAGGGGCTATGTCCCATTATGAATTTCTATAGGGTTTTAAGGGCTATGAGCTCCCTAACCTAAAGGTTTATAATGTATCTTAATGGAAAAAAGCAAATGTGGTTACAAAATTGAACCCCCCTAACCCAAAATGTTTGCTCAGACAGACGGACTGATGACGGATGTGGGCTAGGAACATGAGAACAAAGGTGATTCGGGAACAAGTAACACAGAAAATCAAGATTTTGATTTTTGGGAAGAAGGAAAAATGATAATTTTCTTCAAGGGAACAGCTACCACCACTGGGAGGGTCTTGATGTTATGGCCAACCAGACTATCTTCCATTATGTCTAAATCACCTAGGACGCAGACAGTGTACATTGTAAACTCCAGGCTGAAGGATGAAGGCCTACAAGTAACATTTTGAATTACACTACGGTTCTTTTACCTGCACAGGGTGTTACTTTTCCTGGACAGTGGACCTTCAGTTAATGTCCCGCTTCAAAGGATGGCGCACAGGTTTCATGTCATGCCTGCAAATGACATAAAAGAAAGCGTGTTCAGACACCAAAAATTCCCTTAGCCTAGGATCAATCCTGGCACAGTTAGCTCTAGAGGCCAGTGCACTCATCATTGAACTACCACACTATATTGTAGTCAGTATATGAAATTTTTAATTTTTTTATTATTAAGAATTTTTGCCAGACCAAATTTTTAACAGACATGTCTGCAGGCCCTACATTACATATACAGCTGGCCACTGCAAATTAAATTCATGCTACAGAATAACAGGTTCTGTACTTGTCCGATAACTGGTGCATGACGAGTAAGTGTGTAAGAAGGTGATTCTTTTCCGATTTTGTACAAACCGAATAATGCCTTATCGTTATTAGAGATGTCACTGTAATTTTACGGACAGTACTGTTGTCAAACATAAAAGTAAAGCGTATACACTTTAAAAAGAGAATACCGTAATAAGTAAACTTACATTTCGGGTGGTTCTTCGTCTTTGTTCCAGCCAGCTTGATTGTGACGTTCTGAATATTCTTCCGAAAATGGAACTGCACCTCTTCTTAGGGTACCGCACCGGGCCGGATATATTTAGGATTGTCTGTACAACAAGCTCATTTGCTTTTGTTGCAGGCTCTCTCTCTCTCTCTCTCTCTCTCTCTCTCTCTCTCTCTCTCCTTAGCCAGCCAACATTTGTTTTGTTTGAGTTATGGTTATACCACCAAGAAAACCCTTTGGGAAGTTCTCCCAGGGGTGTTCCTGGTCCCCTGAAATAAATTCAGTATTTTACCTTGTTCCCCAAAATTAAAATCTTGGCTTTCTATATTCCTTGTTCCCCCAGCACAATGGCTCAGTTGTCAGAGCATCTGCTTGACAGGGAGGTTGTGGGTTCGATCCCCGACAAAGGATACAAAGACCTGTCAGCTACACTGTACCCCTGTGTCAATCAGTAACGCGGGGTATAATGGTCTGGCACCTATTTGTATACCGGAATATCTGTCATCGACAAAGTATACAAAGACCAGTGTCAGCTGCACTGTCGGTTACCCGGAATATCAGCCAGGAACCCAGGGTATAGTGGCCTGTTACTTGAAGTGTACACCCGAATATCAATCAGCAACAAAGTATATGAAGTCCTGCCACTACATTGTACCCTGATGTATCAGTCAGTAACTTGGGGTATACACTTAGAGTGTATAGATATACTGGAATATCAGTCAGCAACAATTAAAGTATACAAAGATCTGTCACCTACACTGGTCCCCGGTGTATCAGTCAGTAATCTGGGATATAACAGCCTGTCACCCAGAATGTTTCGTAGAATACTTTGTCGCTGACTGATATTCACTGGTTTACACTTTAGGTGACAGGCCGCTATACACTGGCTTACTGACTGATATACCAGGGAGAAGTGCAGCTTACAGGTCTTCATATATACTTTGTTGCTGACTAATATTCCGGTATACATTCCGTGTGACAGGCCACTATACCCCAGGTTACAGACTTATATACAGGGTAACAGTGTAGCCGACAGGTATTCGTATACTTTGTCGCTGACCGGTATTCGGGTATGTACTTCAGGTGACAAGCGGCTATACCTGAGTACAGTGTAGCTCACAGACCTTATTATACTTTGTCGCTGACCGACATTCTAGTCCAGGTGAGAGGCTGCTATACCCTAAGTTACAGACTGATACTTTGGGGTACAGTGTAGCTGATGGGTCTTTGTATACTTTGTCTCCGACTGATATTCCGGTATACACTTTAGGTGACAGGCCGCTATACCCTGGGTTACTGACTGATACACTGATACACAGTGTAGCTTGCAGGTCTTGGTTTACTCTGTCTCTGACCAATATTCCTGTATACTCTCCATGAGACAGACCACTATACCCTGGGTTACTGACTGAGACACTGGGTAACAATGCAGCTGACAGGTCTTTGTATACTTTGTTGCTTATTCAGGTATACTTATAACTGTCAGCTATCAAAAAAAAAAAAAAAACATTAATCTCGACCTTGTCACATTGAGTAGAACATAACATATTTTCTATGCTGCGCATCGTGTTTGCAAATCAGTCAATCAATCAAACAGCGATATGAAGTTCTCTAATACCATGTTAGATTGTGTTTATTTTTAAATTTCAATTGCTGTTTTGTCAAGGGTTGACAATGCCAGTCACTGGCTTATAGTGTAATTCTTTGCTTATTATATGAACGTCTGTTTATAAAGGGTATTTAAAGTTTACTGAAACTTATATCAGGGATTTATATATTTATTCTATTAATTCATAACCTAAATATTCAGAGAGAGAGAGAGAGAGAGAGAGAGAGAGAGAGAGAGGGGGGGGGGAAGGGAGGGGGGGGGGAAACCATTTTTCATAGCTGACAAACCAAGTAAAATCTCCTTTGGTAGCATATAAAAGACAGCATTGACTGCTTTAAGATTATTTAGATTGTCATTTTAAGAAAGCACTGTTTTAGAATATGTATTGGAGCGGGAAGAGTGGTCACTTTGTACTGTTTTAAAGGTCAAATTGCGTTTCGTCTGATAACAACTCAATTTTAGTAAACACCGTTCCATTTTTTCACTGGAATGGACCGGAACGACCGGGAACGCTAAGAAAGCGAGAAATGGAACTGACGGTCGCTCCGTTCCAGTCGTTCCGGTACCGGTCCGGTCCCGGTTGCGTTCCGGTCGTTCTCCGTTCATCGGTCGTTCAGGTGGTAAAGTTGACCTCTGACTGGACTGTATCATATTACATCGCTATTTTTCAGTGGATAACGCCATGTAATAAGAATTATACGACCACATGTTACATTACACTTGGTTACTGGCGCGTAACATCATCATGCCTTCCGTGACAATCTTATGTTTTCGATTGAAAAAAAAAAACGGTTCAACTTCTATGGCCATAAAATAAAGTTTAACCCTTGTCATGCTGAATAAATTAAGATGCTACACCCACTTCTAATTTTCAGCCAATCAGATTACTTGATCCAAGTTGTTCATACAGATTCAAATTCTTAATGACAAACAGTGCAGATCCAGATCAGTTGGCCAACTGATCTGGATCTACACTGCTTGCGAAGGCAGGGTATATCCTGGTTCAGCAGGACAAGGGTTAATAGTCAAATGATACAGAAGCTTACATGAATGGTCATATCAAAGGTTCGTTTCATAAACTCCAAATGAAACGACCGCTTATGTAAGATCCTCTGTTTAAAGGAAGAATATTTACACATGTACATCTAGAATATGTCACCGTCTTTTACCAAATGGACTCAGTTTCTTCATCACGAAAACATACCTATACAATTATGAACCCCTTAAACCCCACTTTTATATAGTACATTGTACAACTGGGGTTTACATTACATTATTTTTCTTATTTCTGTTCATAAGCATAGATTGTGGGTACTCGTTAGAACCGCCTCGCCGAGGCGGTTCTAACGAGTACCCACAATCTCTGTTTTGAGCAGAAATATGAAAAATATAAGAATTTTATTTGAAAACTTTCAGTTTTTGGTGATAAATTTTTCAATATATTTTACTAGGTATGTTTTTGTAATGTGGAGATACATGTATACGAGGGTGAGTCAATAAGTAACCAGCCTAACTTATTTCCGATTGAGATCCACCTCTTCTTTTTCGATGTAATTGCCCTCTAGTGTGATGCACTTAGACCAACGGTGTTCAAGTGCCATCAGCCCAGAACTGAAAAAGTCAGGGTCCTTTCCACTGACCCACTCCTCAACTGCCGTCACGACTTCTTCATCAGACCGGAAATGAAGTCCCCGGATATCCTTTTTCAAGTTTGGGAATAGGAAGAAGCCGCTAGGAGCTAGGTCAGGCGAATAGGCAGGATATGGTATTAATTCATATCCGTTTCGCTCTACTGCATCCATTGCAACTTTGCAAGTGTGAACTCTCGTGTTGTCCTGTTGCAGCAAAACACCTTTAGAGAGTTTACCTCGGCGTTTTTCACGGATGGCGGTTCTCAGCTGGTCTAACAAGTTTGCATAGTACACTCCAGTTATTGTACTTCTCTTGGGTAAAAAGTCAAACAAAATAACGCCTTTTGCGTCCCAAAATACTGTGGCCATCACCTTGCCAGCAGATGGTTGCGTCTTGAACTTCTTTGGCCACGGGGACCCAGGCCCTATCCACTGACGACTCTGAGCTTTATTCTCTGGCTCATAATAATTAACCCAAGTCTCATCTACAGTCACCAGACGCAAAAAAATCATCTTTTGACCTAAAACGCTTCAACAAGGCGCTGCAAACTGATGCTCTGGTTGCCATTTGCTCATCGCTAAGGGATTTGGGGACCCAACGGGCTGTTAGCTTGCGCATACCTAAACGATCATGTAAGTTTGTTTAAACGCTACCATGTGAAATGCCTAATGCCTGCACTATTTCTCCCACCTGAATTCGCCTATCAGAGTATACCAGATCCCGATCTTTCTTACACATTTCTTCGTCGGTGGTATCCAGTGGGCGTCCAGACCTGGCTTCATCTTCTAAAGACGTTCTACCGCGTTTGAATTCCCCTACCCAGAATTTAACCTCAGCATAAGATGGTGCAGAAGATCCATAAACATCGGCTAACTCGCCATGTATTTCCTTTCCTGTTTTACCTTTTAAATACAAGTACCGAATTACAGCACGGTACTCAACTTTAGATGAAAAGCATGCCTTTGCATCACTAGCCATGTTTGACATTCAATATCTTATTAAAGAATGACTCGATACGTGTGCAATTTTGTACCCATGTTTAAAACATATATTGAAACAAAGCAAGTACCGAATTACAGCACGGTACTCAACTTTAGATGAAAAGCATGCCTTTGCATCACTAGCCATGTTTGACATTCAATATCTTATTAAAGAATGACTCGATACGTGTGCAATTTTGTACCCATGTTTAAAACATATATTGAAACAAAGCATGAATCGTGACCGTCTCGGTCCATCGGAAATTGGATAGTCTGCTTATTTATTGACACACCCTCGTATTTACCGAATATCCCCTTTTATCTAGCCCTATGAATTTACACAAGGGAAGTTGCACTCTTAACATTCGGAACTAAGACTAAAATCAACTTTTAAAGACAAGAATTTGCTACCAGAAGCAGCAATTTCCTCGTTTAACCCATTTATGCCTAGTGGAATCTTCTACCTCAAATCTTTGGAAGGTCCAAATCCAACAGAAGGGAGTCTGTTTGGTTTTTATTGTTACCATGTTTTTTTTTAGAAAATCCTGTATTTAAAGCAAACTGTTATAAACCCTGATCAGACCACCGCGTTCTGTGGCGTCTGAACCGCGTCTGCACTGATTGCCAATGTCCCTTTTATGGGACGCTAGGCTTAAATGGGTTAAGAGTGGTCGCCAGTGAGAAGGGAGGCAAGTATGGTCCATAGTTTTCCCCCTTTAAGAAGTAGCCATGTCCAAAAGAAAAGGAATGCATGAACGTTATTTTCCATCAAGCACTCCTACAAATCTATGTACAGTCGAACTTAAATGGCTCGAACATCTTTTGGGTCCATGAAATTGTGTTCTAGACATGGGTCGTTCGAGCCACTGAGCATCACGAAAACATATGTATGTAATTTTGACCCGCTCATGCCCCACTTTTAAAAAGAAAAATGGGGTTTGCAGGGGTATTAATTTTGACCCGCTCATGCCCCACTTTTAAAAAGAAAAATGGGGTTTGCAGGGGTATACATTATTTTCCTTATTTCTACTATAAACATAGATTGTTGGTACCCGTTAGAACCGCCTCGATGAGGCGGTTCTAACGAGTACCCACAATCTCTGTTTTGAGCAAAATAACAAAAGGGTCACATTTTTTCATCTGAAACTTTTCATTTTTGCAGCCGTAAAAAGTATCATTATATTAAATGGGCGTGTTTTCGTAATGGGGTTAATCATAGCGCGAGATCAGGAGGCAAATGAGGATATTACATAGAATAATGGTTTATTGAGTGTTATCATTAGAATTGCCTTATTGAGGTGATTCTGATGAATACACACAGCATACATTTTTATGATAAAATGAGAAAAGTTCCTTAACCCATGTGCTGCTGAACCCGGATATACCCTGCCTTTGCAAACAGTGTAGATCCAGATCAGTTGGCTTCTGAAGAAGCCAACTGATCTGGATCTGCACTGTTTTCCATTAAGTATGTGAATTTGTAATAACAACCTGGATCAAGTTATCTGGTCGGCTAAAAATTAGAAGTGGGTGTGGCATCTTAATTTATTCACAGGACCTGGGTTTAAATATCCCTACTTTTTTTGTTGAACGGGTACATGTAGTGATCTTGGACTTTCGGAAGGTTTTCCTAATGACTCAAAAACGAGTTTGAATCAGCTACGGTAAACGAGTCAACAGTGTTCGAGTCATTGAAGTTTTTATTTAGGCATTGCCCCCATTCAGCCCTGCAGACTAAACTGACCCTTACATGTATGCAAAGAAGGTAGATCGAGATGAGACGGCTCGTAAGTCTCATCAGGATCTACACTGCTTTCTATTCAGGTTTAGATTTTAGACTAAAACCCCTTTTTCCATCAGTGAACAAGTCCGAAATTTAGAATGGAAGAGTCCACTTCAGAAACTCAGGGATGAAAGGACTGATAAAGGTTACATTGCTATATTTTACAGGAACGGGTACATGTAGTGATTTACAAAGTAACTGCCCCGAATATACACAGAATGCGTGCCACGAACCTTACGTTGACTGGGCTAAGAAGAATTGTGCAAACTATTGTGGCTACTGTGGTACGTATGAACTGTACTGATTATATGTGGTACTCTCAGAAACCTAGCGCCACATTGTTGATGAATACGTATGGAGTAAATGGACCGCAACGTAAGAACTTGTGCATTTGGACTTATGTACCCAGCGAAGATTTAGATAAGCTTGTGCATTCGCGTAATCTGATTAGAATCTTCACTTACCGCAATTTGAATAGCAAAGAATGCATTTTTTTTCATGCGAACGGCGAAGATTGTGATCAGATTGCGCGGAATTGCAGGATGATTTGAGTCTTAGTTGGGCAAACATGTTAAAAGGTACGTTTTCTCACGATGCGCTCACAGACACAGACATTATGACTCAACTAACTGAGCGCAATGTGAGACATGTGCAACCATCCGAAAGACGAGATAAAGGGCAATCGCTCAGTTTGACAAGAATCTTCGCTGTCCGCATGAAGAATAGGAAAGGCGTTATCCAGGAAGAGCAGCCATCGCAGAACACAACCTGCTATCGACACGATGATGGCATGTAAACAAACTACAGTAGGTGAACAAAAGTATTCGTCACATTGTGACGTCGCCATTTTGATTAATGCTTTTCCAGATTTGTTTTTAAGTCTATTGTCGCGCGGAGATATTAAAGGTAACCTTTAAAAGCGCACAGAGATGATAAGAATAAAATTAAGATAATCAAGAAAAAATAAAGAAAATTTTAAGTTTTATTTTGTAGTATCACACGTTTTAAGTGAATACAAAGATTCAAATATCATGATTCCCATGACGTCAATGATAAGTTACCGAAACCTCGACGTTTGAGTTTTCATCTGTGTTAAGATCGTTGGTAAAAGATTTTAATTTTACTGTAATTACTGCAAAAAGCAATTGTCATTTATTTTGTGGAATTTCCGTGAAGACAGTAAAATGTTTAAAGGTTGGCCTTAACCCATTTGTGCACAGTAGAATCTTCTACCTGGAATCTTTGGATTTAGAAGGGGGGTCTGGTTACTGTCCTTTCGACATCACTCGGAAAGACGTTTTTTGCTTGGCGTTTTATTTTAAATGGAAATATTTTGTTCTGAATGACCATATCTTATCAGAAACCATTTGTCCTTTCTGTTTCTGTGTTTTGTTCTCAAATATGTACCCTAAAATTAAATTTATTGCCAAAAATTGGTCTGACCTATGCAATTTCTATAGTAAAGTGATTTTTTTGAATTTTTGATTAAGAAAGTAATTTTCATGTTTCTTTTCAGAAATTGAATTATTGGTGTTTCACAACAATATTGTGAAAATTTCAGAAAAATTGAACAAGCTGTTGAAAATCTGCCTCTAATTTACCTACCCTACAGATTTCTGCATAATTTGCATTCATTTTTACTATGGGGAAAAGTGAAAATACTTGATTTTTTAAAAACCAATGACTAGAATAAAACTTTTTGTGCATAGATAGTTACGACAAATGGTTTTGCATTAAATCATGACAAAAGTTTGCAAAAAACGACTTTCCAAAAGATGTTGAAAGGACAGTAGTTTTATTGTTATCATGTTTTATAGACATTCCTATATTTTTTAATGCAAACAGTGTAGACCCTGATAAGACGCCGCATTCTGCGGCGTCTGATCTGGGTCTACACTGTTTGCAAAAGTCCCTTTTATGGGACTCTAGCTTGTGGGTTAATACAAAGAACACGTAAAAGCATGAGAATCAGAGCACGTGTAGTATTACGCGGCTTAAGTCATTAAAGTGTACAGAATTGCTGTAGAAATCTTGTAAAAGTATTTAATTTTAATTATATCCATAAAGCAAGCGTCACTTATTAAAACCTTAGGCGCTTAAGCCTACAAGAACAAATTCCTCAGACAAGCGCGGTGAGTTTGCTATTCTATACAGTGGAAATAAATTTTGCTATAACAAAACAATAATTGGGTTATTTTACGGTCTTTTAATTTGTCCTGTCTCTAAGAGTGTAAATTGTACCTTAACTCGGCCGCGCCATGCGAAAACGTGTCTTCAATCATAGGTAGACAAGAATTGGCAGTATCATCAGGGCCTTCGCTGTCCGCTAACAGAATCATTTGCCACTTAGTCTTGATTATCCAGACGGTATACAAGTCGTGCTCATGATCTTAATCTGGATCACCAGAACGGCTTGGTGAACAAGACCATTTGACACTATATAATGTATCAATAGAAGGCAAATGCCCGGATGAGACTTTGCGTATGTGCTGGATGAATCTGAATATATGCATTATGCGCAAATTTTAAAGACACCTTTTTTGCTTCACGTGGCCCAACTCATATATGAACAGTGAATGTCCGATCATCCTACCTATTCTAATAATTAACCCTTAAAGCGCAAGTCACAACTATTGTCGTCTGCTTTGTCATCTGCTTGTGATTTTAAAAGTCATTATTGCAAACAGTGTGGACCCAGATCAGGCTGCTCCTTTAGGAGCAGTCTGATCAGGTTCCACACTGTTTGCCTGTATGCAAAAATAGGTTTGAAAAGTCTGCAAGAATATTCAGCAGACGACATAAACAGACGACATTTTCAGATGCAGGTTTTCTTGGCGTTTTAAGGGTTAAGAGCCTTTGTTTTCCGCTTTCACAATCTTTGTGTATTGACGAATGGCCTAGTGAAGAACAAAACCTCTAATTAGTATGACAAGATAAACATATGAGCTTTCACAGTTTACATATATTTGCCGCGGCATGACAGCGTCGTTACCTCGTAGCATATGTGAACAGCAAAGGTTCAAACGAGTCCGCACATGCGCGGTAGGGCAAGGGGAAACAACACCAAAAACTAGACATGTGGCCTAGCTAAGGAACTGGGCATGCGCACTGACATGTTGATTCGACGGAAAGACCAAAGAGCCTTTTTCTCCCGTCTTGGTCATTATACAGTAAAACCTCGATGACTCGAACACCGATGGCTCGATGATTCGAACTATTTTGGGGTCCTTACGAAATTGTGAGCCCTACCTTAAGAAAACAAATATTTAGGGATTTTTTCTTATTTTATCATGAAATTGTATGTTGTGTGTACCCTTTTAGAATCGCCTCATAGAGGCGATTCTATTGAGAACACTTAACATACCATTATTGAATAGAAAATCGGAAATACTTCCCTAAATTATTACCATTTGCTTCCTTACCTGGCGCCATGGTTAACTTCCAGTGGCTGGAACTACCCATATCTCGAATAAATTCCCATTATCCCAAAGATGTTCTAGTCATTGAGGTGTTTACTGCATGTTACGATTTTTTTGCTTAAAACGACTTATTTACAAAACACTGACTGTTTCAGATCAAGTAGGAACTGGCACAGGTACCGGAACGGGAGGTACAGGTACAGGTACAGGCACAGGCACAGGCACAGGTGGTACTGGCACAGGAACTGGTGGTACTGGCACAGGAACTGGTGGTACTGGCACAGGAACTGGGACTGGTACAGGAGGAATCGGCTTTCAGACTCAGGCACCTGGCACTGGATTCACAGGATTTAGTAAGTGTTAAAGATGTAGTCCTAAACTATGAAATTTACATGCAAGCTTGGATATGCTACGAGTGTTTACTATTCCCTGAGCACCTGACCCCTCCCTGTTAGTTGTTGGTAGGGTGTCACTCCAATGGCAACTTGACCTCTGGACAAATTGATGATTTATTTTGTTTTTCTTATTTTTCACAGAAAACAGGATTTGGCATTTTCTGCCAACTTTCTCCATTGGAGACAATTTGCATGACATTCAAAGCCTGTTTTCTGGGAAAAATATATAAATATAAATAGTTCAGTATGTCGTCTGCTGAAAATTTTACCCAAAATTTAGGCGACCGGATACACCTCCGCCGTTTCTTTACAAGGGAGATAATTGTTGTGACCTTCCTGCTTGCGTTTCAACAAACCAAGTCCCTCCTTAACGCTTAGCACTCTGGGTAAAATTTTCAGCAGACGACATTTTGAAATATTTTTCTTATTTTTCTCAGAAAACAGGATATGACATTTCATGCAAATTGTCTCCTAAGGAGACAATTTGCATGAAATGTCATATCCTGTTTTCTGGGAAAAATAAGAAAAATATCATCAATCTGTCGTCTGCTGAAAATGCCCAGAGAGTGGTAAAGGTTAAAAGAGGTCCATTCTAAGCGAAATGAATTAGTCGCAAATGCTTTCCTTTCAAAGTACCTGTAGTAAAAAAAACAAATAAACAATTCAACAGTGTTGCTAGATTAATGACTGCTGAGTTGGATTCACTGATACGGGTGTGCTACATACGAGCCGCAACGTCAGAAAACATACCTTCAGAAATGTGCGTCCAGCAAAGATTCAGGTCAGAATTCGCGCAGTCTGATCAAAATCTTCACTGAGTGCACTTTCGATAGCCAAGGATGCAAACTTTCTTAATCCGAACAAAGCAGACTGTGCGGATAGGCGGGCTGATTTGAGTTCATTACGAAAACACGCCTGTTCAAATAATAGAAAATTTCACCTCCCAAAAAAAAAAAACAGAAAATTTTCAGATAAAAAACTCTGGTATTTTTCATACTTCTGCTCAAAACATAGATTGTGGGTACTCGTTAGAACCGCCTCTCCTAAACACCAAGCCCATTCTTAAACTATGACTATTCTTAACTCTTTTCATGCTGGGAAATTTTGCATGTTTTTTTTTTTTTTATTATTTTTTGTCGTCTGTGGATTTTTTTTATTAACTCTTTCAAAACATCTTTCAGGAATACCATCAGAGTGTCACACAGTTTGGATCCAGATCAGGCCCGACGTTTTGTGGGGCCTGATCCGGGTCCAAACTGTATGCAAAGGTTATCAGCAGATGACAAAAGTAACTAGCGGGGGAAGAGTTACAGGAAAGCAGTTTCTCCCTCTGATAGTAGACCTATTCTACAAAGGGGCGGGAGGTGCAAAAGAATGTTAACAGAGTTACCTACACTGTCTGTGTATTCAGTGTTATCCCATTTAGGCCTAACATCCTATAAAAGGGACATTGGAAAACAGTGTAGACCCAAATCATCAGAACGCGGTGTCTGATCTGGGTCAACAATGTTTGCATTAAAAACAAGAATTTCTACGAAACATGGTTATACCACAAATAACCAGACATCCCATCTATAGGAAATGGACCAGTCCAAAGTGTTAAGGTAGAAGAGTTCACTCGGTTAAAATGGGTTAAACTTATTTATGTGATATTTTGATTCAGATGGCGGTTGTGTGTACAAAGGCCGTTACTACCCTGCTGGGGATAAATGGAGGGATGGCTGCGATTATAACTGCACATGCGAAAATGGTCAGACTGGATATTACAGATGTGTAGATAGGTAAGATTTACCACCCTAACTAATAAGATTCCTTCAGTCCTAACCGTACTTATTCAGAAAACGCCATAATCACGAAACTCAGCCTTTCTGAGGCACCGAAATAGACGAGATGAAGAACCAATAATGACTAAAAAGAACAATTATTTTCAATAACCGATTTCCAAATAAAATTTAACCCATTAAAGACGGGAAACCCCTAAACGGGTAACTGGCAAACATTGCAGACCCAGATCAGACGTCGCAGAACGCGGTGTCTGATCAGGGTCTCCCCTGTTTGCAAATAGTTCAACATTTTTCTTTAAGAATATCCTTATCATATAGCCTGACATACCTAAAATAGAAACTGGACTCTTCCAATATATAGTGTGGGAGAGTTTATTCATTCTTCAAAGGGTTAATTGAAACAGAAGAACGGTCGGAAAAACATTACAGTCACTTTTTAGACATAGAAACTGCTTTTCAGAGCCGTGAGTCGTTTCTGGAGCATATGTATCCTAACATACAAATCAGCCTGTGCACAAGACACAACTAAATCAGAATCTTTTCTGTATTACGCCCAGTCCCTTATACATTTAACCTTTAGAAAATAAGACGACATTTCATTCAAATTGTCTTCTTCGAAGACAGTTTGAATGAGATCTGTACAAAATTAGAAAATATTTGATAATTGTCCAGGAATATATCAGCCATTTTATCACCAGAAGTAGAGACTTTTTATCTCTGATTCTTTTTTCAAATGCATATTTTGTGGCTACTTCTTGGAAGCGGAACGTCTAATGAGTAACACAACATATGTTTTGTGGAGAAATAAGAAACATATTCATATTGGTACCCATATTATCTAGAACAATGCAAGCCATGATACTTTCATCGTATAATATGGGAAACGAGAAATATTTGGTTATTTGGCAAGTTAATACAAGGTCAGGAAGTGCAAATGTTGCTAGAAGTAAAATAAACACATTAAAATGATACATGTAATTTAAAAAAATTGCAAAATTCTAAAACAAAATCTCCTTAATAATTTAGACACCTGCATACACGTGTTTTGGAACAATGGGGGTACAAATTACATAAACTTGTTAGCATCATGTGAAGGCTGAAGAAGTCATACTTGTGGGTTATAATTCAGTATGCAGTAATAACATAAAATGCCTAAATCCGTAATTGTATAGCAAAAACTATTTTAGTAACCTTCAGTTTGTTTATGGAAAACATTAACAGAGATAAATCAGTATCATGGTGATCTTTTTACCGGAAATGGGAAAACTACAAAGATCTGTGTAAGGTGAAAATATGAAACCATGCATAAGGACTCGTTTGCTAAATTAATCCATTTTAGACTGAATAAACTCCCCTACACTATATATTGAGAGAGTCGAATTTCTATTTCAGGTATGTCAGGCTATATGATTTAGATATTCTTAGAGAAAATTGGCAGAACTGTTTACAAACAATGAAAACCCTGATCAGACGCCGCAATCAGTGGCGTCTGATCTGGATGTGCACTGTTTGCCAATTATCCTTTCAGGGGACTTCAAACTAAACTGGGTTAAGGGTTTCATAACAGGTATCTCTTTCAAATCGTTTTGTCTCCCATCTGAAAAGGGGTCTACTCTTAAAGCAAAAAAGATTTTCCAAAAGAGAATTCATTTTCAAGAAAGGAGCGTGTTGTCCAGGAATGCAAACAAGAAGTCACAAAAGTTGCCCCACACCCCTTTTAAAACATGGCAATTCGGGAAAGGAATGATATTAGCATATTGCTTTCATTCCAACTCTTTAAACGTTCTTCTTGTGTATGATATTTGTTGCATGTTAAATGAAATCAAAATGAATTATGCTTAAACTAAAAACATGGCATGAAATCTGCCATAGGCGTCGCGCTAATAACGCACATTGCGCATGCGCGTAACATGTGTTAGAAAATATTAATAATAAAGTGACATCAATATAAAATATTTTGCTTCTTTATCATAGGGACTGCTCTTAAAGGAAAGAATCTTTCCTTTAAGAGTAGCCCCTATTTTGGAAGCGATTCTTGGTATAGTTTTCAAGATTTTTCCTGGGTGTGCGTAAAACTTATTCCTTTCTGGCTACGCCACTGTACACTAAACATATCAAGCTATCTTTACGCTTAGCACTTTTGGTAAAAGATTGAAATATTTTTTCTTATTTCTTTTTCCAGAAAAAACTTTGACATTAGGGGACAAAATGCATGAGTTTCTGTGCAAAATTAAAAAAAACATCATTTTGTCGCGTGAATTAGCTCAGAAAGTGGTAAAGGTTAAACAATAAGGATCTTGTAAGTTTCATATATTTTATTTCTGTAATACGCAGATGCCCGAAGTACGGAGAGATGCCTGCCGGTTGTGTAATGAGGAAGCCAGCTGGAGAATGCTGCGCGGTACCAGACTGCTCTGGGATGACAGGTGGAACTGGAACCGGTACCGGTACAGGAACTGGTGGCACTGGAACTGGACCAGGTACGGGAACCGGCGGAACCGGAACTGGGACTGGTACAGGTACTGGTGGTACTGGAACTGCTACCGGAACTGGAAGTACGGGTCTCCAGACAGGTAGGTCTTATTAACGTTTACATGTACATGAAGATCAGTTGAAAAGAAAGCCTACACTTTCAAAGGCATTTAATATTTAGTTGGGGTTGTTTAACACAAACTTCCCAACTTTGCTGCAGGAGTTATTATTCTTACTGTATTTACATTTTTAAATTGCTGCTTGCCAAGACATAAGCATCATACGTTTCATTTCCAAACCTTTGGGGTTTAGCCACACTGATGAAGTTTAAATAACAGAAAGGCCTCTGGCACTAAATTAGATATAGTTAAGCTCATATTTTAACCAGAAGTGTACTGGTCTGTGATGCCTTTTTAATCATCAAAATCTAGAAACTGAAGTACAACGCGTTGTAAACGACCAATTAGATTAAAATCTACTGACAAAGAAATTGCTACACTGTTCCTAATTTGAAAAAGAAATTGCAAAGTAAATAAGTGCACTCATGATCTGATACATTCTTATCCACATCAAGCCCCCAACACCAAAGGAAAAGACAGACAAAATACAATTAAGCGGCCACAAAATGAACAACAGATGGCAAAAAGAGTTGTCAACACTTTCCCAAAAAAAGGTGACAACTCTGTTACCCGAACTTGACAGAATATATCTTAAACTTACCCGTACATCATCATAGTGCAGGTTATATTTTATTTCCTTTGGGATCATTAAGCCCATTCTGTTTTCTTTTCTTTTTCTTTTTTTTTAATCGAATACCGCTTAAGCGGCGCTAGGAGGCGTATACAGCCTCGCAAACTATAGTGTTGCATATGAAGAGATTCAATCAAAACGAGTCTCCGATTTTCGTGATTTTGTGTGTTCTTTGTTTCCAAAGGCAATCCTTTCTGACTTTTATTTTACACTACTGTAGCTGGTGTTGTGCCGTGTGGCGGCCGTAAAAAGGCTCCCCGTACATCATCATAAGCCAGGTTATATTTTATTTCCTTTGGGATCAAACCGAGTCTCCAATTTCATGATTTTGTGTGTCCTTTGTGTCCAAAGGCAATCCTTTTTGACTTTTATTTTACATAATTGTTAAATTAAAAACATTAGAAAGTGAAACGCTACATAACAATTAACAAAAAGTACTACATTGAAAGTACCGCCTTGGAACGGTCAGTAATGAATTACTTGGGGGCTTAAGGTAGCTTTATGGGATCCCAACCCTCGCCCTCAGCTTCCGGAGTGGTAAAAACATATATTTGTTAGAGTTTTTCTAACTCATTCATGAATCATTACGAGCAACAAATAAATAACAGATAAAGCGTATAATGATGCAAAGGTGAGGACAGAAATAAGTGTTGAGACATTTGGAAATCCCTGGGTTGTCAAACAACACCACTGGAATACGGGAGCAAAACAAAACCGCTAGTTGAACCCCGATGGGCTGATAAACAAACATGAAAAGTTCCGGTTGTAAACTTAAATCCGTAGTTAAACCTTATATTCAAAATTTAAATCAACTTTCAAAATGTTTAAGAATCTGTTTTAAACCATTATTATCCCATTTTTCTCTGACAACAATCACTGGCATGTGCCTTTATTGCATACAAGGTACACATTCCCTATATAAACATCACGAAAACATGCCTATATAATGTTGACCCCCTTAAACCCTACTTTTATATAGTAAAACTGGGGTTTACAGGGGTATACATTATTGTTCTTATTTCTGCTCAAAACATAGATTGTGGGTACTCGTTAGAACCGCCTCGCCGAGGCGGTTCTAACAAGTACCCACAATCTATGTTTTAGGCAAAAAATATGAAAAAATTTCAGATTTTTTTATCTGAAAATTTTCAGTTTTTGGAGGTGAAATTTTCTATATATATGAATAGGCGTGTTTTCGTAATAATAAGAATCAATAAACGTTGCTCTTGGAAACAAAACTCATAAAAGAACGCAAATCAGAAACTGGATTTCAATGAGATTCTCCATATGACAGCAATGTAGTTTTCAGAGCTCCATACGCCTCTACCACCGCTTAAGCGGAACTCGATTGTATATTAAAGCAGAATTGGCTCAATATAAAATACAAACAAAAACTGCGACGGCCTACGAAGAAACGTTTATACGCTGCTTCACAGCACTAAACTCACACTACAATGAAGTCAGACAAACTGAGGCGCCGACATCTAAGAGAGGTTTCAAGTTTGCAAATGCATAGATTTCACTTTAACCTGATGAAGAGTTCAAGGATACAAAGCATGAATCAGCCGTAATAAACGAGCCGTCGGTGTTCAAGTCACTGAAGTTTTATTGTAGATATGTTCAGTCACTGACGTATTACTGTATATCTGATACAGGTACTCAACCTGGATGTTTCTATAAAAACCAACTCTATCAACAAGGCGAGACCTGGAAGGATGCATGTACGTACAAGTGTACGTGCGTCAATGGCGCTACTCACCAGTATCAGTGTCAATCATTGTAAGTATAGTATAGAGGGGAATACAGAGGGAAGCAATACAAGCTAACGAGACAAAGAATGTGTGTGAGATGGGTGCGTGTTTGGTAAAGAATCGTCAGAATCATTACAAAAACACGCCTACTCAAATTCATAGAAAATTTTACCTCCAAAAACTGAAAATGTTCAGCTAAAAACTGATTTATTTCATATTTCTGCTCAAAACATAGATTGTGGGTACTCGTTAGACCGTTAGACTAACGAGTACTCACAATCTATGTTTTTAGCAAAATAAGAAAAATAATGTATACCACTGTAAACCCCAGTTTTTTGTTGTTTTCTTTTTTCTATTTAAAACTTGGGGTTAAGGGGGTCAAAATTTTATAGGTCTGTTTTCGTGATGGAAACGTGAAAGACAAACATATACGGATGCATACCGATAAATCTTTAGATCAGCTATACAATGGAATAAACATTCAGTCTGCAACCTTTAACATATTTATTAAAACGTACTTGACTAAACAAACAAGTGAACTCAGGACTGATACAATCATATAAACATCAAGCCCCCAACGCTAAAGGAAAAATCAGACAAATACAACCAAACGGCCATACAAAGAACAGACGGCAAGCAGCCGGCAATCCCCCTCTAAAAAAAGGCGGCAACACCGCCACCCTCACTCAACCGAACATATCCTAAACCTACATAACTGCCAAAAGAAAAACACCCGCAAGCGAAACACTACAGAACACCTAAATAAAAAGCACCACAATGAAAGTACCACTAAATATGTTGTTACAAATATAACTGTTGCCATGCAGTACTTTCCTACCACGCAACAAATTCTTAGGAAATCTGATCCTGAAAGTGTATTAGGTCCTCTTAAGTGAATCATCTTATGTATTAGTTTCCCAGTTGGCATTCTCTTAAATCTGTATGAACCGTTATCGGCCCGACAGGATACCTATTGGACCGATAACGGTTAGGTATAGATTAAAGCAGAAGTCTAAGTAGGTTTTGATTATAATTTAGTACGCCCAAGCTAACAAGTGCTAAATTTTTGCAGGTGTTTGAACTGGCAGCTTCCAAGTACATGTCACCTTGATCCACCAGCCGCAGGAAAATGTTGTCAGACACCAAACTGTCCAAGCAATGTTGTTCTAAACTACCCACCAGGCTACGTGGCAGAGTAACTGAAGATGAATAATGCCGTTACCGCTTTGTTACATGATATTACTGTATTAATTGTCGTCTGCTTTGTCTTCTGCCGGTTACTTTAAAAGTCATTTCTGCAAACAGTGTGGACCCAGATCAGACTGCTCCCTTAGGAGCAGTCTGATCTGGGTCCACACTGTTTGCCTGTATGCAAACATAGGTTTGAAAAAGTTTGCAAGAATATTCAGCAGACGACAAAAACAGACGACATTTTCAGATGCAGATTTTCTTGGCGTTTTAAGGGTTAATAAGAGTAGCTTTGTGTTTCATGTTACAAACTTCTTCCGCCATGCTTTGTTTCATAAGTCTTGACAGTTTTTTATTCATTAACTCATTTATGCTGAGCGTTCCATAAAAATTGGAAAACAATGTAGACCCATATTTAGACGCCGCAGAACGCGCCGTATGATCATGGTCTACATTGTTTATATTTAGGACAAGATTTGTTATAAAACACGGTAACTGTAGAAGTTAACCAGGCACTCCTTCTATTGAAAAGTGAACTGTTCCAACTAGTTAATGTAGTAGACTCTACTCGGCATAACTGGGTCCATTAAAGAAACGTTTCCATAAGAAATATACGTATTCAGGGTTTTTACCAATTATAGAGTAAATGAGCATATGAATGCAAGGTCAGATTTGAACCTCTTTGCATGCAAAGGTAATTATAATAGTACTTATTACTATATGATAGTGAATACACTAGAAATTTCAGTCTTATGGATGTATTTCTTTAAGAAATATTGGCTTCAAATGCAATTAAACTCTTTTGTTTTTTTTATGAGATAGGGCATACATTTGAATATGATTTTACCATTTTGTTATTATAACCATTTGTTACATGCATTTGATAAATAAAGGATGTACAGCATTTACACAAATGTTGCTTATGAGTTCTTCAACACTTTATAAGCTGTGTATTATCACGAAAACATACCTATATAAAGCTGACCCCCTTAAACCCCACTTTTATATAGTAAAACTGGGGTTTACAAGGGTATACATTATTTTTCTTATTTCTGCTCAAAAACATAGATTGTGGGTATTCGTTAGAACCGCCTCGCCGAGGCGGTTCTAACGAGTACCCCCAATCTATGTTTTGAGCAGAAATAAGAAAAAGTATCAAAAATTTTATCTGAAAATTTTTATTTTTTGTTGGTAAAATTTTCAGTATATTTCAATAGGCTTGTTTTCGTAATGTAAAGCGTCTAGTGGAAATAAAACTTGGTTTGACTATAATTCAGATCAGCTTGCGTACAAACGGTTATACATCTCGAAAACATACCTATATAATTTTGACCCCCTTAAACCCCATTTTTATACAGTAAAACTGGGATGTACAGGGGTATACATTATTTTTCTTCTTTTGCTAAAAATTAGATTAGAGGCGGTTCTAACGGGTACCCGCAATCTATGTTTTGAGAAGAAATGTGAAAAATATCTGAATTTTTTTATAATTATTTTATTTATAATATGTACATACACTTTCAGACACAATTACTTTGGAGAACTCTGTTTTCCACACAGACACAAAAAGTTAATATATTCTTGCTCTAGAATGACCGTTGTTGAATATAATAAAATAAATATAGTTACCCGGGAGAGGCCACAATCACGAATCACAGACCTACCAGGAAAGGAGAAATGAAGAACAAACAACGACAGCACACAACGGCATAGTTGCAATAATCGATATACAAACTAAGAAAATTAAATAGAGGAACTGCCTGAGAACAGTCAGCAGGAAAAAAAAAAACACCTACAAAGTAGGAGCTTAAACTAGTTTCATACGATTAAAAGCGCGGCCTTAATTCTGTAGACTGGCTCAAGTCATTTCTACAAATTTCTTTTTCTTTTTTTTTTTTTTTTTTTTTTTTTTTTTTTTTTTGTCATTCTGTATCACTTTCTGTAGCTGTATTAGTCAGTTAATCCCATTTCACTGTTTTACTGCAGAAACTCTATATAACTCTATACTTTTCCACTAAGGGGCATTACTTATCAAATCATTATAAGCTGTACTAGATCGTATACGAAGGGATCCTCATTCGGTAGTATAGTTTTTGCTAAACTGAGTCCGATAAAACTAGCCTTAAATCTGCTATATAAAGTCTGGGAACAACATGGAGTCACACTTAAAAGCTGTAGTCTTATATGAGGTCCAGCGTTCATACAGATATTACCTGTCAGATAAACTGACCTGTTCCGAGTAAAACAAATTCCATTTTCATTCATTTAAGCCATTTACGTTGGGTGGACTCTTGTACCACAACTCTTTGGACCGGTTTATTTCAATAGCAGGGTGTTTGGTTAGTTAATTACAATGTTTTATAAAATTTCTGTGTTAAACAAACAGTGTAGACCTGATCAGATGCCTCGTTCTGTTGCGTCCGATATAGGTCTGGTACGTTTGCTAACTACCCTTTTTGGGGTCTCCAGACTAAAATTAGTTGATAAATTGGCTAAGCTGTAAATCTTAATATTTGGGCATTAAGAGGGCAGCCTACAGTGTATTAGATGCGCATTTAGTGGAAGGGAACTGTACAAAATGGTTTTGCTCCTAATCTGAACTTAAACTAAAAGCAAAGACTTTGCACATGTGGCGATCGTGTTGCCCTTATTTGCTCATCATCTCTCCTTCTTTTGATGCCTCAGTAGAGTTGTGCTTTGTGATTGTGGTAATACCTGAGTATTTTCATTTGTATTTTTGCTCCTGTTGTAGTCACCTTTATACGAAACATCTACCACATTACGAAAAACATGCCTATTCAAATATATAGAAAATTTCACATCCAAAAACAGAAACTTTTCGGGTAAAAAAAAACTCTGATACTTTTCATATTTCTACTCAAAACATAGATTGTGGGTACCCGTTAGAACCGCCTCGGTGAGGCGGTTATAACGAGTACACACAATCCATGTATTTCAGCAAAAATAAGAAAAATAATGTACACAGCTGTAAACCCAAGTTTTACTATATAAAAGTGGGGTTGAAGGGGGTCAAAATTATATAAGTATGTTTTCGTGATTAGTAGTATACAGTCCCTTTAAACAAACGAGGCATATCATGACCGGGAGTAGACTGGAAGATTTTACATGTACACTACCCAAACCTGCTCCAGATGCCATACGGCGGTTCTGCTGAGACCGTGCGTTCATACAGGCGGATCTGGTCTTTGGTATTGAAGATTTTTGGGTTAATTAAGGATGTGTGGAAATACTTCTTTCCCTTTTTTTTTTTTTTTTTTTTTTTTTTTTTTGCTGTTGTTGTTTTTGTTTTGCCATTTTACAGTAAAAAAACATTTTTGACTTCCTTTTTGCTTACCGGTTTGCTTCATATCACCATTTTTTTCTAACAGTCCTGTTTATAAATATAAAGCAAATTGGTTTGACTATAAGTTCTCGCCACATCATTTACAGTTCTCTCCCAAAGCAAGACAATATCAGTTATGGTTTGGGCAGTGGTAAATACAGTTTAAACTAGATTAATACAGCTAACATACATTTGAACTCCGGCAAGAGAAGTGTTTAAACTGAATGCATCATTGTATCAAAAAAGGACACAAGCATGAAGCACAACCACCCAGGGTCACAAAAAAGGAAACGAAATATATATAGATACTTCTGCAGCCTTGCTGTGGACACCGGCTTTTATGACGGCGAAGGTAGAGTATCATCACGAAAACATGCCTATATAATTTTGACCCCCTTGAACCCCACTTTTATATAGTAAAACTAGGGTTTACAAGGGTATAAATTATTTTTACTATTTCTGCTAAAAAACACAGATTGTGGGTACTCGTTAGAACCGCCTCAGCGAGGCGGTTCTAACGAGTACCCACAATCTATGTTTTGAGCAGAAATATGAAAAATATCAGAGTTTTTTTTTTCTGAAAATTTTCAGTTTTTAGAAACGAAATTTCTATATATTTGAATAGGCGTGTTTACGTAATGTTGGCAACGTACACTGCGTTTTATACCTGGATGGGTGACCGGGGGATTTTCTTCGTAGAAAACCTGGCAAACTCTACATGAGGAACAAACAGAACACGATAACATAAACACACACTTGCAATGACCAACTTAGGCACAACTCCAAGCTGCAACATATGAAATGCCTAGTTTTTCAAGTCCACTAATACACAAAAACTAATTCTGTGTTCCGAATAATAAAAATGAACCGGTGCACAGCATTTCCTACAAAATTGCATGTACGCCCAGCTAAGACTCCAATCAGCCTTTGCAAGCTGATGCGAGTCACCGCTGTCCCCTGAAGACATTTTCGGATCCTTGGCGCGGATGTGCAAGTTAATACGAGTCTCCGCTGGCAATCTTGTAGGACATGTACCCGGTTCATTTTCTGTTGGTATCCTCACTGAAATGATGTGCAGATGCTGCTATAGACTCTCACTGGAGCAATAAGAGGAATTCAGTGATATAATGTAGATGGAGCGCCATACAACATTTCATAGTTGCAAGTTTAACTCATACAGTGCCAAATTTCAGACCACATTTTTCGTCTGCTTTGCTTTTATAACAAACTATTGATTGGAAAGAAGATTATATGACAAGTTAAAAGACTGAATGTCTAACAGCATAGATCCAGATGAGACGGCTCAATATGAGCCGTCTCATCTGGATCTACGCTGTCTGCAAAAGCCTTTTATTATCGCCTATGGCAGTGAAAGAGTTCTTCTTTCGGTGCCTTGAGTTGCAGTACGAAAACACGCCAATTCAAATATATTGAAAATTTTACAACCAAACAAGGAAAATTTTAAGGTAAAAATTCTGATATTTTCCATATTCCTGCTCAAAACACAGATTGTGGGTATTTAGAACAGCATCGGCGTGGCGGTTCTAACGAGTACCCACAATCTACGTGTTTTTAGCAAAAAACAAATAATGTATACCCCTGTAAACCAAGTTTTACTAAATAAAAGTTGGGTTTTAGGGTGTCAAAAGTATATAGGCGTGTTTTCGTGATGGCTGTGTTTCCTGATTAAGGCCTTTGCTGAGTAAATTAATTCACGTTACATAGTTTCGGGATACATATAGAAAATGATATACAGTTGACTCTCGTTATCTCGACCTCGCTTATCTCGAATAACCGCTTATCTCGAAGTGAAAATCTGGTCCCTGCCTATACATGAAATCCTAACAACAGATGGAAAATATTGTAGAAAAGAGGAGAAATTGCTCCTAAGGAGCAATTTCTCCTCTTTTCCACAATATTTTCAATATATCTCTAACTTCCAAAGTCCAATTACCTATCAGTTTGTTAAATGTGGTTAATCAAATTATTTTTTCCTCAATTCTGCAAACCTGATATGTCGAACTACGGATATCTCGAAGTATTTCAGAGAGTCCCTTGGAGTTCGAGATAACGAGAGTCGACTGTATTTGTTTTTTCTGTGCTATAAAAAGGGAGCGAACTCTAGATTCTATATATGTGTAATCGATATCTGATTATGAGACTAAGCAATCATGACTGCACCAACCTACAAGTTTAGACTGTACAACTTGATAACCGACCGTTTGGTGATTTTCAATAACAAGATACAAGATGAAACGCATTTTACTGACTGTCGACAAATTATTTGTTACGGAATTAGAATGTTTGGCCTTAAATTTGTTTTTCCGAATACTTTCTACTAATTTTAGTATACATACATACATACATACATACATACATACATAAGCACGTACGTACGTACATACATACGTACGTACGTACATACCTATATACAATACATACATATTAAAAAAGAATTATTAAGAAAATTTATTGTTCAAGAGATTTCAGTCAGGTGCAAGTTCGACTGGGATATCAGCCTTTATTTATGTCCCAAATTATGACTTCCAATAACTTAAATGTCAAGATAAAAAGAGATCTTTACATTAAATGCATCGTGAGAAACTGTACCTTCTTTGGTATACGTGTGCCCAATGAAGCCTCACGTAAGCCTGCGCATCTGATCAGTGTACCCGATGTCTGTCTGTGCAACTCTTGCACAGATGCATATGCTGATCAGTGGGGTTAGAATATTGTATTTTAAACCAGCTCTCCGATTGGTTCGTACAGTGAACCCTCTTTACAACGACAGCATTTGTTTCCAAAGATATTGCCATTAAAATTAATTTGCTGTTGTAAAGAATTCTTAATGAGCAGAATGATATGCAACAAATGCAATGTTTTATTCTTATTTCTTCATAGAACGTATGTTTTGGATATTTGTTAGAATTGCCTTGGTGAGGCGATTCTTACAAATATCCAAAACATATGTTGCTTGAAGTATTGAAAAATACGAATTTTGTCGTTGTATCGAGTGTCGTTATAATGATGGTTGACTATAGCAATCATTTATACTCCATAAACATATTTTATTGTACTAAATAACTCAAAACCTTTCTCATTTCTCATATTATATGGCGAAAATGCTACATGTTTCATAGCTCTAGCTAAGAGGTAACAAGATTTTTCATCACGAAAACATGCCTATATAATATTGACCCCTTAAACCCCACTTTTATATAGTAAAACTGGAATTTACAGGGATATACATTATTTTTCTTACTTCTGCTCAAAATATAGACTGTGAGTACTCGTTAGAATCGCCTTGCCGGGGCGGTTCTAACGAGTACCCACAATCTATGTTTTGAGCAGAAATATGAAAAATATTAAAGGTTTTTTTATCTGAAAATTTTCATTTTTTGGAGGTGAAATTTTCTATATATTTGAATAAGCGTGTTTTCGTAATGGTAGCAATCATTTATACTTCATGAACATATCTTATTACACTAAATGACTCAAACCCGTCCTTATTTCCCATATTATATGGTGAAATGCTACAGGTTTCAAAGCTCTAGCTAAGATGTATCAAGAGTTTTTTTTTGTTTTTCCAAAAAAGCCTAAGTTGTGAGCCCTCATTAGAAGCGCCGCGCAGTTTTCTTTTCTTTTTTTTTTTTTTTTTTCACACACAAAAATAATAATAATAATAGTAATAATAATAATAACAATAATAATAATAATAATTATAATAATATATGTTATGGGTACTAATGATGAGTTCCCACAAGAAAACATACTGTTTTGGAAAATAAGAGAATATTAAAATCATTGATTTTATCTAAAGTTTGTCTTTTCTAAAGTTATGAGTAAGAATTATAATGCACCTACAATTTACATAGGTGCGTTAACTTAAATGAGGTGTTATTTTTACTCAAGATGCAGCCTGTTGAATGGCGCAGTTCCCAGAAAATTCTAGTGTTCAATTGAAAGTTTTCTTTCTTTCTTTTTTTCTTTCTTTTTTTCTTTCTTTCTTTTCTTTTTTTTTCAAATATTTGGTTACTATTGAATTTACTTGTACAATATCATACAAAATGTAAATGTCGTTAAAACAGTCAAACTTTATGGGCAAAGTAAAGATTTTAGGGGAATTGATATATTGTTTAGTCGAGGACACTCTGTTTCCGAAAAGGGGTCTATTCTAAAAGGACACTATTTGCTCCCGTTGGGAGCAAATAGTGTCCTTTTAGAATAGACCCTTTTTCGGAAACAGAGAGTTCCTTTTAGAGTAAAGGAAACAATTTGCTCCCAAAATTCTTCCTTTTAGAGAAAATGCCTTTTCAATAGGGACTCGCTGTGAAAAAAAAAAGTTAAAAACAGGAAGTAAAATTTGTCTTACTTCTAAAACATGGCAGAAAATCTACCGAGTGTAACACGGCCCCTTAGTACATGTATGACTGTGAATGCTCAGTCGGATCCTGACCTTGGCTTTTCACACGTGCTATGAGGGTGCTCGCCCGACAGAAAAAATACTATTATCTAAGTCTGCAGATACACAACAATTCAAGTGCCCCTTCTGGTTTATCTGCGATGTTTAGCAACTCAAAAATGACATAATTTTGGCAAAGTTTATAAGTCACAGTTTCGTAATATTTTATACTTAATAGTTTTGCACTGTCTCAAACTGGTGTACGATTAAATGCCACTTAATCATTTTTATCACTATTTTTTTTTTTCTGTTGTTTTTCTTTTCGAACCCATTATGATGATAGAGGTTGTTGCTAATTACCTACAGTGCAGTGTGGTGCAGATAGAAAGCGTCTGACTTAGAATTCCCCTACAAAACTTGACGACGTATTGTATTAAAATCGACTAAAAATAAAACGAAAAGATAACGGTTCTATTCTATACTGATGAAATTAGGGACATCAAGCCCCAAGAAAATCGCGAAATTTTGACATATGTGCTACATATATTTTAAGTTGACTGAAATGTTTGTTCAGTAGCGGATGTTGAAATTATTGACATCATCGTTGACAACCAGATTTGACATGAAATCGCGAAAATATACATCGCAAATCTCAGTTCTTAAATTCAAAGACCATCTTAACTTGTGTAATGATAGCAAACATGGGTGCTGGTAAAATTTTCACTCACTCTTTTCAATGACACGGGAGTTTTTGGACTTTTCAAAAGGAAAGTTGACAGGGAAGTCACAACGAGCATATGACGTTTATACAACGTCGCTTCAACGTCGATCAATTGACGTTGGTGCGACGTTGTATAAACATCTTGTACCCGCTGGGTTACCTATTGTTTACCCTTTGAACTTTGAACAAAAATCTTTTGGATATAGAACATTTGCAGAATCGCATTTATTATTTTAGGACATATCAATGGTAGTCTATAACCTATAATATGCGTGTTCATATGCATACTAACGTGTCAGAACTACATATTTACCCGTCTTCATATATTTGCATGTGTGTGTATATGTAAATGTGCGTACTTGCACTAGGAACCTCTAACCGGGGTTATCAGAATATCTGTTAAGTGGGTAAAGAAGATAGACTTGTTTGGCAAAGACGGCTGCAAAGCAAACAAAACTGATAAAACAAACCTAACATCTCTAAATTTTATATGTGAACCGTGTCAAGTAAAAATATGTGTTCGGGCGTGTACGGACAGTGAAAGCACATATCAGACTGTGCCTACGCACCATTTGAACAGGCTATTTGCTTTCTGCATCCACCCAGCAGGAACACAACTTTGAAACAACGTCGATTCAATGTTGATTCAACGTCAAGACATTGAATCAACGTTGAATCGTCTTTGTTTCAACGTTGTGTGCCCGCTGGGCAGAGTCATTGGATACAGAAGAAAATATCAATGTGTAGCAAAATGTGTTTGTCTTTGGATGTTTGTCTTCCTGTTGAACACCCGTCAACCCTTGAGGGTCAGTTTGTGTCTTATTCCAGAGAAAAGGAGAAAAGGGACAGAAAAACACGTTCAAACAACATTGATTCAACGTTGATTCAACGTCTTGACGCTTGACGTTGAATTAACCTTGAATCGACGTTGTTTCAACGTTGGGAAGTAGGTACCCAGCAAACAAACAACGTCGCCACAATGTCGCTGCAACGTCACGAAGTGGCTGCGACGTTGTAACGACGTTGTGTGTTTACTGGGTAAGAGGAAAAAGATCAAATAGTAGATGATAAAGAAAATAACGACTGACAGTACAGAAACAGAATAAACATTTACATGCTCCCATTCCCCATCTGCAGCAAGGGCAACAGACACTTACCACCATCTAGAAGCCTTGCTAAACGCCTAAAGTTGCATTTTACATACGATAAATCAATTATTGCTTTGACGCGATCTGATTATACTGAATCGACAAACAAGAAGGTAACCGTGTCAGTGCGCATGCATACAATCAGCTCAGAGCTACTGCTTGTTTACTAGACACTTTTGCAAAAAGCAATGTTTGTTTTTATTATTATTATTATTATTATTATTATTATTATTATTATTATTTTCAAGTCTCAAAGTGCAAAGAATACAAAGTACAATACAAATGTACGGCTTATGAGGTTTCTGTGGAAACAGAGGACACTCGCCTTAATCGGTTTATCATTTGTTGATACAAGCAGCCAATGAAAAGTTGTTTTGCAGCTAAAACTACAAAGTCTATCTTTGATAAATTTGAGTGACAACAAGTGGAAAGGAAACACAGCCCTCACAAACAGTTAAGATTTTTTTTTTTTTTTTTTTTTTTTTTTTATGGGTATGGACATCAAGACAGTTTCGCTACTTCTTTAGATGTTTGACAAAATTTATCAAACCGACAATAGCCTAAAAATAGAGAGCCTACACCATAAAGTTTTGCGCATGTGTAAATTAGCTCGGGTGTTTTGCCAAGTCCATAAGACTCGCTTTCACTTGACGTTCCCCTAGTAAAAATAAACAAAAGACGTAGCTAGTTGACTGACCCAGTATAATTATTGACCTAGAAGTTTGACTAACCAAGAGATGCAAATATTCTTATATTTTAAAGAGATTGTAGGAAAACTGTCTTTTGAAGTATATTTGACTCTAAGACTTGTTATCTCGAAGTCCAAGGGACTTTTTTTAAATACTTCGAGATACCCATACCTGGGCATACATTGTAACAGATTTGCAGAATTGAGGAATAAAATAAATCTAACAACCACATTTCCCAAAAGAATATGTAATTTGACTCCTGAAGTTAGATATACATTGTATATTCAAAATATTGTGGCAAAGAGGAGAAATTGCTCCTTAGGAGCAATTTCTCCTCTTTTCCACAATATTTTGTTATAAGAGGCATTCTCCTCTTTTCCGCAATATTTGTAATTGAGTAAGATTTCCATGTTAAGAAACAGGGACCAGATTTTTCACTTTGAGATAAGTGGTAGTTCTAGTTAAGCGAAGTCGAGATAACAAGAGTCGACTGTATAAGTATAAGTTAAAGCAAATGCATCGCGATATAAGAAAAGGGTTTTTACCTGGTATACCAATAGGTCGACTTATCTAGGCAAAGTGTATACCCTCATATTCCCCCATAATATGCAATGAAAATATTAGTATGTCACAGGTGTCTTCATTATCAGGCGCAGTTTCAGAATTTTAGCAGTTTTTTTAACTTATCAATGTGCCCTCTATTACTGGCAATGTTTTTGCTGCATAAATATGTCATAATTTGCTTAATAACTACAGTTCTCCAGTTTCAATATATACACCAAAAAATCAATGACTCGATCATCGAGCTCGGTTATCGTGGTGGATAAGTCAAACTCAGTTTTGAATCCTTAGGAAATTCTTTCGATAGCCTCAGAAAACAAGGGATATGTTAGGGATTTGTTTTTATTTTATCATGAAAATGTATGTCGAAGCGATTCTCATAAGGTCACTCAACGTATTTTTTTTTTTTTTTTTTTTTTTTTTTAATAGAAGATCAGGAGAACATCTTTAAATTTATCCCCGTTTGCTTCCTGAAAAGACGCTGTGATTAGTGGCTCGAACTACCCTTGTCTAGAACGAATCTCCATGGTCCAAAATATGTTCGAGCCACTGAAGTTCGAATACAATCAAGGCCTTCATGGTTCGGTTTCATAAATTATTAAATAATACGGAATATATCAATGGACAGACGGTCCTGATGAGAGGTTTAAATTGTGCAGACTGATCTGAGTCTTCCTTGGGTCACCTGTCATAAAGTACATCACGAAAACACGTCTATAAAATTTTGACCCCTTAAACCCCACTTTTATGTAGAAAAAACTGGGGTTTACAAGGGAATACATTATTTTTCTTGTTTCTGCTCAAAAACATAAATTGTGGGTAAGTCGAGGCGGTTCTAACGAGTACCAACAATCTATGTTTTGAGTAGAAATATGAAAATATCAGTATTTTTTAATCTGAAAATTTTCATTTTTTGGTAGTAAAATTTTGAGTATATTTGAAAAGGCATGTTTTCGTAATGATCTTCTCAATTTGTTACTCACTGGATTGCTGAAAATCAAATGAACTTTTACAGTCGAACTTCAAAGGCTCGAACATCTTTGGGACCATGTAAATTTGTTCTAGACATTAGTGTAGTTCGGGCCACTGATGATAAACCATACGGAGACAAATGGTGATAGTTTAGGGACGTATTTTCAATCTTCTATAAAACAATCATATGATGTTAGTACCCATTATATATGTAGTCATCTCATGATGCGATTCTAAAAAGAACACACAACGTACACTTTCATGATAAATAAGAAAAAAATACTTGAATATCCATTAATATTTGTTTTCTGGGGAATTCCCTAAAAACTAAAAAAAAAAAACACATTACGAAAACACGCCTATTCAAATATATTGAAAATTTCACCACCTAAAACTGAAAGTTTTCAGATAAAAATTCTGATATGTTTCAAATTTCTGCTCAAACAAAGATTATGAGTACTCGTTAGAACCGCCTCGCCGAGTCAATTTGCATGAAATGTCAAATCCTGTTTTCTGGGAAAAATAAGAAAAATATTTCAAAATGTCGTCTGCTGAAAATTTTACCCAGAGTGCTAAGCGTTAAAGGAGTAGTGAACCATGGTACAGTGAAGTACGGAGAGACGTTTTACTGCCGCCGCAGGGCCATCACGAAAACATACCTATATAGTTTTGACCCCCTTAAACCCCATTTTTACATGTACATTAAAACTGGGGTTTACAGGGGTACACATTATTTTTCTTATTTCTGCTCAAAAACATAGATTGTGGGTACTCGTTAGAACCACCTCGGCGAGGCGGTTCTAACGGGTACCCACAATCTATGTTTTGAGTAGATATTACGAAAACATGCATATTCAAATATACTGAAAATTTTACCAGCAAAAACTGAAAATTTTCAGATAAAAATTCTGATATTTTTTCATATTTCTGATCAAAACATAGATTGTGGGTACTCGAGTACACACAATCTATGTTTTGAGCAGAAATAAGAAAAATAATAAATACCCCTGTAAACCCCAGTTTTACTATATAAAAGTGGGGTTTAGGGGGTCAAAATAATATAGGCATGTTTTCGTGATAAATATGAAAAATATCAGAATTTTTATCTGAAAACTTTCAGTTTTTGGTGGTGAAATTTTCAATATATTTGAATAGGCGTGTTTTCGTATTGACCAACGCGGGATACAGACGGTAGTAACAGCCATAAAGCCCCATAAAGACGAACAACACAAGAACTTCTGCCTAAGAACTGTGAGTAGTAAAAACATACCAAGGATGGGAGACGTTTAAATAGATTTTGCTGGTATTACAGCTTCACCCGAGGTTCAAATTTTTCAGATTACATAGAGGTTCCCTATTCATTCAGTGAAACGTTACACAAGTCATCTGACCCAGTTATGCCTAGCGTCTCATAAACGGGACATTGGCAAACAGTGTAGACCCAGATTAGACGCCGCACAACACGGCGTCTGATCAGGACCTACACTCTTTGCATTAACTACAGACATTTCAATAAAGTATGGTAATAATAAAAACTGACCAGACTCCCTTAAACTGGAAATGGATTGGTCCAAAGAGTTCAGATAGAAGAGTCCACTCGGCATAAATGGGTCAAATCAAATAAAATCACTGTGATGAAACAAGGACATGAGATCGTGACAAACACATCAGACTTTGGCGGTTATTGCTAAAGAAAACAACTAACAGATACACGGAGGACTCAATCAAAGACAAAACACCGGGCAGCAACCTTCTTTTGAAAGGCCTCGGTTGGCAGCGTCATAGAAATTTAAGTTAAGATACACAGGAAATGCTACTATCACGAATCACAGTTTTCCCGAGGTACCAAAAGAAGGAGAGATTAGGAATAAATAATGACAAAAAACGCCACATAGGAAATCACCAACGCACAAACAAAGAAAACTGCAACAAAGGAAAGCTTGAGACCCGACCCAAGGTTATGCAGTTAAAAAGGAAAACATAACTATCAATCGTGATTAAGCTAATCCGAGTCTTCTCTGATGTTTTAGTGGCTTTTCTTTATATTGATATTTGCCACTAACGGCGCATTACGAAAACACGCCTATTCAAATATATAGGAAATTTCACCTCCAAAAATTGAAAAAAAAAAATCAGATAAAAAACTCTCATAATTTTCATATTTCTGCTCAAAATATAGATTGTGGGTACTCGTTAGAACCGCCTCGGCGAGGCGGTTCTAACGAGTACCCACGATCTATGTTTTATGCAGAAATAAGAACAATAATGTATACCCCTGTAAACCCCAGTTTTACTATATAAAAGTGGGGTTTAAGGGGGTCAAAATCATATAGGCATGTTTTCGTGATGGGTACGTGATAATAGTAAGTAATTTATTTATTAAAGTGTCATATATCAATATATACAAATAAAAATTACAATTTTAAAATACTTAAGACCATATTGATATCCAGCCATTGTTGACTTACAAGACACTATGTACATGCACCATAAAACACATCGTCACAGAAATTTGCTTAGCTAAAATTTTATTCCACACACAAGCCATCCCGAGCCAACAGGCGCGGCAAAGGACAGCGGGCGCCGAGTGGGGGGAGGGGGCGGAGCATCCATCCGCCAGAGAACAACCAACCACAGAACAATTTTCCGTGGCAGTTCGCTGTCCGACGGCCCGACACCCCGCAACCCACCCGTAGACCCCGATCACACCCGCCGCCGTCCGCCGCACCAGCTGCTCCGGGATGAGTGGTGTGTTCCACCTTAAACGAATCTTCTATAAAACATTTTAGTACATGTATCATTGAACACATCGTCACAGAAACTATAATTATCAAAATAAAGAAAAGCCAATTAAACGTCAGAGAAGACTCGGACTATGATTGAGCATGCAGTATGTCGCATCATTTTATGACGGCTAATGACTCTTTGGAATTGTTCTAAACGGTAAAAAAGGATTATTTCTAAACCTTAAAAATCATAAAATTTGGTTCCGATAATTTTGCTGCACAAGTGTTTTCAAGCTACTTTTATATTGATCTATTTATCAATGAATCCGGAGTGTCGCAGATAAAGCTTCTTAAAATATTATTGAGTTTATGATAGCCTTATGTAAGGTTTTCATCTGTTAGGACTTTACTCTGATTGTTGAAACCTTCAAATCTTTCGACGCCGAATTTCACCCTTCAGTTGGCGTCTGATTTTTTTTTTTTTTTTTTTTTTTTTTTTTTTTTTGTTTTAAACAAACTATCAATTGGTTAGAAGTTTATATGCAAAGGTGAAAGACTAAATGTCAAACAGCGTAGATCCTGAGTTTCACTTGTGCATTTGCCTTATACATGCCAACTAATGGGACATCATAACTTATCAGAACTGTCTTAAAATTTTAACATGTGCAATTTAGTATCTGTCGACGTGTGTGACAAAAAAAAATCAAGATAAGTGGCAAACAGTGTAGTAGGACGGTTCCACGGCGTCTGAACTGGATTTACACTGTTTGTTCAGGTACTCCTGTCCTAATACCCTAGTATTAGTAGGGTAGAAATGATAATATATTAGTAACCTTCGATTTGTATACCATTAGAGATGCTTTTTTTTTTCTCTCACCTTTGCCTGTATGAGATAGGCTTTTTGCCCATGTGAGAAACTTCTATCTCATATGACCTTGAAGTAGACCCGCTGGTCCTTATACGTGGACGAAAAAGAGTCAGTCATTTGCCAGTCCATGCACGCTATGGAAATCCCATCCTCGGGGTAAGAATTCAACTAGAGACTCGGCAAGCCGCATCCTTGATTGAAATTCCTACCCCTTGGGTGAGATCTTCCTATCCTGCGTGGACACTCGCGATTTATTCTTAAATAAATCGTGAGTGTCCATGCAGGATAGGAAGATCTCACCCAAGGGCAGATGCGGACAATAAGAATTTAGTTATACATAAAAAGGCATATGGGTCGAGTCAAGCGAAAACCTGCATTCGAACATGCGCATGCGCAAAGTGTCATCCGAGTCTTTGCTGCCATTGGTGTGTTCTGTTGTATCCAATGACTCTGTTAGCGGACAGTGAGGCTCCGATCAGCCTGCGCGGAAGCGCAGGCCGATCTGGGCCGTCATTGTCCGCATCGGCCCGAAGACACGTTTTCGCATGGCGCGGCCTACGTCTCCACCAGCGTTAGTGTACATGTAGGAAATTTACTGGTATGACTTATTTATTTTGCTCTCTGTACTTCATCTGATGATGTCTGAGTTTTTTTTTTGTTTTTTTTGTTTTGTTTTTTTTTGCCAGGCTTTTTGTATCTCCAATCAACAGTTTTAAACTATTAACTGGGCACAAAGTCTATAATAACATTTTCAGTGGGGCAAAATTTCATTTAAAATGAAAGTAGGGTTACGTTTGTTATTCTCCGAACATTATCTTATTATGATTAAAATTATATCAGATCCTTCAATGATTTTGAAGATATGAAGTGGACTTTCATTACGAAAACACGCCTATTCAAATATACTGAAAATTTTACAACCAAAAAACTGGCAAATTTTCAGATAAAAAAAAATCTAATATTTTTCATATTTCTGCTCAAAACATAGATTGTGGGTTCTCGTTAGAACCGCCTCGGTGAGGCGGTTCTAACGAGTACCCACAATCTATGTTTTGAGCAGAAACAAGAAAAATAATGTATACCCCTGTAAACCCCAGTTTTACTATATAAAAGTGGGGTTTAAGGGGGTCAAAATTATATAGGCAGGTTTTCGTGATGCATCCTGTAAAACTCAATAAAAAGGCTTGATGATTTTCTATACTTGTTTTTGTACCAAGTTCCCAAAAAATGCCATCAAAGATTTTAAATTGAGCCAACGCATGACAAACCAATAAAATGGCATGTGCGTCCAGCGAAGACTCAGATCAGCCTGGGCATCCGCCCAGCTTGATCAGTCTTGACTGTCCGCATGATGAAAGCTTGGCTACCCTTTGAGCGCACAGCACAGACTGGTCAGACTGAGTTGATGCCAAGGCTGATCTGAGTATTCGCTGGGCGCACATCCATTTTGTTGGTTTTGTCATGCGCTAGCTCAAATGGTAGTAAAGAAGATTTTCGGGAATGACACATTGGCACCAAAAGGAAATTACAGGAGAAACATGGAACATTTATGAAACATTTGCAAAAGGCGTAACTCCTTTAACAATGAAATAGTTATGGTTCTTGTTCTCTGCACTGTCAATGCTTCATATTACTATATTAAGAGTCAATACGAATCCTGTCCCAATCTTTTTTTTTTTTTTTTTTTTTTTTTTTTTTGTAAGCAGAGTTCAAAATAAAATAATTGCGTTTTGCTTCTCTGCACACCGTCTGAGCATGTCTTATATTTATGCAAAACGTAAAATAAGACCATCGGTTTATAAACTGTTATGGACACGATAGGTGTCAGACAGTCCGATAAAAAACAGATGGTACTTTCCGACCCATTGGTCGCGGGGAGGAGTAATGGTGTAAGCAAATGTGTATAGAGCTTCACGTACTTAGAGTCTTTGGAGGCTGTAGAATATATGAAAGGAAAGTAAAAGCTATGATCTTGTGCATGTGAGCAGGATAATTCGAATCCGTACGTTATTAATTAACCCTTGTCCTGCTGAAAAAATTAAGATGCCATTCCCTTTTCTTATTTTCAGCCAATCAGATTACTTGATCCAGGTTATTGATACAAGTTTAAATACTGAATAGCAAACAGTGCAGATCCAGATCAGTTGGCTTCTTCAGTATATTTTTTTTCTTTTGATTTCAATTTCATCAGGTAAAATAAAATAGTCATAATTTTGTTTTCTCATTTTTAGACATGGTACATGTACAAGAGTGAGATCAGCTTTAAATATATATATATATAACCAGAGACGTGCATATCAATCTGAATCGTTTTTTCTGTCTTAAACTTATATTGTCAAACTATTAGAGTTGTTTAAGATAATCTGTATTTGTGCTCGTTGTAGATATTTAGAAATAACCAAATCATCTTCACACGATTCTCAGCGAATTTCTTTCATCTTAAGATGTGCGGATAAGAAGTTACCACCAGAGGCCGCAGTCAAATCTGTCTGTGTTGCTTTTTCATACCATAGCGCAATTTTTAGTATGTCTGTCTATCTATCTATCTATCTATCTATCTATCTATCTATCTATCTATCTATCTATCTATCTATCTATGTCTGTTCTGTTTGCTTTCCGTTTTCTGTCACCACAACTACATATGATGTCCTTTAACCGTCCTGTATTGTTTTCGATGATCAAAAACAGATGTATCTGCACGTAATCGCCTTATCTACGATATCATTTTAACGAGGGGCGTTCAATGTTTGTCAGAAATAAACTCTTTTCGCTGTCTAAAAAGCCATCAGAATTTGCATATTAAAGTCGCACATTACTAGCGTTAAATTTTTCTAAACTAAGATTTGATTTGACACTGCATTTTACCTTAACAATAATAAAAGATAATAACACTTTGATGTGACGAAACCCCTTGAAAACAAACCAAATACATCGGTGCCTAATATTAAAGCTATTCATTTTAACTCTAGTTTGAAATGAACGCTATTAAGATATGCTTCCCCTATAACCACATTCACGGATCCGGGAAATGCAATACTTACCCTGAAAAGTTAGAATAATTTTTGTCAACCTAGTCTAATAAACAGTCAGCCGGTAGATATCGCATTTACCGAAAATGCGTCCAGACATCAAAGTTTAAATAACGAGTAAGACCATCTCAACTGCTCATGATCTAAACTGTTAGACATTTCTTCACACCATTTTAGACCTATTATCAAGTGGTCACATGTACTTAGTCATTTTTAATTATTCAATTTTGTCAACACTTAAAAAGTTCTATGGGAAGCGTAATGATCTTGTCAATCCATACAATGTGGCTGTTGCCGAACTTATATCTGGGCCCAGTTGTTCAAAGCTAACGATGTCGTTAGTTAACAGTTCGTTAAAATTTACATCGAGTGATACGTAAATATTTTGATATTTTTTGCTGAAAAAATGTGAGTAGCTTTTGCAGTGCAAAAGCTACTCACATTTTTTCAGCAAAAAATATCAAAATATTGTATATTGAATCCGCTAAAACAGTTAACGAAATGACCCTTAACGAGCTCGTTAAGCTAACGACGCTTTGAGCAACTGGGCCCTGATGTTTCTGCCACTGCCAAGCCATAAACAGACTTTCCATTACGAAAACACGCCTATTCAAATATATTGAAAATTTCACCACCCAAAAGCTGAAAGCTTTCAGATAAAACTTTTGATTTTTTTTTTTTTTTTTTTTTTTTTTTTTTTCATATTCCTGCTCAAAACATAGATTGTGGGTACTCGTTAGAACCGCCTCGGCGAGGCGGTTCTAACGAGTACCCACAATCTATGTTTTGAGAAGATATAAGAAAAATAATGTATACCCCTGTAAACCCCAGTTTTACTGTATAAAAGTGGGGTTTAAGGGGGTCAAAATTATATAGGTATGTTTTCGTGATGTAAATCACGGACATTAATTTCCATATTTTCCTAAATCTCTGTTCAGGCTGATAGTCATGCATGCTTACCGAGTAATGCTTACTTTCCATGAATGCCTTACTACACTCCATTTATTTTGGGTCCATGTCTGTCTGTCTTAATTTTCCTCATTTTGTCTTTGTGCATCTCGACTTTATGATTTTCCGGAATATGAATTTGGTATTCCGACCTCAGACTCATTTTAAGGATACAATGACTGTAAGATGTTAAGGTGTGAGGATAAATACGGTATTATAGCGCTACTGAATTGTGACATTTAATATTGAATGCCCCTCATATTTTTGTGATGTCAAGAAGTTTATCTTTTGGGTATATAAAACACATGTCTTAACCGCCGGGCAAACTTAGTACTCAAACATGTTAAGGATTTCATTGGTGGCATGCCTGGTGCTAATGGGCCTGAACGGGGCCCAGAGCGCCGGTACCACAGCCAGTACAGTAGGTAAGGTCACTAGTTAGCGCACAATCTTTTTGTTTTTTTGTTATCATTCTAAATGTTATTTTCAATTTTTAATATATTGAACTATTGCAATGTGCTTGAACTTCAAATTCTCGCAAAAAGGAAGGAAGCGGACAACAACAAATTGCAAATTCATATACGAACATATTTGACATCGATTTTAGTTACATGTAAGGGTGTTGAAAAAGAGCCTTACTGTTGGGTTTGCCATTATAGTTTGGATCTGCACACGATTTATTTGTGCTGTAAAACAGTAACCTCGTAATTGATTTAACCATAACAGATAAATTTATCCAAAGAATTCTTTCAAACATATCCAAAACGATTTATACTTACTGTGACAGGTTTGGTTAATCCAAAGAACCTTTTTAAACATATCAAAAAAGTATTTTCACTTGCTGTAACAGACACGCCTATTCAAATATGTAGAAAAATTCACCTCCAAAAACTGAAAATTTTCAGATAAAAAAAAAACTGATATTTTCCATATTTCTGCTCAAAACATAGATTGTGGGTAATCGTTAGAACCGCCTTGGCGAGGCGGTTCTAACGAGTACCCACAATTTATGTTTTGAGCAGAAATAAGAAAAATAATGTATACCCCTGTAAACCCCAGTTTTACCATATAAAAGTGGGGTTTAAAGGGGGTCAAAATTATATAGGCATGTTTTCGTGATGGATTTTTTTTTTTTTTTTTTTTTGATATTTTCAAAAAAACAATTCTTTGGATTAACGTCACATTCTACCCTGACGAACCCACTAGTGGACTTTACAGGTAAGGCCACTAAACAAAGTATTACTGTTTTAAAAGTCAATATTGATTTACCCTCTGAACTTACGTCGTAAATGTCTTAGCAGCATTTGTTCTGTATGTTAACTGTTTATAAAAGTCTTTTCTTGTCACCAATAAAGCAATTTTCTCTGACGATTCTTACAAAACTACCATTATAGCTAGAGTACTGCAGATTAATGCATTTAAAACAAACATACAAATATTTCAAACCAGTGTTAGGTCGTAAATGGGTGCTGAAGTACACCAAATGTTCTGTAAGCTAAATTACTCTCTCTGGCTCCCCAGGCATATTTGTGTCAGCGCCCGAGGCTATATACCAATAAGCAAGTACATGTATAACTGACTTCAAACTAGTACCCTAAGACTTTAACAAAAGCAGATAGTACAAAAAGATAATTGGGGTACTGAGATTAATGACCTGCAATATGAGTGATGATTTTGTCAGTGTTTACCGATGATCAAGAGCACATTACGAAAACACGCCTATTCAAATATACTGAACATTTTAACCACCAAAAAATGAAAATTTTCAGATAAAAGTTGGGATATTTCTTATACTTCTGATCAAAACATAGATTGATCGGCGAGGCGGTTCTAACGAGTACCCACAATCTATGTTTTTTGGCAGAAATAAGAAAAATAATGTATACCCCTGTAAACCCCAGTTTTACTATACAAAAGTGGGGTTTAAGGGGATCAATATTATATAGGCATGTTTTCGTGATGAGATTGCATAAAATAACGTTGGGTTTAACTATAATTCAACCGCTTTAATGCTTAGCATACTGGGTAAAAGTTTAGCAGACGAAAGCTTGAAATAAGTTTCTTTTCCAGAAAATACTTTTGACATTACATGCAAACTGTCTCCTCAGGAGAGTTTGCATGAAATCTCAAAGTCTGTTTTCTGAGAAATATAAGAAAAATGTCGTCAGTTCATGGTCTGTTGTGTAACATTACGAAAACACGCCTATTCAAAAATATTGAAAATTTCACCTCCTAAAACTGAAAATTTTCAGACAAAAAACTCTGATATTTTTCATATTTCTGCTCAAAACATAGATTGTGGGTACTCGTTAGAACCGCCTCGAAGAGGCGGTTCTAACGAGTACCACAATCTATAATTTGAGCAGAAATAAGAAAAATAATGTATACCCCTGTAAACCCCAGTTTTACTATATAAAAGTGGAGTTTAAGGGGGTCAATATTATATAGGCATGTTTTCGTGATGAGATTGCATAAAATAACGTTTAATTTAACTATAATTCAACCTCTTTAATGCTTAGTATACTGGGTAAAAGTTGAGCAGACGAAAGCTTGAAATAAGTTTCTTTTCCAGAAAATAGGCTTTGACATTACATACTGTCCCCTGTTTTCTGAGAAATATAAGAAAAATGTCGTCAGTTCATGGTCTGTTGTGTAAGCCCAGTGAGTGGCATCACCGAAAACATGCCTATACAATTATGACCCCCTTATACCCCACTTTTATATAGTACAACTGGGGTTTACAGGGGTATGCATTATTTTTCTTATTTCTGCCCTAAAACATAGATTATGGGTACTCGTTAGAACCGCCTCGACGAGGCGGTTCTAACGGGTACCCACAATCTATGTTTTGAGCAGAAATATGACAAATATCAGAGTTTTTTGAACGCCTGTTCAAATATATAGAAAATTTCACCTCCAAAAACTGAAAAATTTCAGATAAAAAACTCTGATATTTGTCATATTTCTGCTCAAAACATAGATTGTGGGTACCCGTTAGAACCGCCTCGGCGAGGCGGTTCTAACGTGTACCCACAATCTATGTTTTGGAGCAGTAATAAGAAAAAAGATGTACACCCCTGTAAACCCCAGTTTTACTATATAAAAATGGGGTTTATGGGGGTCAAAATTATATAGGCATGTTTTCGTGATGAAATTCGAGGAAAAGGCATGTAGAAATGAACATAATAGAAAATAAAGAACCCATTAAGCTGAGCGATTCTCAGCAAACATTTAAAAACCGGTTTACGAATAAGAACGTTTTTGGGCTTTGAAGATCTAGGAAATGATGCAAGCCGCCAAACTTTTAAATCAATCACATTTAAGCAGCAGCTTGTTGTTATATGTGGAGCGCAGTGGTGCAGTGGTAGAGCGTCGGACTCGAGATCGAGAGGTACCGGGTTCGATCCCCACTGACAGCAAGTGTTGTTTCCTTGAGCAAGAGACTTTATCCACATTGCTTAGTACTGGTTTCTACCCAGGAAAAAGAGGGCCACATGGAAGATTAGTACTAGATTACTAAATGTGTTACCCTCTATAAATAAAGTCGATTATTATTATTATTATTATTATAAACCTGTAAATGTGTTCATTTACATATACACTATCAACTTACAAACATAAGCAGCATATCCCAGTCCCAGGAATCCTTTTATTTGTGTCTTGCAAAAAAAAAAAAAAAAAAAAAATATTCAAAATGTTGGTTCCCATGTTCACAGTTATCAAGCTAAAAACAACAATATCTTACTGACTTCTTAAAACTAGTTTTCATCAAATCTGCGCCAAGATTCTTGTTTCTCAAAGTTGAATATTTTCAGGCCATTATAAAAACACGCCTATTCAAATATATTGAAAATTTCACAACCAAAAACTAAAAGTTTTCAGATAATAATTCTGATATTTTTCACATTTCTGCTCAAAACACAGATTGTGGGTACTCGTTAGAACCGCCTCGGCGAGGCGGTTCTAACGGGTACCCATAATCTGTGTTTTGAACGAAACTAAGAAAAATAATGTATACCCTGTAAACCCCATTATATAAAAGTGGGGTTTAAGGGGGTCAAAATTATATAGGTATGTTTTCGTGATGAAAGAGTGCGTTTCGTTTGTGCCGTTCTCTTTAAGTAAGCCAAGATGCTTGTTTCTCAAAGTTGAATATTTTCAGGCAAAGAGTGCGTTTAGTTTGTGCCTTTCCCTTTAAGTAAGACATCAAGAAAGGGTTCCACATGTATTTTGTTAAGTAATCATTTATCGTATCATTACGAAAACACGCATATTCAAATATATTGAAAATTTCGCCACCTAAAACTGAAAGTTTTCATATAAAAACTCTCATAATTTTCTTATTCCTGCTTAAAACATAGATTGTGGGTACTCGTTAGAAACGCCTTTCCAAGCGGTTGTAACGAGTATCCACAATCTATGTTTTTGAGCAGAAATAAAAGAAAAATAATGTATACTCCTATAAACCTCAGTTTAACTATATACAAGTGGGGGTTAAGGGGTTCAAAATTATATAGGTATCTTTGCATGATGTTTGACTCAGTGTAACTTAAAAAAGACATGTTTTCGCGTTTTCATTACGAAAACACGCCTATTCAAATATATAGAAAATTTTACCTCCATAAAATTGAAAATTTTCAAATAATAATCTCTGCTATTTTTCATACATGTACTTCTGCTCAAAACATAGATTGTGGGTACTCGTTAGAACCGCCTCGGCGAGGCGGTTTAAACGAGTACCACAATATATGTTTTTGAGCAGAAATAAGAAAAATAATGTATACCCCTGTAAACCCCAGTTTTACTATATAAAAGTGGGGTTTAAGGGGGTCAAAATTATATAGGCATGTTTTCGTGATGTGTTATAACTGTCTCGTTATCTTCTTAGTTTTAAGTACGACTGATATACTTTCAAAGCAGACAAATCTGTAAAAAATGTTTTAGCTCCTTCTGAAAAGGTGTCTACTCTGAAAGGAAAAACATTACGAAAACAAACTTATTGAAATATACTGAAAATTTTACCACCAAGAATGTTTTTTGGTGTTTTTTTTTTTTTTTTTTTTTTTTTTTTTAGAAAAAAAAATCGGATATTTTTAATATTTCTGCTTAAAACATAGATTGTGGGTACTCGATAGAACCGCCTTGGCAAGGCGCTTCAAACGAGTACCCAGAATCTATGTTTTTGAGCAGAAATACGAAACAATTATGTATACCCCTGTAAAACCCAAGTTTTACTATATTACTAAAAGTGAGAATTAAGGGATTTAAAACTATATAGGTATGTTTTCGTGATATTTGATTGCTTTAGCTCCCTCTGAAAAGGTGTCTACTCTAAAAGGGAAAAAAATGGTCCCCAATGGAGCAAATGTTTTTTTCTTTTAAAGTTGACCCCGTCTTGGAAGCTGGAGAGCAGCCAGGAAGGTACAAACGTTACCCGTTGACAGAAATGGCGGACAACCTAACAAACGTATCAATTAATCCTTCTCTTGCTGAGCACGACGTGCCCTGTCTTAGCAAACAGTGTAGATCCAGATCAGTTGGCTTCTTCAGAAGCCAACTGATCTGGATCTGCACTGTTTGTCTTTCAGTATGTGAATTTATATCAACAACCTGGATCAAGCAATCTGATTGGCTGAAAATTAGAAGTGGGCGTGGCATCTTAATTTATTCAGCATGACAAGGGTTAACCTTAAGATAGTCTGCATACGTACTTTAACTACAGTCCATTTTCGTTATCTCAATTATAACTCAATCCACTGCTTCACTAAAATTAAATTTGGATTTAGTTCGTTTATTCTTGCTATATTTTGTTACATTTCAACTCATTTCATCTCAAATACTGTTACTTTGAACTGAAAATTCTGCTCCCTTGGAGTTTGAGATAACAAGAGCCCACTATATATGTTTTTCAGATTGTGGCTCGAATCCTGCTGACATCGTCTTCTTACTGGATTCTTCGGGATCGGTAGGAACAACTAATTTCCAGAAACAAAAGGATTTTGTTGCTCATTTCGCTCAGTCGTTCGACATTGGTCCACAAAAAGTTCAAATTGGGGTCGTTACGTTTTCATCTGCAACGCATAACATATTCAACATGAACAAGTATCATGACAAAACCAGTCTAACAAACGCCATTCACAGCATTCCTTACAATTCTGGCGGAACCCGGACTGACCTGGCACTTAAACACGTAGCAACAAATAGTTTCACATCGGCTGCAGGTGACAGGCCAGGTGTTGCCAATATTCTGATAGTGATGACAGATGGACAATCTAACCAGCCAACACTTACTCGCCAAGAAGCAAACAAACTTCATCAAAAGAATATAAAAGTATTTGCAATTGGAATTGGAAGTGGAGCAAGCAGGACGGAGCTGGATGTCATTGCAAGTGACTCTCACCATGTGTTCCAGGTTACGAATTTCAATGCGCTAAGTACGCTCCAGGCCGAACTGAAGAAGACTGCATGTAAAGGTACGTCTTACCAATATGCCTTATTTTCTGAGTACCATCTCCCAGCCAACATTCTGCTTAAATCTATATCGGACTATTATCGGTCGGAAAGGAATCCTGTCGGGCCGATAACGCATCACGAAAACATGCCTATATAATTTTGACCCCCTTAAACCCCACTTGTATATAGTAAAACTGGGGTTTACAGGGGTAAACATTGTTTTCTCTTATTTCTGCTCACAAACATAGATCGGCGAGGCGGTTCTAACGAGTACCCACAATCTATGTTTTTAGTAGAGATATGAAAAATATCAGAGTTTTTTTTTTTATCTGAACGTTTTCAGGTTTCTGGAGGTGAGTTTTTCTGTATATTGGAATAGGCGTGTTTTCGTAGAATGTTAGCCCAAAAGACTCCATTGGCTCAATGATCAGATAAATCTTATATGATTTTTTTTTTTTTCTAAAAAAAAAAACTTTCTAATATAGATTTTAGTAGAATGCTAGGTGGGTTGTATAGCCCCAAAAGACTCCATTGGCTCAATGATCAGATAAATCTTATATGAATGTTTCTTAAAAAAGTTTCTAATAGCATGAACAGAAATAACAGAAAATTCAGCCTTTAGTATGCTGACGACAAAATGTGCAGACAGCAAATGATTAACAGTTTGATATTTGTCTTAGAAAATAGCACTTGGCAGACGATTCGCATGAAATTGTAATTCTTTATTTCTAGGAAAATTATAAAATAAGTTTAGCTCATGAAACTTGTACTCCAAATGTTTGACCTTAGCATTTAAATTGGGCATCACTTATCTCGTATATATGCTCAATTACAAATAAACAATATGAGGCAAAACATTCAATCAGAATATGATGTATTTTTGTTGTTTTTTTTTTTTTGTTGTTTGTTTTTCTTTTTTCTGTTTATCTCCATTTATATATTTGCATGTCATTTGGCATTTCCCTAGTACTTCCATCGACCTTTTAGGCGTCAATACAAAGAAGAAAAAGGTAGAAGTTTGCTTGTTAGTCAATCGACAAGTTTTCTGAAGCCACGCTATATGTAAACGTGCACTCGCGGCGTTTACGGAGAGCAAATATCCAGACCTGACTATGCTTCCATGCAGTCTGATCAGGGCCTTCGCTATCCGCTTAAATGATGGCTGGGTACAGACGGATGTGTCGACGTATATACGAAAGGGCCTTATGAGCTCGTGACACTGTTTTGGCCGATCTGTATTGTTGTTAACCCTTTAGCATAATCTTTGCGAACACTTTATGTTGTGGTTTCAGAGGAATTGTTGAGAAGTATTCAGTGATACATCTTGGCTATTTTTCTTATTTCTCCATAAAAATATATGTTTTTGGTACTCATTTGAAGCGCATCACCAAGGCGCTTCTAATGAGTACCACAACATATGTTTTTATGGAGAACTGTAGAAAATTATCCCATAATTATCAGCAAATACTCCATATTAACAATTCCTCTGGGTTTATTTATTTGGACTGAGTGTCTGTGACGCTTATGAAAAAAGTAAGGTTCCAATACAAAATACAGTCGAACTTCAATATCTCGAACATCTTTTGGGCCATGGAAACTTATTCGAGACATGGGTAGTTCACTCATATTTATTGATGATGCAAGGTCAGGAAGCGTATGGCGATAATTTAGGGAAATCTTTTCGATCTTCTATACAATAATGGTATGTTTAAAGTGCGCTAATTAGAAACGCCTCGATGAGGCGATTCTCAGAAGTACACACAGCATACAATCTCATGATAAAATAAGAAAAAAATCCTTAAATATTTGTTTTCTGGAGCTATCGGAAGAAAAAACGAGTTTGAATCAACCATGGTAAACCAACTGATCTGGATCTACACTGTTTGCTAAGACAAGGCATGTCGTGTTCAGCAAGAGAATGGTTAAGAGCCATCACGAAAACATACCTATATAATTATATAGTAAAACTGGGGTTTACAGGGGTATAAATTAGTTTTCTTATTTCTGCTTAAAATCATAGATTGTGGGTACTCGACAGAACCGCCTCATCGAGGCAGTTCTAACGAGTACCCACAATCTATGTTTTGAGCAGAAATATGATAAAATCAGAATTTTTTATCTGAAAATTTTCATTTTTTGGTGGTAAAATCTTCAGTATATTTGAATAGGCATGTTTTCGTAATGCGACTTTTACTGTACTTTGTACTACTCAGTACAGTAATTATGTAAGCGGACTGCTAAAACCCTAATCAGACTGCGTATCCGCGCAGTCTGATCTGAGTCTTCACATGGCACTCTGTGGGTAGCCAAGGATCTAAAGCTTCCTCAGATGGGCAGCAATGACTCTGATCAGCCTTCGTGGATGCGGCTCTTCTGAGTCTCGCTGGGCACACACGCGATCGTGTAGGAAATGTTGTGTCCCGCTCCTATGCTGTATATATTCTGTCCGAATATTTGGGTAAAGTATGGTATTCCAAAACAGATACGGAACGGGTTCAGATTTTAACCTATAATATGTTGTCCTTCGTATTATATACCCGCATCGACATCAACTATAGTCTGTGGCTGGACAATCTAGGTGTTGTTTCCCTCGAATCTTCGAATCTTGAATCACGAAAACATGCCTATATAATTTTGACCCACTTAACCCCACTTTTATGTAGTAAAACTGAGGTTTACAAGGGTATACATTATTTTTCTTATTTTTGCTCGAAAACATAGATTGTGGGTACTCGTTAGAACCGCCTCGCCAAGGGTACCTACAATCTATGTTTTGCGCAGAAATATGAAAATTATCAGAATTTTTTATCAGGAAATTTTCAGTTTTTGGAGGTGAAATTTTCTATATATTTGAATAGGCGTGTTTTCGTAATGAAAATCGTACGAGCTGTATTTGGCAAGGCGGATTTTGCCAGAAAAAAATAGCAGAGCTTTGGTTGGCGACAAGCGGATGCGCAGTTTGCTCAGAGACCACGTTGATCGCATATATCAAAACATTGTTTTCTATTTTTCATCTAAAATATTCTGTTATATGTTTAACAATATTATTACGCCGTTGTTCAACCTAAAACTTAAGCTAAATGTTTCGAAACGAGTATTAAAGTTCTTTCTTGGGATGCAGAACCAGTAACCTATCTGAGAATCCAGGTCTCACTGATGAGAATATACATACAACCCTCTTTTTACCGACACTCGATACAACGACAAAGTTCGTATTAATGACAATCTGGGCCCAGTTGTTCACTGCAAAAGCTACTCACATTTCTTCAGCAAAAAATTTCAACATATTTGCGTATCACTCAATATAAATTTTAACGAATCGTTAACTAACGACATCGTTAGTTTTGAACAACTGGGCCCTGACTGCCACAAAACCTTCGCATAAGAGGTAACAATTAGTCACATATTATGCAAGAATTTTGAATTTAATACTTTAAAGAAACATATGTTTTGGATATTTGTCACTGAGGTGATTCTATTAAATATCCAAAATATATGTTCTGTGAGGAAAAAAAATAGCAAAACAAGACCTTTATTACATGTCAATCTTCTCATTAAGTATTCTGTACAACAGCAAATTCATTTTAATGGCAACGTCTTAGGGGAAAGGATGTCGTTGTAACGAGAGTTCACTTTATAATCTTGTCCTTTTCAGTTGATGGAGGATGGAGTAAGTGGGGAGCTTACTCTCATTGTACAAAAACGTGTGGCTCCGGAACCCACGTCCGAACAAGAACGTGTACGGACCCCCCGCCAGCACATGGCGGAAGACAGTGTGTTGGATCAGCAAGAGAAACACATTCTTGTAATACAAATGCGTGCCCTACAACTCCTAAACCAACAACGACTACGACTACGACAACCCCTAGACCAACGACTCTTCCTGTCGGTAAAGCAATTATTATTTCATCACGAAAACATGCCTATATAATTTTGACCCCCTTAAACCCCAATTTTATATAGTGAAATTGGGGTTTTCAGGGGTATACGATATGTTTCTTATGTTTGCTTAAAAACATAGTTTGAGGTACTCGTTAGAACCGCCTCGCCGAGGCGGTTCTTACGATTACCCACAAACTATGTTTTGAGCAGAAATACGAAAAATATCAGAGTTTTTTATCTGAAAAATTTCAGTTTTTGGAGGTGACATTTTCTGTTTATTTGAATAGGCGTGTTTTCGTAATGTATGCACATGTGGATAGTTCAGTTTTATTACTGGGATTCTTCAGTGCACAGTAATAGTAGGAGGAGGAGAAGCAGGAGCAGTAGCAATAGCAGCAGTAGTAGTAGTAGTAGTAGTAGTAGTAGTAGTAGTTGCAGCAGTTTTTGTCTAAACTAAATTGGTCAAAAAATCTAATTTTTCCTATGGAAAAAAATCAGATTTTCCAAGGACGTTTTCTGTTCATTCATTTTGTTTTTTAATTTCATAATATTTTTATGAGATATAATTAATTAGAATCAATAGAGTGTTTTCTTTAATAATTAGAGATAAAAAAAATCAGTTTATTATAGAAATTGTTTAGATCAAAACAATTTTTGCCGTCATTTTTTTTTTTTTTTTTTTTTTTAAGCATAGAAATAGAAAAGACAGTTGAGCCGCGACGTCAGAAAATGTACCATCGCAATGCGCTCCTAGCTAAGATTCAGATCAGTCTGCGCGACTGCGAAGTCGCGCAGACTGATCAGAATATTCACTGAGCGCATTTTGGATAGCCATCATCACGAAAACACGCCTATGTTATTTTGACCCCCTTAAGCCCCACTTTAAAATAGTATAACGGTTTACATGTGTATTTTTTTCTTATTTTGCTAAAAAAAACATAGACTGTGGGTACTCGTTAAAACTGCCTCACCGAGGCGGTTCTAACGAGTACCGACGATTTATGTTTTGAGCAGGAAAATGAAAAATATAAGAATTTTTTATCCGAAATTTCTCCTCTTTTGGTTATAAAAATTTCAATATATTTGAAAAGGCGTGTTTTCGTAATGCAAGGATGTACATTTTTTTTTTATACAGACAACGAATACTCTATTCATTCTACGCGGATGCGCAGGTTGATTTAAGTCTTCATTGCGCGCACATGTCAGAAGATACGTTTCCTTCACCTATTAAAGCCTAGTGCTCAATAAAAGGAACATTGGCAGCCAGAATGCAGCGCCTGCTCAGGGTCTAAACTGCTTGCATTAAATACGGAAATTTCTATTAAAAAAATAGTAGCAATAAAAACCAACCAGACATCCCTTCTATTGGAAAATGACCTGCCCAAAGAGTTGAGATAGCTGAGTCCACTCGGCATAAATGGGTTAAACTGCGGCATAACTGCTTCCTGATAAGGTGGCATAATGTATATTATATGTATTTCAGAATTTGCCTACGACATTCTTTCTGTTACATGTATGTACGTATCCTTCGCTTAAAAGAGCATTTTTACACATTTTTATACATTTTATTTATAAAAAGGTAGTTGTTGTTTTTTTATTAGAAGTAGTATTAATAATAATAATTATAATGATTATAATAATAATAATCATTATTATTATTATTATTGTTACTATTATTATTGTTATTATTATTATTATTACATTGTATTGGTAGTTGTAGTAGTAGTAGAAGTGGTAGAAGAAGAAGTAGTCATAATACAGTAAAACCTGTGTAAGAGAGCCACCTTCGAGACTGACTTAAAATAGTGGTTGATGTGGAAAAAGTTGTCTGTCTTATAAAGGTACATGTCATGTAATTTTGCTAGCAAAATTACATGACATGTACCTTTATATAACAACCACCTTTCCACATCAATCACTGAGGTCAATTTCAAAGGTGGCTGTCTTACACAGGTTTTACTGTAGTAGTAGAAGTATTTGAGGGTTTTGTATATGTTATAGAAGTCTTTTTCTCAATTTCAGTTACAAATAGAAATAAGAATACTGTTCAGTTACCAGTTAAAAACACAAAGCAGCTTTTTCTTAAAGTCAATGCTATTGAATTTCAGGGTGTGGATCCAATCCAGCTGACATCGTCTTCTTACTGGATGCATCTGGCTCCGTGGGGACGCCAAATTTTCAAAAACAGAAGGACTTCGTTGCGCATTTTGCCCAGTCTTTTGATATTGGTCCCAATAAGGTTCAAATAGGTGTCGTCACATTTGCAAACAGTCCACATAACGAGTTCAACCTGAATACCTACCACAACAAACATGACTTAATAACGGCGATTAATAAGATTCACTACTCTTCCGGTGGCACCCAGACAGACACGGCGCTAAGTTATGTGGCAGCAAACAGTTTTAAAGCACAGGCAGGCGACAGACCTGGCGTAGCTAACATCCTGATTGTCATGACTGACGGACAATCAAACAATCCAACCAAGACAACACAGGAAGCTGATAAGGTTCATAAACAAAATATCAAAGTGTTCGCCATTGGAATCGGTAGTGGTGTTAGGCAAACAGAGCTTGGCCATATTGCCAGTGACTCACATCACGTGTTCCAGGTACAGAACTTTGATGCTCTCAATACTCTCCAGGCCGAATTGAAGAGGACAGCGTGTAAAGGTAATTCACGTGACCTACCTCGTGACTGCCATGTGATGGTGATGCGCAAAGTGGAAACAAAGGCCCTTACGTCATGTGCGAACACCGAAGGTCCAGATAAGCGTGCGCATCCGTGCAGTGTGACCCGGACATTCTCTGTTCATTGACATATACTACAATATCCACTGATTCTGTAATCGGTCAACGAATGCCTTGATGAGCCTTGATGAGCCTGCGCACTTCAGGGCCTTTGTTGACCCCACGCTGCATAAGGGCCCTTTTCGTGCTTTGTGGCATTATATTGTATCCCAAAATATTTTGATACCTACATGCTTCTTTACGAAATCGTCCTAAGGAGATATTGCAGTAAAGCGACGATTTTCATTAATTGGAGAAGGTTTTGAAATCCAAATTTCAGAAACTAAAATATTCAATTTTTTATTACATATACCGGTACCCCGATGTCTGAATCAAAGCAGAAAGGATAATTTATGCTTCTGGCTTACGATTACGGGGAGAAAACTCTTAAATTACTCCAAGATTTTAGAGTTACCCTATTTCAGAATAAAATTACTGCATGAAAATATTAAGTTCCCTTCTCATGGGAGCTTAATTTTAAAGGAAACAATTTGCTCACTACAATTTGGAGTAGGGCATATAATTTTATCCTGCGTCATACGTCCGTGTGTCCATCCGTCCGTGTGTCCGTCCGTCACACTTTAAAGTACTGTTCGTGTTTCCGCAACCTCCAGTAATCCACATTATATATATTTAGTGAAAAAAAAAAGTTAATTCGATTAAAGAAGTGCTTTATCTGTAGCTATGATTATTTCAGTTGCTTTTTTTTTTCTAAAGTAATGACCTTCTGATTCACCACAAACATTAAATGACACAAATAGACAGCTAAGTATTTTATTTTTTACAAATTGAGTGGGAAAAACACGTTCCCAAGACTATAATCTTCCGATTAGTCGACTATGAAGACGTTTTTAGATCATCAGTCACAAGAGGCAAACGTGACTAATGATCGATTTGATCGATTACAATCGATCAATGGGACAACACTAAGTTGCACTGCATATAAGTAAATGCAATTCATGTACATGTATGTCGGTAGTGACTTTCCTGTGATTCTGTGCGGGTAAGGGTTGTCGGGGCTTTCTATAGTCACACAAAATGTCTGAACCATCTGGAGTCAAACCAGCTAACATTTATGTTAAATCTTTATCGGACCGTTATCGGCCCGACAGGATTCTTGTCGGCCGATAACGGTCCGATATAGATTCAAGCAGAATGCTAGCTGAAAAGGTCTTTGGTGACAGATGACATATTTTTCTATGTTATAGGATTCTGTAAAAGGACCTTAAAGGCCCTGGCCCCGAGGTTATACAATTTCGTGCTCAGCTCAACAATAGTTGTTATTTTCATATTTATTAGCAGAGAAATTTTCATGCTCAGCCACGTTCAGCAAGCAAAAATGCCATTGTTAGTAATTTGGGATTTATTACCAGGTAAAATTTCATGCTCAGATGAGTTCAGGATGAAAACATTTATTTTTTTTGCATCACGAAAATATGCCTATTCAAATATACTGAAAATTTTACTACCAAAAAAATGAAAAATTTCAGCTAAAAATTTCTGATATTTTTCATATTTCTGCACAAAACATAGATTGTGGGTACTCGTTAGAACCGCCTCGACGAGGCGGTTCTAACGAGTACCCCACAATCTATGTTTTAAGCAGAAATAAGAAAAATAATGTATACCCCTGTAAACCCCAGTTTTACTATATAAAAGTGGGGTTTAAGGGGGTCAAAATTTATATAGGTATGTTTTCGTGATGTCTCGGGGCCTGGTCAGACGAAATGATGCGCAGTCAGATCAGATTGTACATCATTCGCATAAGCTCCATACGCCGTTTTTCTTACACTGACTATTACATACAGGCGTTGGAACAGTTCAAAGAAAATCACACACTTTTGTCTCAAAGATTTAACAAATGTCTAATGAGACATTCCTGCACTGATCACGTAACGAAAGGCTACATTTAACATGTTAAAATGATTGACTACAAGTAAAGTCTCTGACCAGACATGCAAACAGGTCTTAACCCATTTTCACACACTTACGTTAAGTTTCTATTTTGTCTAGTCTGATCAAAAAAAAATTGTAGAAATCCTGACAGAGAACTACAAAAACGAACATAGCACGTGTGACATTGATTGACATGTATACAAAAAGGAATCCAGAAGAAAGTCAACTGACTTGTTTAGATATGTTTCTCAATTTCAATAAATGATCATAAACGTAATAATCGGTGTAAATATATGGACACACTGTTTTTAAGTTCCCTGGCAATTCTTACAAATGGCTAGCAGGGATAGGAGCATATGTCTATCTGTATATGCCTAAGTTATCAGGCAGCATTTCCACTTCCCATTTTGCTGACGCCGCTCATGTGTTCTGTGATTTCAGTTGATGGCGGATGGACACACTGGGGATCGTATTCCCCCTGTACAAAGAGCTGCGGATCCGGAACTCACTTCCGGGAAAGACGCTGCACGAATCCGCCTCCAGCTAACGGAGGAAAGCCGTGCAATGGGTCAGCTAGAGAGACAAGCGCTTGTAATACTAAACCATGTCCCACAACACCCCCACCTACTACGACCACAACACCAAAGACAACACCGATACCTACAACAGTAGCTGCTGGTAAGTACATTGTACCATATTTATTCTAAGTATATGATACTCAGGTAGTTCTGGGCAATGCGTGTAAACCTAGATCAGACGCCTCAGATTACGACGTCTGATAATGGTGTACAATATTTGCCGCTCTCCCAGCAATTTTGGAGGCATCAATAGATATTAAAATGGATTTCACGTCCCGAAAACACGCCTATATAATTTTGACCCTCTTAAACCCCACTTTTATAAAGTAAAACTGGGGTTTACAGGGGTATACATTATTTTTCTTATTTCTGCTCTAAACATAGATTGTGGGTACTCGTTAGAACCGCCTCGCCGAGGCGGTTCTAACGAGTACCCACAATCTATGTTTTTGAGCAGAAATATGAAAAAATATCAGAGTTTTTATCTGAAAATTTTCAGTTTTAGGAGGTGAAATTTTCTATATATTTGAATAGGCGTGTTTTCGTAATGTCTAAATGATAGCTATGGTAAAGCGCTAAGGTGTTTGAATACTTGGGACATGTGGAGAACATTTAATGTATTGGGACCTTGGCAAAAAGTAGTTTATTCGCACACGAGAACAGCTAACGCTTAGATAAAACTGCAATGAGACCTTTGCTGTCTACATCGAGAAAATAAAGATACCGTTTAACCCTTGTCCTGCTGAACCCGGATATACTCTGCCTTTGCAAACAGCGTAGATCCAGATCTGTTGACTTCTGAAGAAGCCAACTGATCTGGATCTGCACTGTTTGCCATTAAGTATGTGAATTTATTGCAATAATCATGATCAAGTAATCTGATTGGCTGAAAATTGGAAGCGGGTAAAGATCCTGAACAATATGTAATTTGTTATTCTTATACGTGTGTTTGATGCGACCAGGAATTCTACCGGGAGATGATTTCCTGGAAGAGGTTCGTATAGCTCCGTTCCATACACATAAAACACTGATATTCGAATGCGCAGTTTGATATGGATACGAACATATCGAATAAAGTAGAGTAAAACCTCAATGGCTCGAAGATCTTTGGGACCATGGAAATTTGTTCGAGACTAAGTAGCTCGAACTACTGCGGGTTAATCATAGCGCGAGGTCAGGAGGCAAATGGGAATAATTTAGGAACGTCTTTTTCATCTTCTATAAGTTAATGGTTTGTTGAGTGTTCTCATTAGAATCGCCTCGATGAGGCGATTCCAATGAGTGCACACAGCAAACATTTTCATGATAAAATAAGAAAAAATCCCTAAAATTTCCCTGAATATTTGAGCTATCGGAAGAATTTCCTAGGGGCTCAAAAACGCGTTCGGATCATCCACGGTAAACGAGCTATCCATGTTCGAGCCATCGAGGCTCTACTGTAATATCTTTGTTATCTGAGTCCATTTGTTGTGGTCATGATGGTGCCATTGTATACCTAATGTCTTCGAAGATCATACAGAAGTGTACGTATGGTTTTTGTATTTCAAGGTTGCTCAAGAATTTATTTAACTAAATGTCCACACACATGTGGCACATAAATTACATCGTACATGTACGATTCTAAAATAGAATAAATAAACTAGAAACATTTTTGTCACTGTTGCTATGAATATATGCATATAAAACAATTGCATATCTATAGATCATTATTGTTTTTTGTTAGTAAGAAACAATGCACATACCGTTTTTATCGTAAGTATTCGGACAGACAGTCGTGGCACCGGGGTTATGTTTTTTTTTATGCTCAACTTAACTGCGTATGAAATGTGTCCGGCTTATAAATCTCGAACTACTAACAATTGCCAAATTATTTCTTGTGAAACAACTGAGCATGAATATTTCTCTGCTAATAAATATGAAAATGCCAACTTTTGTTGGCATTTTCATATTTATTAGCAGAGAAAATTTTATACTCAATTGAGTTGAGCATGAAAAATGTTTTAAAGCCTCAGGGTCTGGACAAAAAGTGTAGACTCAGAGCAGACACCACTGTTTGGTACTCATTCAGCCGTTATTTTAGCCATATCAACAGGTTCCTGACCGTCTGTCTTTTCCTTTGATGTTGAGAACTTGATGTGGATCTGATTTTAGCAGTTCCTGATTTCACTCATTTACTTTGTTCAAATTTAGAACAAGCATCACGAAAACATACCCATATAATTTTCACCCCCTTAAACCCCACTTTTATATGGTAAAACTGGGATTTACACGGGTATACATTATTTTATCTTATTTCTGCTCAAAACATAGATTGTGAGTACTCGGTAGAACCGCCTCGGTTCAGAATTTTTATCAGAAAACTTTTAGTTTTTGTTGGTGAAATTTTCAATATATTTGAATAGGCGTGTTTTCGTAATGAGAATGGTAAGGAATTAATGCGTTTCTATATTTAGGCTGAAAATAAAACTTCCATTTTCTTTACAGCATGCAAAAACAAAACGGAGCCAGCTGATATTGTCTTCATACTTGATGCCTCTGGGAGCGTGGGCCAAACCAATTTTAACACCATGCTAAACTTCGTGAAGAAAATGGTGGACTCATTCCCAGTGAATGCAAATGAAGTTCAGATTGGTTTGATAACGTTTGACAGCAGAGTCTACTTACAATTTCATCTGAATAAATACCACGACAAAACAGCTCTGAAAAATGCAGTGTCTCATGTAAGGTAATACTTTATTGCCAGTTTGACTCGAATAATTTCAGTATAATGAACAGGTGCGACCAGTGTAATAAATAGGCGCGTAAAGTACAATGAAATGAATGGGTGCATACAGTATAATATACAGTCGTGTATAGTGTAATGAACAGATCATACAGTATAATGGACAGAAGCGTATATTGTAATGAGTAGGTGCATACAGTGTAATTGACAGGCGCGCACAGTGTAATAGACAGGCGCATATAGTGTAATGAATAGGTGCGTATGATGTAGTTGACGGGCACGTAGAGTGTAATGGATAGGTGCGTACGGTGTAATGAATAGGTCCATACACAATAATGGACAGGAGCGTACAGTATAATGTACAGGCGCAGAGTGTAATGAAGAGGCACTTACATTGCAGTGGACAGGCGCGTACAGTGTAATAAATAGGTATTACAGTGTAATTGACAGGCGCGTACAGTGTAATAAATAGGTGTAAACAGTGTAATTTACAGGCGCATAAAGTGTAATCGACAGACGAGTACAATGTAATAGACAGGCCCGTACAGTGTTATGGACAGATGCGTACAGTGTAATGGGCAGACACGTACAGCGTTATTAAAGGGCAAATACAGTGTAATGGACAGGTGCATACAGTGTAATGAAGAGGCGCGTACAGTGGAATGGACAGACATGTACAGTGTATTGGACAGGCGAATACAGTGTAATAAACAGATTCATACAGCGTAGTAGACAGTCGAGTTCAGTTTAATAGACAGGCGCATACTGTGTACTGGACAGGCGCGTAAAATGTAATCAATAGGCAAGTACAGTATAATGGACAGACGCATACAGTGTAATGGACTGATGAGCACAGGGTAATGGACAGGGGCGTACTGTGTAATGGACAGACGAGTATACTGTGTAATGTACAGGTTCGTACAGTGTAATATACAGGCAAGTACAGACTAATGGACAGACAAGTACAGAATGGTGGACAGGCGCGTACAGTGTAATGGACAGGCGAGTGCAGTGTAATGGACAGACTCAAACAGCGTAAAGAACAGGTGCGTACAGTTTAATGGACAGACTCATACAGTGTAATGAACAGGCGCATACAGTGTAATGGACCCACATACATTGTAATGGACACAGGCACATAGAGTGTAATGAACAGGCACGTACAGTGTAATGGACATGTTTGTACAGTATAATGGACAGGTGCCTACAGTGTAATAGACAGGCACGTACAGTATAATGGACAAGTGAGTTTAGTGTTATGGACAAGTGCATACAGAGTAATGGACAGGCGAGTAAAGTGTAATGGACATACACAATGTAATGAAGAGGCGCGAATGGTGTAACCGACAGGCGCGTACTGTGTACATGTAATCAATGGACAGGCGTGCACAGTGTAATAGACAGACACAGAGTAATGGACATGCGCGTGTGGTGTAATAGATAGGCGCGTAGATTGTACCTGTAATGGACAGGCACACACAGCGTAATAGACAGGCTTGTAAAGTGGAATTGATAGGCGCTTACAGTGTACATGCAATGGACGGGCACGTACAGTGTAATAGACAGACGCGTATAGTGTAATGGACAGTCGATTACAATGTATTGGACAGGCATGTATAATTTAATAAATGACTGTATCCGGGGCTTATTTGACATTACATTAACTCATCTATATCAAAATGTATACATGTATTTCTAAGCCATAGCTCTAGATAAGACCATTTTAATAAAAAAAGCGATGTTTTTCTCATTTCTCCACCAATACATACATTGTGAATGCTCATTAGAATTAAGCACATCTGTGAGCTGCGAGGCGCTTCTATTGTCTGCCCACAACATATGTTCTTTTTGGGAAGTAAGGCTATATAGAAACCCCTACTAATCTTAAGTTATCTAAGCAATGACATTTTAGTCAAATATTATGGGAACTGAGGAAGATTTTGGTTGTAAAGCAATTTAAGACGGATTTATACAATACTAAAGGGTGTTAGAAGTAAGAAACACATTGAAAAGCTGGTTTATAAACAGCAAAATCCTTAAATGCCCCTAATAATTGAGATCCCTACATACTACAGTTTTCACTATATATTATTTGGGTAACATGGCGTTACACATCACATTGATTTGTTAACGTAATGAGGTTCTGATAAGCCACAACATGAGGCAGGGAATACCCTATATATTTTGATTAATATGAACATAGGCAATAGACGAGCTCGCAATGCACCCGAATTTGGCAGTGACAGTACAATTGGATAATATTAAAGCCAAAACACGGCCAAAAATATAAGACCCAAGCTGTACCGTTAAAATTTTGGTACCGGATTCTGTTACCGGATATTCATAGTTGGTCCCGGCAAATACAAATAGATATGCCACTTTTATTGAGAACCTGACAAACTGCAAACAAAATGTTTAGTTCCGCTTTGGTTTGGCGTGTACTGTACCATAGAGCTTGCTCTCCCAGGCCTTTTGTCCACATACGGCAGCGAGCTCGCTATAAACCTATCGTTCATCTGTGTTTTGATACGCAACGCACAAAAAGGGCTTTTATGCAATTTGTTGTCAACGGCGTGCGCATCTGTGCAGTTTAATCTGAGCATTTTCTTTTCGTTAACATATACAACAGACTCCACCGATTCTGTAAGCCTGCGCTGATTAAGGCCTGAGTTGTCCGCAAATTACATAAGAGCCCTTTTCGTGCATTGCGCATCTTATGAAAAGGTTTGCTCTCATTGCCATTTATGTATATTAAGGACAGGAAATTTTATCTTCAGAAAAGAAGGGTTCCCATAAAATAAAACATGCCTATTCAAATATATAGAAAATTTCATCTCCAAAAACTAAAAATAATCAGATAAAAAAAACTCTGACATTTTTCATATTCCTGCTCAAAACATTGATTGTGGGTACTCGTTAGAGCCGCCTTGGCGAGGCGGGTCTAACGAGTACCAACAATTTATGTTTTTGAGCAGAAATAAGAAAATAATGTATACCCCTATAAACCCCAATTTTACTATATAAAAGTGGGGTTTCAGGGTCAAAATTTCGTGATGTAAAATAAAGTAAAGCATAAAAATACATTTAATAGCGTCTGCTCGGCAGACTGTGTACATGAACTGTCAAGCCGTATAAGCAGACGATTGGCATAAAATGCCAAGGCTTATTTTATCTACGAAAACATAACAAAAAAAAGAGTCATCTTCTAAGCTTTTGCATAGCTTTTTAAGGATTACATGTACTGAATACAGTTTACACCTCTTTTCTTTTTCCTCAGGTATACCAGTGGTACCACGCACACTGCAGATGCCCTCAAGTACGCCCGGGAGACAGCTTTCAAACCGCAGAATGGCATGAGGCCGAATTCTGCAAGAATTGCAATAATTGTAACAGATGGTAAATTAAAGAATCCCAAAAAAGCGAAAACGTACCGTCGGACATGTGCGACCAACGAAGGCTCAAATCAGCCTGCGCATCGGCGCAGTCTGATCAAAGTGTTCGTTGTCTGCATGAAGACTCTTTGCATCCTTGGCTGGCTATCAAAAACGCGCTCAGTTAAGATTCTGATCAGACTGCGCGAATGCGCATGCTGATCTGAATCTTCATTGGGCGCACTTGTCCGAAGGTACGTTTTCTGATGTTACGTCTAAAATATTTGTCTTTATTACATTTTGAAGAAGTTGGAGGGGCATATTGCTTCTTGGGCGGTCGTCCGTCCGTCTGTTCGTCACGCTTTTCGATGTATAGCATAATTTTAGACACATGCATGCTACTGTTTTGAAATTTGTCATATGGATTTCTCATGAAGAAATAGCTGACACGTATTTTTTTTTCTCGGCAGGAATATGCCCCTTTCCTGTGTTATTGCCCTTTGAAAAAATATGGAAGCAATCTTGTCAGCAAATATCTCAAAACTATTGAAGCTAGAGCCTTGAAACTTGATGAACAGACTGGTTGTGATAAGTAGACGACCTGATTAACTTTTGAATAAATTTTGAAAAATACTTTATAAGTTATGGCCATTTGTAATTTTGGGCATTTTTGCCTTGTCAGCAAAATATCTCAAAAATCATTGGAGCTAGAGCTTTGAAACTTGGTGAATTGATTGGTAATGATAAATACTTGACCTATTTAACTTTTGAATAACTTCTGAAAAACATTTCAGGAGTAATGGCCCTTTGTAAATTTGGGCATTTTTCCCTTGTTAGCAAAATATCTCAAAAACTATTAAAGCTAGAGTCTTGTAAACTTGATAAATTGATTGGTAGTGATAAGTAGATGACCTGATAAACTTTTGAATAAATTCTGAAAAAGTACGTCACGAGCTATGGCCCTTTGTAATTTTGGGCATTTTTACATTGTCAGCAAAATATCTCAAAAGCAGTTGGAGCTAGAGCTTTGAAACTTGGTGAACTGATTGGTAATGACAAGTAAATGACCTGGTTAAATTTTGAATAAATTCTGAAAAATATTTCAAGAATAATGGCCCTTTGTAAATTTGGGCATTTTCCCTTGTCTGCAGAATATCTCAAATACTGTTGGCGCTAGAGCCTCATAACTTGGTAAATAGATTGGTAGTGATGAGAAGGCAGTTGGAGTGGCCTTTTGCTTCTAGGCATGAGTAATTTTCCTTTGTAAATTTGGGCATTTTCCCTTGTCAGCATAATATCTCAAAAACTGTTGGAGCTAGCGCCTCATAACTTGATAAATATCTTGATAGTGAAGGGAAAGATGACCAGATTAACTTTTGAATAAATTCTGAAAAAATACTTCAGGAATTATGGCCCTTTGTAGATTGAGCCATTTTTATCTTGTGTTATCTTTAGAGGCAAGCATACGGTTGGGGGCATAGTGTGTTACAAACACAATTTCTAGTCAGCAGTTATTTACTGAGATTTGTCAGTGAGATAAATTTGGTTGTTTTGATCGATTACGGAAAAATAATTCACTTGTGTTCAAAGGCTTGCGCGTAAAAAAAAAACGAGTGAGCGAAGCAAATGAGTTTTTTTTACAAGCAAACCTTAGAACACAAGTGAATTATTTCTCCATAATCGATCAAAACAACCAGATAAACTGTTTATTACATTTTCATTCATGTTTTACATTTGAATGTTCATATTCAGCCGTTATGATTTCCTACCAAAATAGTTCCAGTCAGTGCATGAATTTCAAGAGGTGTGGTTTCGTTTGAAAATAAGTCGCCTTCCTGTTTTCAGTTTAATGCAAAAATCATTCCGTGCTTGAAATACAGAAACAGCAATGCCATGAAAGTTGAACCAGGTTATCAAGAAAATCATACTTTATATTTGTGATGCAGGTCTTTTCTCAAAAACGCCATATGGACGTGAAAATTGCAGTCTGATTTCTATGATTTTATCAAAGTTTCCGCGAAACGTCAACTATTCTTATTGTTGCTACCAACAACGTCAGCAACGTCGCCTAACAATTATGACGTCAAAACGTTCGAAATGAAATAATTCACTCTGTGAATTATAGATTATAATTAACTGATAAATCTCATTCTAACACCCCTGCTCGTGTTGTTCTTTATTTGTCTTTACATTTCTAGCCGTGCTTTATCTGAGGCATTTGAGCACAGGAATTTCGTCGCGCGCCATCAACGGGAAACCAATCATAATACTGTTGCGAGTTGCGTCCCTGGTAACTATGGACGCTAGCTTACAATATTGGTCGAAACATTCATATACATAATAAATTACATTAGTAAGACAGAAAAATGATCTATGAACATTGCCGTTCTTTGACCATTTTTTTACCTGATGAGTTCCTGTACCATTCAAACACATTTGTTTTACTCATTGATCATGTACATTTGATTTCTTGACATTATCGAAAACAAAAGTGTCGGTTAACATTCTAATTTTGCTGTTTTATATCTGCCCTCCTCAAGTCCACCCCGGCATCCAAATTCATCCGATTTGCAATTCTTTCATGAACACAGGATACAAGTTCTTATGTTTTATATCGTTTCAATATTTTACATCGTCAGCTGATTCGTATTAATCAGTATCCGCCATTTTGAATATTCGTCATCGAACCTTGTAACTACGTAACCGTGTGACGTAATGCTGAAGAGGTATTGTCAACTACAAAATGGGGAAGTGAGGTATTAACAAAAATCTCAAAAATCAATAAAAATCTCATTTTTCAAAACATTCGCTCAGTGAGGGGTGTTAGAAAAGAAATAAATTATTCCGAACCGTACTCAAATGCCGCAGATAAAGCACAGTTGAGTTTGGGTTGTACCCATTTGAACACTCGCTCGCTGCGCTCGCTCGTGCTCAAATGGGTACAACCCAAACTCAACTGTGCTTTATCTTGGGCATTTGAGCACGGTTCGGAATAATTTATTTCTTTAGTTAATTATTGCAGAAAATGTAAACAAGTGAATTATTTCATTTCGAACGTTTTGATGTCATGATTGCTAGGCGACGTTGCTGATGTTGTTGAACAACAATAACAATAGTTGACGTTTTGCGGAAAATTTGATAAAAATCATGGAAATCAGACTGCAATTTTCACGTCCAGTTGGTGTTTTTGAGGAAAGACCTGCAACACAAATACAAAGTATTATTTTCTATATATCCAGTTCTACTTTCGTGACATATTTGTTTCTGTATTTCAAGCACAGGATGATTTTTGCATTAAAGTGAAAACAAGATGGCGACTGATTTTCACACTAAACCATGCCTTCTGAAATTCATACAGTGACTGGAACTATTTTGGTAGGTAAAGTCAAAGGCAAAACATGAATGAAAATATAATAAACAGTTTATTTTGTTGTTTTGATCGATAACGACGAAATAATTCACCCGTGTTCTAAGGTCTTCTTGTAAAAAACTCATTCGCTTCGCCCATTCGTTTTTAACGCGCAAGCCTTAGAACACTAGTGAATTATTTCTCCATAATCGATCAAAACTACCAAATAAACTCTGTATCTTTTGAAATTTGTATAATGAAGGATGTTTTGGTTTTTCGCCGTAGGCTTAACATAACCGAAACCAAGCGATTTGATTTCTCTTTCTTAAAAGATTAATATACTAGCAAAATAGTAAACTATTTACTTTGTACACAAGATTTCAAATAATTTAGTGTCGCACGACAGAAACTATATTTGTAAACGAAATGACAGAACAGTCACATTTCTCTAAATAAATAAACAAGACACGCATCTTTTTTCCGCCGACATGCAAAATTTCCTAAAGCTCAGATTGTCTGGCGTGTCAAAGAGTCATCAGTGACAAGACATGTCTTCAAATTCTAAAAAAAAAAAGAAAGAAAAAAAAACATAATTTTTAGACATGACTGATTATTAAGCCACCATTATTACTCCAAGAAAATGCGTGAAAAAGAGGCTTTAATTCATAAAATTCCGCACCGTCCAGACTGGACAGGGCATTTAAAAGAAGAATCTTAATTTATGCTTGTCGCCTTCGATCAGATTGTACTGAGGAACAACTGATATGCGCCTACGCAGATCCACACGGTCTGAAATCTCTTTCGCTTGATGTGCTTGACTTACTTTTATGTCAAAAGATTGTACATATCCACAGGCGAAATTCTCTAAAGCTAAGCGCTCTGGGTAAAATTTTCAGCAGAGTATGGAAATATTTTTTCTATTTTTTTTCCTGAAAACAGGTTTGACATTTCATGCATATTATCCCCGAAGGAGAAAATTTGCATGAAATGTCAAATCCTGTTTTCTGGAAAAATAAGGATATCATCATTTCTGCTGAATAAGCACGTACTGTAGTAAAGCGTGTAAAAAATAATTGTGTTTCCGTTAACAAGCTGAAAAAAAAATTGGTCGGTAGGTAGGAGAAACTTTTTTTTTATTATTTTTCTATTTTTTCTCCAGAAAAGAACAGGGTCGGCCCTGTAATTTTATGAAAATACAGGTATTTTGTTGAGGGTCGGTGCTTTACTTCTTTATTTTGCATTTTTACTGATAAAAAATAGCAGAGTCGGGTGTTCTAAACAGAGTCGGTCGGGTTAGCGGAAACTCAGCTATTTTTTTTTTTAGGCCTAAAGGTTAATTAATGTGAAATTGATACTTATTGTTGACTTCCTCGTATATGAATTTAACAGGTCAGTCCAGTAGTATGTCCGCTACGTCATCAGAAGCAGCCAAGTTGAGGGCCGCAGGAGTTACTGTGTTCTCCATCGGTGTTGGATCTGGTACGAAGACGTCAGAATTAAACGCCATGGCAACGGACCCAGATAGTAGCCATGTATTTACAGTCACCAATTTCAACTCTTTGTCCACTATAAAGGGAACATTGGCTCAAAAGACTTGTGAAGGTGAGAGCTGCTTTCAATGGGTTTATTGTATCATCATTTTAGCTACAATATATACGGTGAACGAAGGTCCAGATCAGGCTGTACATTCCTTTAGATTTACTTCGTTTCAGCTTAGGCCAAATAAAACAGTATGTGTTTTAGAATATCCCTACCCTACATTATGTACCTATTTTTTCCTGGTGAAACCTAGCAATTTTATTCCTGTTTAATTTGGATAAAATAGTATGCTATATATTTGGACAAGTATTTATGAGCAAACAGTATAGACCCCAATCAAACCGCTCCTACAGGATCAGTTTGATCAAGGTCTACACTGTTTGTCATTCTATCAGTACTTTTAGACACGTCTAAGGATAGCCAAACCGACTTAGTAAAATTGTATATGGAGTATGTCCGAAGTCCAAATATATTTGATAATCATGGTGTACATGTAGTTCTACATAAAAAAATGAAAAAAAAATCCCAACCTACACTACCTATTTTTTAACATGTTATTTTAAATACACACATTATTAGCTCGCCTGTACGAAGTACAAGGAGAGCTATTGTAGTCACCCCGGTCGTTTGCGTTTGCGTTTGCGTTCCCGTTCCCGTCACACTGCGTTAAAGTTTTTCAAATGCTTATATCTCAACAGTCACTCCTCACAGAGGCATCAAATTTGGAACTTAGGTACCTTGGAGGGTCTTCTGAGATTCCAAGAGAAAAAACCCCTGGGTTCATGCCCCTGGGTGGGGCTAGGGGTCAGAATCTAGGACACCTTTGTAATACTGTGTTAAAGTTTTTCAAATTTTTATATCTTGACTTTCACTCCTCATAGAGCATTCATATTTAGAATTTGGGTACCTGGAGGAGTCTCCTGAGATTCCAAAAGAACATACCCCTGGGTTCATACCTCAGGGTGGGACTTGGAGTGGGGCTAGGGGTCAAAATCTAGGACACATTTGTAAAATCTTATATGCCTACAGGTTATAGACACAACTGGTTATACATCAGCTAACTATGTGACATCGGTTTAAGTGTAAGAGAGTGAAAGTCATGGTGACCTACATTTTACGGTCCAGGTCACCTAGATTTCACGGTCCAGTGATTTTGCCTTATATCTAGAATACTATTTGTTGGATAAATGTCACACCTGGTATATTACTTCCATGTGACCCAATGAATGACCACTTACTATATCTAGGTCATTGTGACCTATATTTCATGGTTCAGTGATTTTGCCTTAAATCTTGAATACTATTTGTTGGATAAATGTCACACCTGGGATATTAGTTCCTTGTGACCCGATTATTGACGTCAAAATATATATCTGTTGGTGTGACCTATATTTCATGGTTCTGTGATTTTGCCTTATATCTTGAATACTATTTGTTGGATAAATGTCACACCTGGGATATTACTTCCATGTGACCCAATGAATGACCACTTACTATATCTAGGTCATTGTGACCTATATTTCATGCTTCAGTGATTTTGCCTTATATCTTGAATACTATTTGTTGGATAAATGTCACACCTGGGATATTAGTTCCTTGTGACCCGATTATTGACGTCAAAATATATCTCTGTTGGTGTGACCTATATTTCATGGTTCAGTGATTTTGCCTTATATCTTGAATACTATTTGTTGGATAAATGTCACACCTGGGATATTACTTCCATGTGACCCAATGAATGACCACTTACTATATCTAGGTCATTGTGACCTATATTTCATGCTTCAGTGATTTTGCCTTTTATTTTTATTACTATTTCATGGAGAATTGTCATACCTGGATTATTATATCTATGTGACAAAACGATTTACATACAAATACATCTAGGTCAGTGTGACCTATATTATATGGCTTAATGATAAAAATGTTACAATATAAAATGTACCCAGCAGGCGAGCTCGCTGTCCTACGACAGCTCTTGTTTTTATTTGGCCTTGTCATCATATTGACCGCAAGGTATTCGGACATTAAAGGTCCCGATTAACCTATGATTATAATTAGGACATTCATTGCCCGCTTAAAAAAATTATTTGGTATCGCAGAACATTTTTACTTATTGAGTAACATAAAATGAGATGACCAGACTTACCTCGTCATATTGATTTCAAGCCATTAAAAAATTAATAATATTTGTTTAACGGTTCATTACTCTTGTTGTTGCAAAGAAAGAATGTTGCAATGAACTAAAACTGCAAAACACTTATTTATGATATTTCAGTGCAAGCTACAACTCGACCGCCAACAACACCGGAACCACAAGCAGGTAATTAAAGTTTAATACTACCATGCTATATAGTGTTGTGTCATAAGTGGATTCTGTCCATCACGAAAACATACCTATATAATTTTGACCACTTTTATATAGTAAAACTGGGGTTAACAAGGGTATACATCATTTTCTTATTTCTATTCAAAAACATAGATAGAACCGAGGCGGTTCTAACGAGTACCACAATCTATTTTTAGAGCAACAATATGAAAACTACTGGAATGTTTCATCTGAAAGTGTTCATTTTTTGATGGAAAAAATTCTCAATATATTTGAATAGGCGTGTTTTCGTAATGCAATTAAAGATAAAATCTATAGGAATCGTGTCAATGAAAATGTACCTACAAGACATACAAAGGCCCAAAGCATTGCAGGTCTGATCAAGTCTCCCGCTGTCATTTCGAAAACACCCCTATTCAAATATATTGAAAATTTCACCAGCAAAAACTGAAAGTTTTCAGATAAAAAATCTAATATTATTTCATATTTCTGCACAAAACATAGATTGTAGGTACTCGTTAGAACCGCCTCGCCGAGGCGGTTCTAACGAGTACCCACAATCTATGTTTTTGAGCAGAAATAGGAAAACAAAGTGTACCCCTGTAAACCCCAGTTTTACTTTATAAAAGTGGGGTTTACGGGGGTTAAAATTATATAGGTATGTTTTCGTGATGAATTTCAACATCAAAGCATACAGTATTATGATGTTATCTAAACAGCCAAAAACTATAACATTTTGCCAGTAACTTGGGTTTTTTCACACTTATTGATCACAAACTAGATGTTCTGAATAAATGATGTACAATGTAGCGGAGATCCTTTATGCAATATGCAAGAAGCTCAGATCAGCCTGAGAAACATTGCAGCAGTTTGATGAAGACATTCACTCATCACGAAAACATGCCTATATAGTTTTGACCCCCTTAAACCCCCCTATTATACAGTAAAACTGGGGTCTACAGGGGTATACATTCTTATTTCTGCTCACACCATAGATTATGGTTCTCGTTAGAACCGCCTCGCTGAGGCGGTTCAAACAAGTACCTACAATCAATGTTTAGAGCAGAAATTTGAAAACTACCAGAATTTTTCATCTGAAAGTTTTCATTTTTTGGTGGTAAAATTCTCAATTTATTTGAATAGGCGTGTTTTCGTAATGTGTCCGCATACGGAATATTTAGATACTGTAGGATAATCTACAGTCGAATCTCAAAAGCTCGAACATCTTTGGGACCATAGTTCTAGATATAGATACTTCGAGCCACTGAGGGAAGTCATAGGTCCAGGTCAGGAGGCAAATTGGATAATTTAGGGTTGTCTTTTCGACCTCCTATAAAATAATGGCCAATGATTTCATGATAAAATAGAAACAAAAAACATTTTCCAACAATATCCTATTTGTTTTCTTGAGCTATAGGACGAATTTCCTAGGGACTCGAAAACGCATCACGAAAACATGCCTATATAATTTTGATTCCTTTAAACCCCACATTTATACACAGGGCTTACAGGAGTATACATTATTTTTCTTATTTCTGCTAAAAACATAGATTGTGGGTACTCGTTAGAACCGCCTTGCCTAGGCGGTTCTAACGAGTATCCACAATCTATATTTTGAGCAGAAAAAATGAGTTTTTCATCTGAAAATTTTCAGTTATGAGAGGTGAATTTTTCTATATATTTAAATAGGCGTATTTTCGTAATGGAGTTCGAATCAGCTAATGTAAACGCACCGTCCATGCTGAAGGCATTGTTTTATTGTATATTAATGAAAAGAAAGGACTCTGATGAGACTCAGCGGCTAAGCAGACTGATCCTAGCCTGTGCGGCTGTTTAAATATGGCTTAAAGGCCTTTTTTTCCAGGATGCGCGTCATAATGTCTTGCTTGTACTTTCGCTATTTTAGAAGAAATGTTATGTGGTGCGAAAAGAGCTTTTCTTGAGCTTTCCTTGAAAAGATGGAGCAACTTTGACTTACAGATAACAACGACTGTTTGGGTGAATTGTACTTCAGATTCAAACCAATTTAATATCTGTTAACCTGTGCCGGCCTCGGTGGCTCAGGGCTCAGTTCGACGTCCGTCCGACTGGAGACCAGGAGGTTGCGGGTTCGACCCCCGCCGAGGTCGGCAACATTCTTTCGTGGAGATTGATCATGAAATACTTTCTACGGTCATTCTCTCCCTTCCGCTGATTCAAGAAGGGCAGTTGTCAGTTTCTGGCGAAGGAATGTGCACAATACTGGTTAACTGCTTAGAGGTCTAAGCCTGCCCAGTAAACGTGTGGTTAGGTAAACTGACCGCGCTCGGCATGACCCCATTGGGTTGACTGGGCCGTAAAACCTCAACGCAAACAAACAAATCTGTTAACCTGATGACAGGATGTGACATATATTTTTGTTCTTTTAGCGTCATATTACTTACGTCATAATACGATGCCAATATCTTCACTACCCAATTCTCTGCTTGGCCTCATGCGTCACAATTCTTCTGATTGACCATGCATATAATAAATAGTACAATTGTATGTAACATGAGAATCGTCAGGGTATTGCAGAGAATGACATAATACTACTTTTTGACTAATGCAAGCAAAGATGTTCTGTTTGATTACATGATTTTATGTCACATTATGCGATGTATCTTTGATTCATAGCTCTAGTGTAACGAGCTGTCTTATTGGCAGTCACTGTTTTAGAGACTGGCCTTTCGACTGGCTAATCTACTGTTACTAATAATAGATATAACACTCAATAGGGCAAGGTACTGACTAGATGAAGCTTCTTCAGACCTTGGTGAAGCAAGATGACATTAAGTGATTTGGTGTATTTAGCTTATATTAATTATGATAGAAATCGGTGGAACAATGGTTTTGCTATATACCATCGAACTTCAACGGTTCGAACATCGTTTTGACCATGGAAGTGATTTTCTAGACAGGGGAAGTTCCAGTCACCGCGGGTTTATTAAAGCGCCATGTCAGCAGGCAAATGAGTATACATGTAATATAGTGACGTATTTTCGAGATCTTCTCCAAATAAAGGTATATACGAGACGATGCTAATGTTAATATTTTTCATACCTTTACGAAAACACGCCTATTCAAATATATTGAAAATTTCACCACCCAAAACAGCAAGTTTTCGGATAAAAATTCTGATAATTTTCATATTTCTGCTCACCACATAGATTGTGGGTACTCGTTAGATCGCCGAGACGGTTCTAACGAGCACCTACAATCTATGTTTTTGAGCAGAAAGAAGAAAAAATGTATACCCCTGTAAACTCTAGTTTTACTATATAAAAGTGGGGTTTAAAGGGATCAAAATTATACAGGTATATTTTCATGTTGCGTTTTCAAGATGAAACAAAAACAATTCCCTAAAATATTTCTAAACATTTTTCGCCATTGAAGGAACTTCCTTGGGACTCAAAACTGAGTTAAATCTGCAATTGTTTACGAGCCATCTGTATTCAAGTCATTGAATGATGTTTTATTGTATATTATTGCATAAAAGCAGTGCCGTGTTGCACATTATTAACAGCCGTGCATTGACTGACTAAAAGCCGTGTATTAACAAGACAATTCACGCGTTGTTAATGCACGGCTACGCAACTTTCAATATGTTCGTACCGGGGACACAGATTTGCTGCCGTTACGAGATGTGTACTGCCCGGCCCTAGACCGAGCATAGTCCGTGGAAATTACGTTCAGCGGTGAAAAAGCGAAACAAAATAGTGCAAGAAATAACGCGAAATGTAGCAAATGTTTTCAGTTTTTATGCAATAATAACGATCGAGCATGTTTTTTTAATGCATTAACATTCGCTAGATCGGCCTCGGTTTTCAACACCTCCCTCGGGACCTGGCGAAGGTTAATGCATGAAAAACACGTTTGATCCCTATATTCCATTTCAGCGTGCAACGCCCAGGCCGACATCGTTTTCCTCTTGGACTCCTCTGGATCAGTGGGATCGTCCAACTTCCAAAAGATGAAAGGTTTCGTTAGCAATGTTGCCAATAGTTTCCACATAGGTCCACATGATGTCCAGATTGGAGTAGATACCTTCCAAACTAGTCATAAGGCAGAGTTTAATCTGAACACCTACCACGACAAACAGCACATGCTCACTGCTATCAAAAACATCAAATACGTAAGCGGACTCACCCATACAGGAGAAGCTATCCGATTTTTGAGGACCAACAGTTTCACAGCTGCCCATGGTATGTTTCAATTTATTTAGCTGACTTTATTCTGGAGACCCCCCTGAAGGTACTTAGCAAGAAGTGCAGCCTATGATCAGACGTTGCCGAATGTTGTGTCTAATCAGGGTCTTAACTGCTTGCATTTATTATTTCTATAAAACATAGTATAAACTAACCAGACACACTGCTATCGGAAATAGACTAGTCCAAAGTGTTGTGATAGGTGAGTCCACTCGACGCACGAGTATATGGGTTAGGCAGCGGATGGTTTAACCCTTAAACTGCCAATCACAGCTATTGTCGTCTGCTTTGTCATCTGCTTGTGATATTCAAAGTTATTTTTTGCAAGCAGTGTGGACCCAGATCAGACGAGCAGCCTGATCTGGGTCTATACTGTTTGCATGTGTGCAAAATTAGGTTTGAAAAGTTTGAAAGCATATTCAGCAGACGACATAAACAGACGACATTTTCAGATGCAGGTTTTCTTGGCATTTTAAGGGTTAAACAGGAGTATTTGATGATAGTCATTGAGTAATTGTCTCCATTTCTCAATAAAACATATTGTGTGTATTCATTGGGAATAAGAAATCAAATGTGTCCCAAAATTATCCTTAAGAACTTCTACATAACAAGTCCTCTGTTAACCCTTGTCCTGCTGAATAAATTAAGATGCCACGCCCACTTCTAATTTTCAGCCTATCAGATTACATGATCCAGATTATTGCTATAAATTCACATACTTAATGACAAACAGTGCAGATCCAGATCAGTTGGCTTCTTCAGAAGCCAACTGATCTGGATCTACACTGTTTGCAAAGGCAGGGTGTATTCGGGTTCAGCAGGACAAGGGTTAAAGTCAACTTATTTTATTTTTAGTTCTTAAACTGCTAGTCAAAATTGTAGCAGACGACATTCTGCTTTTAGATAAATTAAGACCTGGTGTTTCTTGTCTTACCTTGAGTCATTTTCTTCTTGTGCTTTTCAGTCCTTTTAGCATTGCGATTTCCTCGCTTGGGGAAGAGAGACCTAATCTTAGTGCTTTTCGTACGTTTGTTTGATTTGTGCTTGTTTGGATTTGTCGGTTTCCTCTTCCTCTTGGTGTCTGGGAAGGGCTGCGGTTTGTGATGTGGCACTCCCTGGACTTTTCTCTTACCTTTTTTGTAAAATATCAAGTATTATTTTCTCTGAAAAAATAAAATGTCGTCTGCTGCAGTTACCGTTACTGTTTTCATGGGAAGATAACCCTGACACGGTTATTTAATTCAGCGTCTTTCTCTCACTTGGGAAACTCTTACAGAAAAGAATTTGCTCTTTCTGTGTAAATATAGCCCTCATTTTTAGAGGATTCAAGTACTAGGAAGACAAAACTTTATCTTCAAACATCGTCTCTCTTATTAAAAGACCACTAAATTGTTAAGGCATATCCTTTCTCCATAACAGCTTCAACTTGGAAAAAAATAATCTGTCAATGAATCATGACCATCGAAATTGACTTTTGCTGACTACAAAGTATTCATCAACTGATAAACCTGTTGATAATTACCTTTAACCAGCTGTATTCAACTATCTACAGATGGTATTTTATGCTTCAGTTGTTTTCTGAACAGCTGGTCTTCAAAATAAACTCGCAATTGCATATAAGACCTAGCCCTGCTATCAAGGAAAACAAACACATCACTCAGTTTCATACATTTGTGATTGAGGATGTTGCACCCATCTTTCAAAAGTGTTCTGATATTTTGTCTATGCTTATTGCAGGTGACAGACCGAATGTGCCCAACGTAGCTATAATTGTTACTGACGGACAATCCAATAACGCAGCACTGACAGCATCAGAGGCGAAGAAAGCCCGAGACGCCGGCATTACAGTGCTGGCCATTGGTGTTGGTCACGGTGTCAAGACAACGGAACTGAATGCTATGGCCACCGACCCCGACAATACTCATGTATACACAGCTGATAACTTTGACGCTCTAAATTCGCTACAAGCTCTTCTGTCTACGAAAGCATGTGAAGGTTAGTTCATATATATATATATATATATATATATATATATATATATATATATATATATATATATATATATATATATATATATATATATATATATATATATATATTTACTTGTATGTCACCTGAGATTTACATATATACATAAACCGTTGATATCATTTAATCATTTACGCATAATTTGCGATAGTTTCCAGGATATTCTATCAAAAAGCAAGAACATGACATCTACTGAAACGAATAAGGGATCTGAATTAATATCTACACATGTGTAGCTTCCCTTTATATGTGCATTGTGAATAAAGAAGCTTACCTGTGTGTCATTTCTTGCATTCAGTCGATAGAAGTATTCAAAAGATGTAAGGGCATGTTTCAACTTTAAATGCATAACGGAGTAGACTGTCATTTTTATACCAAGAATGTGGCGTTTTGGACACTTAGATTTCTTCCAAATTTGGCACAAAGACGCTAAGCAAAGCAAAACGTTTCCGAACATTTCAAATGAAAACGTCCAGCACCATTTAAGATATAGACTCTTTTTTTAGTTCGCTTTATTCTTCATTTAAAGAAAGATACATTGATACGATTACAAATTCAAGTTACTATTGACGGCATTTCATGTATTAAAATTAATGCACATCTTCTCGCTGTTTCATAATACGGACAACGAAGACTATGATCAGACTGTGGGTATGCAAAGGCTGATTTAAACATCTGTTTTGTGCACATGTCAGAGGGTACGTTTTCTCATGTTCAGGCTATACATGTAGTGCAAATTTAAAAAAAAATATTGCTTTGCATATAGAAGAACCAGAAAGTCCACTTACCATTACGAAAGCATGCCTATTCAAATATATTGAACGTTTTACCACCAAAAACCGTAAATTTCACACACAAAAAATCTAATATTTTTCATATTTTTGCTCAAAACATAGATTGTGGGTACTCGTTAGAGCCGCCTCGACGAGGCGGTTCTAACAATGTTTTTAAGCAGAAATAAGAAAAATAATGCATACCCCTGTAAACCCCAGTTTTACTATATAAAAGTGGGGTTTAAGGGGGTAAAAATTATATAGACGTGTTTTCGTGATGCATCAACATGTTTACACAGAATAGTGCTTTATTATGCAGTATGAAAAATACTGAAAGGGAGACAACTATGCCATCGGATTTTGCATCCTTTTAAAAGGGGTCTTCTCTGAAATGAAAGAATGTGCTCCGGAGAGCAAAATCCTTCCGTTTAGAACAGAACCTTTTCAGAAAGCCAATGGCTTGTAGGAAGACAAATAGGAAGTCACAAAAGTTGTCACCCTTGTATAAAATGGCAGAAAATCTACCATGTATATTAATATTAGGTTCCTATAAGCAAACCAGGTCTGCTGTTAGCTGTCTTCTTTCAGGTTGTCTAAAGGGTCTCCCATTCAGATTATTAATACGGTATGTAGTACTTTGTGAAATGTGTTGGTCAGTTGCATATATGTTTTTAGGTCTCAGAATATGCTGATTATGTTTTGTACTTTCAGTGTCAAAACCAGTGCAGAATTCGACTACTCCTGTTTGCGCAGCAAAAGCTGATATCGCTTTTATTCTGGATTCCTCTGGCAGCATAGGACAGACCAACTACAACAAAATGTTGACATTTGTGAAAGATGTCGTGAGCAAATTTGATATTGGTCCAAATAAGATCCAGGTGGGGACAGAAATCTTCAGCGATAGAACATACGTTCAGTTTGGACTGAATAAATATCAAACACAAGCGGCACTGAAAAACGCTATCGGTAATATCCCATACAAAAGAGGAACCACAAATACAGGACAAGCTCTGAAGGTATAGTAACCCATTAGTGCCTCAGTACTCTAAGTGCTCGTCTGCCTCTTCCTTTGGGCAAGCCCATGTTCAAATGAAGGTGTACCGGGTCCGTTTAACCCGTTAAATGGATTTTACTATCGTTAGAGCTTCAGTTTAAGTCTATATGTTGTAAACTACAACATACATTGTTCACTAACTCAAACAGTGAAACAGCACAGAAAAACAAATTATATCTCAGCATTTTGATGAATCACAGATGAGGCTTCGCAAACAAACCGTACATCAGGACAATAGAAAACAGTAGTACACCACAATTAAAGGGGGACAGTAATTAAGAGTTATATTTATTTCCTCTAGAAATATATCCTTTTCCTAAATTCGAGTTTGCATCCTTTATAGAACATACGACGGTCATTCTGTGACTGGTGTTATTTCTGCAAAATTATTTTTGTCTGCATCAAGAAAACATACTTATATAATTCGGCCCCCTTAAACCCCACTCTTCTATAGTAAAACTGGGGTTTACAGGGGTATACATCATTGTTCTTATTTCTGCTCAAAACGTTCATTGTGTGTACTAGTTAGAACCGACTCGTCAAGGCGGTTCTAATAAGTACCCACAATCTATGTTTTGAGCAGAAATATGTAAACTATCAGAACATTTTATCTGAAACGCTTCATTTTTGGTGGTAAAATTTTAAGTATATTTCAATAGGTATGTTTTTGTAATGTACGTAAATTCAGAGTCAATGTATAAGTGATGTAATTTACTTTTTAATATGGTAAAATTTTATTTTCTTTTAGGATGCTTATACGAAAATATTTACAGCCGCAAACGGCGACCGAGCTGGAGTTCCAAACATTGCTATTGTTGTTACAGATGGGCAGTCAACCAATAAAGTCAACACTAAAAATGAAGCCAAGAGACTAAGAGACCATGGCGTTCAGGTTATATGGCCAATGTTGTTACAAGCACACTGCTAACCCTTGTCCTTGTAAACCGGGTATACCTTTCCTTTGCAAACAGTGTAGTTCCAGATCAGTTGACCGAAGAGGGCAACTATCTGGAGCTGCACTGTTTGCCATTTAGTATACAAATTTATATCAACAAACTGGATCAAGGAATCTGATTGGCTGACAGTTTGAAGTGGGCTGGCATCTTTGTTTATTTAGCTTGATAATGGCTTATATTTTAATAGGGGCACAGGATTCAGATTTGCCATCATTTTACGCGAATGAGGCAACTTTTGTGACTTCGTGGTTTCTTCCTTGCATGTCATTCCCCCTTCTGTAAAGCGTCTACTATATACAGAAACAAATCGCTCCCCTTTGGGATTCTATTTCAAAGGTGGCGGATGGTGGGGGCGGGGGGGAGGAGGGGTGGCAAAATCCTTTGGCAGAATTTCCTCGCCTGAAATTGTACTTTCTTCAATACTGATAACATCAGTATATATGTAGAAGACATTTCTTACATTGTTAATTTAATAAGGATTACTTAAGTTTACTGAAACACTTTGGATTTAAAATTGTTAATTCTGTTGAGGTCTAGTTAAACCTAACTATTTCTTGCATGCTTTTGTTTTGGTTTGTTTTTGCATCGACGTTAACTTTGCTAAAAATCTGTAAAGCCTCTGTAATTTGTAAGCGACGTTGTTTAAGTCAATATGGCGAGGAAATTTATACCTAGGTCTTTCAGAGGAAACAGACTGAATTCTACTGTATTCAGACTGAATTCTACTAGCGGAAATAATTATCAAGTAATAACCCGACCAGTTGCAGTATAATAGAGTTTAGAATCTGTGCATTCTTAGGAATCGGGAGTGTTAATTTCAATGTCAATATTAGAAACTATTCTTTTGAAATTTCAAATTGGTAATACTTGTATTGTGATTCAATATTCAAAACCATAAGAGGTAATATACTAGGCAAATTAATAAACTCAATACCCTTGTTGATTTATTGAATTTAATGAAATGTGTTACATTGTATATTGCTGAAGAGCATCTTAAATTTAGTTTTATGTGAGAAAGCCAGCCTCATAAAAGGCATGATTACTTTTATATAATTGACATTAAGAAGAATCAGAAAGTGTTGTTAATACAGATAGCATAGGATTTCGTTCTGACTGATTAAAAATGTTGTTAAGTTCAGAAAGCGAGATGTCAAAACGAGATTTGCATTTAACATTGCCGTTCACTCGGGAGGAATGAGATCTAATTTTTCGTTTCATGATATTAAACAAAGAAAAGTCTCAAGATCTTGTCGCTTTAACATTCCATGATATACCTCTAGAGCTAAAATGTATTATACAGGTATTCGCTGTGGGTGTTGGCTCAGGCGTACAGAAGTCTGAACTGAATGAAATAGCCACAGATCCAGACAGTACTCACGTTCTCACCGTGAAGGACTTCAGTCAGCTCACTCAAATTACAGCTCAGCTCAACAACAAGGCATGTGCCGGTACGTTTGGAGATAATTTGAATGACCCCATTTATGCTAAGTCGACTCTGCTGTAGTAATCCTTTGGACTGTTCTATTTCCAGTAGAAGGGGTGTATTGTTTTGTTTTATTATTTAACATGTTTAATGAAATTACCTTATTTAATGAAAACAGTGTAGACCCTGATCAGATGCCTCATCTGGTTCTACACTGTTTGCTAATGTACCGTTTTTATGGGACGCTGGGCATCAATTAATTTAGCATCAATGCATCAGATAAAGGAAACATATAATTCGCTTCTCAAGCTAATTCCCCATAAGATATAGTGAAAACGGGATATTGTAGTGCTCTACGTGAGGGCATCCTAGCGTATCGTCAAGACTATGCGATTTTAAACCAGCTATTCAATGTATTTATTACTACTAGCAATCTCTTTACAGCATTAATATATCTTCATTTGCTTTATAATCAACACCTTGCTTATTTCTCATATCATATGGCGAAAATGTCATGGGTTAAATAACTCTCAAGTAAAGGGAAATCAAAATAATTAATTTTTCTTATTCCTCATAACGAAGTCAAATATATTGAAAATTTTACCACCAAAAACAGTAAATTTTCTGATATAAATTCTGATATTTTTCATGTTTCTGCTCGAAACATAGATTGTGGGTACTTGTTAGAACCGCCTCGACGAGGCGGCTCTAATGAGTACCACAATGTACGTTTTTGAGCAGAAATAAGAAAAATAATGATTACCCTTGTAAGCCAAAGTTTTACTATATAAAAGTGGGGTTTAAGGGGGTCAGAATTATATAGGCATTTTTTAATGATGTCCACTTAATCAGAAAGGGCTTGCCGTGCAGACAAAGTGAACGTAAAGTAACGTGTACATCGTTTCCCTTGTACAGAATGGCAGATTATCTACCAGGGCCCAGTTGTTCAAAGCTAACGACGTCGTTAGTTAACGATTCGTTAAAACTTACATCGAGTGATACACAAATATTCTGAAATTTTTTGCTGAAAAAATGAGTGCAAAAGCTACTCACATTTTTTCAGCAAAAAGTTTCAGAATATTGTATATTGAATCCGCTAAAACAGTTAACGAAATGTCCCTTAACGAGCTCGTTAAGCTAACGACGCTTTGAACAACTGGGCCAGATGTATCTAATGTGTGGTTTGCGCTTTAATCCATTAAGTCCTCTTAACCCATTGTAGATTGAATACACTCCCCTCACATTATATAGTGGAAGCTTTACGAAATTATGCCTATTCAAATATACTGGAAATTTTACCACCAAAAAAATAAACTTTTCAGATGAAAAATTCTGTATTTTCAAATTTCTGCTCAAAACATAGATTGTGGGTACTCATTAGAACCGAGTACCCACAGCATATCGTTTTGAGCAGAAATAAGAAAAATAATGTATACCCCTGTAAACCCCAGTTTTACTATATCAAAGCGGGGTTTAAGGAGGTCAAAGTTATATAGGCATGTTTTCGTGATGGAGTCAAATTTCAATTTTAGGTATGTCAGGCTATGTCATTTAGATAGTGCTTGAGACAAATGGCTGAACTATTTGCAAACAGTGGAGACCCTGATCAGACGACGCATTCTGCGGCGTCTGATTTGGGTCTGCACTGTTTGATAGTTACCCTTTTAGGGGTCTCCAGACTAAAATGAGTGTATCCTTGAACAGATAACTTAATAACAATGAACGAAATTAGAAAATTGAAAACAACCGACACAATTAATGTTTGAAACAACCTGGCTAGTTTCGATAACGATGGTTTCACCAATGATCCTGAATCAGCCTGCACAATCTTATTAGTATCTTCGTTTTGACATCATACTTTCAGTGAATACTATTTTATCTAATTTTAGTTTTAAACATACCTTATTGCCACAATATGGCCAGCAAATGGGTCGAATCACAAGTTCTAACAACATTATTCATTGTCCTACCCCTAGCATGTACATGTAACGGTATTTGCAATGTTATATGCAATATTTTATGCAATGACAATGATAATAGATCAATTTTTCCCCGAACATTTTACATACTCTTACGCAAACAATAAAAAACTTTAATAACCCGAACGAATTCGTTTTTCAGGCTCTAGAAAAATGCTTCAAATAGCTCAAGCAAACAAATATTTAGCGAGAGAGAGAGAAAGAGAGGTTGCACTGGCTAAAATTCTTTCCGATTAACAGAATGGGCCCATACAAGAGTGCACGAATGCGCAGTCTGATCTGAATCATGGCGTATGGTTTCAGAGCCATCGTCCAACAGTGCATATCATTTTCGCTAGGTATGTTATAAAATTGTCTTAACGTAGATTAATGAAATCAGATAAAACAAATGAACTCTATACATCCAAAATATTTGGACACATTAACGCTTTACCATAAACCTTAAAACCTGCTAGCTGGATGAGTAGCACTGTACATCTAGATCAGACGCCGCGTTTCGCAGCGTCTAATTTGGGTTTACACTTTTAGTTCAAGCATCTCCGTTTCAATGCGTAGAGTAGATACGCACGGTACATGTAAATACCATTTAATTTTGGGCAAACAAATCTGATTGAATCATATTTTATCTGCCCAAAACCAAACATTTTACGTTTTCCATATTTAATTTCTTTTACTTTCTTTTTCAGCTATTCCACCATCTCCTCAAACACTTGTCCCGTCGGTGGCCCCTACGTACGGTCCAGATTCGTGCCAGGATCAGAACCCTAGTTGTGATAGCTATGACATCCCTGCCGTATGTACAGATTATGCTGCGTGGGCTAGGGACAACTGTAACCGAAGTTGCCACTTCTGCGTTCGTAAGTAAAACTTCCAGTCTGATGTAACTGTGATTTGCACTTGTCAATTCTTTCTTCCCGGCAGACCAAAGTAGATACCTGTGCAAACAGTGTAGATCCAGATGAGACGGCTTGTAACCGTCATCAGGATCTACACTGTTTACCACTCTGTTTTGATTTTAGATCGAAACTCCTTTTTTACATCAGTTGACATGCCCAAATTCAAGGAAATTAAATTTTAAATGTTTCTTGCGTAAAGCAATAATGATAACTACAGCAGAAGACACTTTGAAATATATTAGCAAAAACTGTATATTTTTTTGGTGGTAGCTTTGGATATGAAAATAGAAGCTCATCTGTGGTACAAATTACTCTAACACCGTCCGTGACGTCCTACAAGATCTGTATCAATGTTCTTGAAGAGGCAAAAGTTGATAACATGACATAAAACTTACCATTTTGTTTCTTCTTGCGAACATATAAGAGACACCGGTGTCAGGCAAGTACCAAGTATTGACCATTTGGACATAAAACAAATTAGTTGTGGCCTGTAAAACAGTTGCAAAATTTATAAAATGTACAGTTTACTCCCGTTATTTCGACTCGATCTTGCTTATCTCGAATAACCGCTTAACTCGAAGTGAAACTCTGGTCCCTGCCTAAGCATAAACATCTAACAAAAGGTAAAAAGTATTGTGGAAAAGAGGAGAAATTGCTCCTAAGGAGCAATTACTCCTCTTTTCCACAATATTTTCAATATATCTCTAACTTCATGAGTCCAATTCATATATATTAGTTACATGTGGTTGTTCGAATATATTTTTCCCCAATTCTGCAAAGCTTATATGTGGAGGTGCGGAATTCTCGAAGTATTTAATAGAGTCCCTTGGAATTCGAGATAACGAGACTTGACTGTGATGGAAAATCAACGGTAGTCTCCAGCCTTTTAAAAATACGAAGTATGTTGATGGTGTATATTGGCTTTGGTTTGTCCGCGAGCGCGATACTAAATATACGGCCCCTGATATTTCTCTTTGTTAACGCTGAGCATTTTAGGAAAATTTCAGCAGACGACATTTTGAATCTTTTACTTTTTTTCAAATTTTCAAAAGCATACTTTGTCCAGTAATGACTTAAAATGAAAATTTTGCAAAGATTTAGACTTTAACTTATTCATGCGGAATGGAACTTGTGTGCGTGCGTGCGTGCGTGCGTGTGTGTGTGTGTGAGGGCGGGGATGGGGTACTTGCTGGTCCGCTTGGGATTGATGCGTGAACAATTAACGTTTGGAAAGGGTGTGTGTGTTTTTTTTTTTCAAGCTGGGCAGTGAGCAGCGCTGCCATCATTTAGGCTGGGAAAATGGTATTTTAGTGGGGAAAGGGTATGTGTTCACAAGTATGCTAAAAACGCTGTCATAAGGGGTTTAATAAAATCTTGTGACCATTTTTATTCAGCGAGGAGCATTTACCCGAAATAATTACCTTTCTCCCAACTTTTCTGAATTTAGATACACCTTTGAATTGTTCTCCGCTTTTGAGCCATAGAAGCGTAAGTATGCAAGCAAAAACAAATTGTGCAATACCTGTCTTAGGTAACTTGCTATTTAATTCCTCTGTCTACAGAATGACATATAATCTTTAATCACTACATCTGTGTTATGAAACATAAAAAGTTTCGCTGTGCATTGTACCGATCAAGTGTTTCAACAGAATGAGCGTTTTAAATGTCTGCCGTGTGAAGGGGTCCTTTTTCTTATTACACAGTGTAAATGCTGCTTTTTAAGAGAACACCGTGAAAAGGGTATCAATTTTTAATATTTCAAGCACACTGTTATTTCGAGCACACTGTTATATTTCGAGCATCGGTAGCAAGCTTACCAGCACGCGCCCTCCACGAGAACGTAAATAAGTGAATTCAGGAACTGATACTATCAGATCCACATCAAGTTCTCAACATCAAAGGAAAAGACAGACAAATACAATCAACTTACTGGCAAAAAAGGAAAAGCTGGCAAGCAGGGCTGTCAATCCTTTCACAAAAAAAGGAGGCAACTCTGTTACCCTAATATATCTCTAACTTACATAATTATTGAAAGAAAATTATTTGTAAGGGAAGCACTACAGAACATTTTACAAAAGCTACCACAATTAAAAGTGACCCTTCTATCTCAATTCTTTAAATAGGTCTATTTCCATCAGAAGGAGTGTCTGATTAGTTTTAAACATTTAACATCATGTTTCACAGAAAACCCTGCATGGAATGCAGATCCAGATCAGACGCCGTCTGGTCTATGTCTACACGATTTTTAGTGTCCCTTATATCTCCTCAGGAGACAATCTGCATGAATGGCAAAGTCTATTTTCTGTGAAAACTAAAAAAATGCCATCACTTTGTAGTCTGCTGAATTAGCCCAGAGAGAGGTAAAGTTAGCCTTTACCACTCTTTAGGCTAGTTCAGCAGACGACAAATTAGTGATATTTTCTTATTTTTCCAGACAAAAAGGATTTGGCATTTCATGCAATGGCTGGAGACAATTTGCATGAAATGTCAGATCCTGTTTCTACTACGGAAAATGAAAAACAAAATATGTCAAAATGTCGTCTCCTGAGAAAAAAAAGTTGAATATGGAGACACACAGGAAAGGCCGCAAGCACAGACGACAACCCTATGTAGGCACTACACAAATCAGAACTTTGTCAAAGAAACAGAACGAACATACTGAAGTGCTGCAACAGAGGTACCGCTTTGTAATGATCAGAAATAATATTCTTGGGAGCCATTGGCACTCTGTGTACGACTTTCAGCAGACGACGTTTTGAAATATTTTGTCTTATTTTTTTCCCAGTTAATAGGAGTTGACATTTCATGGAAATTGTCTCTAATGGAAACAGCCTGCAGGAGATGTCAAATTCTGTTTTCTGGGAATAATAGTAAAAAAAAAAAAAAAAAAACTTCATCAATGTTTCGTCTGCCAAGAGAGTGCTCAATGTTTACCTAACAGAAATCATAAAGGTTGACCTTTGAAACACAAAAAATTATATTGAAAATTTTACCACCAAAAATGAAAATTTTCAGATAAAACATTCTGATATTTTTCATATTTCTGCTCAAAAACATAGATTATGGGTACTCGTTATAACTGCCTCATCGAGTCGGTTCTAAGGTGTTTAAGGGGTTAAAATTATATAGGCATGTTTTCGTGATGGCCCGGAAAGTGCACAAGGTTAACCTAAAAGAAATTATAAAAGTTAACCTTTGAAACACTAAAACATTCAGAGTTTCATTGAGACTCAACATACGGCATTCATCACTAAAACATACCTATATAATTTTGACCCCCTTAAACCCCACTTTTATATAGTAAAATTGGAGTTTACAGGGGTAGATATTATTTTTCTTATTTCTGCTCAAAAACATAGATTGTGGGTACTCGTTAGAACCGCCTCGACGAGGCTGTTCTAACGAATACCCACAATCTATGTTTCGAGCAGGAATGTGAAAAATATCAGAATTTTTATAAGAAAATTTTCAGTTATTTTAGTGGTAAAGTTTTCAATATATTCGTAATCCATGTAGTCTTCAGGGCCCAGTTGTTCAAAGCGTCGTTAGCTTAACGAGCTCGTTAAGGGTCATTTCGTTAACTGTTTTAGCGGATTCAATATACAATATTCAGATATTTTTGCTGAAAAAATGTGAGTAGCTTTTGCAATGCAAAAGCTACTCACATTTTTTCAGCAAAAAATTTCAGCATATTTGCGTATCATTCGATGTAAATTTTAACGAATCGTTAACTAACAACATCGTTAGTTTTGAACAACAGGGCCCAGGGCTACATACGTTTCTTGCAGGGCTGATTGCGCCTCCTAACACCGGCTTTAGCGGAACTTAAGCAGTAATAAGTGAACAGTGTATAAATATACGCGAGTTCTTTTTCAGCTTCCATACCAACTACCCCACCACCTTGTGTTGATCGCATTACTAACTGTAAAGAGTATAGTATGTCTGTATGTGCGGGTGACTACAGAGGATGGGCAGAGGACAACTGTCGCAAGTACTGTGGTTTCTGCAGTAAGTAGTATCAGGGATTTAGGTTTGAAGCTTTATTCGATTTAAGGAGAATAGATACATTTTCAGGGCAGGCAACTCTGTCAGAATGGTTTTGAATCCATTCTTTAATAGTCGAAAGGAAAGAATTCGCTCCCTGATTCTCAAAGAGGCTTGATGCTCGAGAAAGCAAACAACGTGTCGCGAAAGTAAACATATATTTCAGCAATTTTGAAAAACCTAAGCGGGCTATGTAGACATCTAGTCGACTAAATTTCTGCACAGACCGCTCAGGGTTTTTAAAATTGCTGAAAAAAGAATCTGTAGTATAATATCCACCTAATAAGTGCACATTTAAAAGAAAGCTATGCAGAGGACACCATAAGGGGCATGTATAATCATACGCATGCGATATGTTCTTTCCTACTTTGTTTAGAAAAGCATATTTTGTCCGTTCTCATTTGAATTGCCTTGACTTTGCCTAGAGGCAATTCAAATGAATACCAACAACATATGACTTTATAAAGAAGTACATAAAAATACACCAACTGTTATCAATCTAACATGGCTTGTAAGCAACCTTTCATGGGCTTTTATCAGTGTGTCACTACATGTAATCAATCTGACACGGAGTGTTAAATCAATCTGATAGCGGATGGAATCTATCTCACACGGGCTGTAATCAATCTGATACTGGCTAATATCAATCTGACACGGGCTGTAACCAATGTGATACAAGGCCAGTAATCAAACGGACACAATCTGTAATCAGTCTGCTAAGGGCTGTAATTACTCTGATATGGGCTGTTAGCAATAAGACAAGGATTGTAAACCAATTTGACAGGGCCTGTGATGAGAAGGACTGTAATCAATCTGAAACGAGTAGTTATCGTTCTGACATGGGCTGTTAACAATCTGACATGGGCTGTCATCAATGCGGCACTGAATATAATCAACCCTACATGAGCTGTTATCTGTGTGACACTGGATGTTTTCAATATGACACGGAGTGTATTCAGTCTGAAAGTGGCTGTAATCAATCTGATATGCACTGTAATCAATTCGACAAGGGCTGAAATCAATTTTGCTCAGTCTATAATCAATCTGGTACTTGCTGTAATTAATTTTTCACGGACTGTAAAAATTCGACATGGCTTGTAATCAATTTGGCATGGGCTGCTATCAATCTGACACGGCTATAATCAATCTGCCACGGACTGTTATCAAAGTAACACGGACTGTAATCAATGATTTACGGACTGTAAGGGCTGTAATTAATCTGACGCGGACTGTTATCAATATTACACGGGTTGTTAGTCATCTGACATGGCCTGTAATCAATATGACACAGGCTGTAATGAATCTGACAGGAGAGTTTATTAATCTTAAGACTCGGAAATTGTTGTTGTTGTTGTTGTTGTTGTTGTGCGGATTTTTAACGCTACTAGGCACCCGAGGCACATAGAGGCAGCGGCGATTGCTATGATGTATATGTATTTGTACAGCCTTATTTCATGTATTACCCATGCACACTTGGTGCCACTGTCTGTCACCAAGCGCCGCTCTGTCTACTTTATACTCAACCCAGGGCACGTCGAGTATGAGCTAGGCGTAATTGTGGTCTGAAAATTGTCTCGACCCGAGTGGGATTCGAGCCCACGATATCCCGTTTGAAAGTCGAGTGCGCTAACCACTAGGCCACCCAGCCCACGACTCGGAAACCGTTTGACTGAGCCCTTATAAGGGTATTGCGGTAATATCGTCGAATATGGTACACACAATTATGAAATGGGGCATTTGTCTTAATTCTGAATAAATGGAACATTTTGAGGGGGAGGGGGTGGGGGCGTTGCAAACCTCCATTTGATTTAACATATTTCATTTCGAGAATTCTCTTTCCTGTTACTACCAACCTACTAGCTACCTGACAAAATGTCCTGGTGATAATACTATATTCAACATTCAAACATATTAGCCTTAAGTACACTATGATGCTTATAAATAGCGAATAAATTCACAAAACCAAAGAAAACTTCAGACTTTTGAAGAAATAAGAGTTTAATCATAATAAGTATAATATCGGCGGACGAATATGTATGCTCCAGTAAAACATGCCACATTAGCGGCGTTGGGTACGTAGAAGGTAGAACATGAGCCGCGGTCCTACTAAGCGTCGAAAAATACTTTTTCCACGACAGGGGTCTATCGGGTACCGAAAAGGACGTATATTCATGGAGTTCTTTTTAATTTCAGCGTCAATACCAATCAATTCTAGAAGCAACCTTCACCATTGGCACTCTAAGTAATTTGATTCTGGTAGTAGTTTAATTCTCTGATTAATTTACGAAAACATTTTATTTAGTAAAACCAAACACTGAAAATGGGCGGAGCCTAATTTTGACAAGCACGTTTGTAAGATTACGAAGTTAAAGCTTCTACCTGCGGTCAATACAAACAAACATCATTTTAAAGTATTTCTCTAATTGTAGAAAAAAAGACGTGATAATTAAAGACAAGGAGAACAAGACCATTTGAGATAATAGCTAACCTTTTGTCTTTGGACGATGAGTACAATATCATTTATTTCATCTGGATATTTAACCTGCATAGTGGTAAAACTTTAAATGTATATCAGACGGAAGTTTGGGTCATTTGCACTGATTTGTATTTACTTATCATTACAGATTTGAAATCGCCATACCAGGTTCTAACAGGATTCTGTAAGTATTTGCATCACGTCTTGCAACAGATTTCTCTCAAAGTGCAGTCTCACTAAATCGTTGAACATGCTTTATAAACCCTCAACATTCTATTACCTTTACTCCTTGTCGAAGTTCTCAAAGAAATGTAGAACAAATTCTGAAGAAAAAGAAACTGATCTATAATCCTTTAATCATTAAATTTCGCGCATAGACTTGACTCTCTGAAAAGAGATTAGCGGATGAGATACAGGCCTATTCTTCGCATATATTTCGAATACTCTTTATGCATGATGTATTTCATCTTAAGCAAACTAGATACAACTGATAGATTTTCCGCCACTTTTGACATTTTGTGAAAGGGAGACAACGTTTTAGATTCCCCGTTTGGTCTCCTGAACTGCACATCAAACCCCTTCTAAAACGGGGTTCACTCTAAGAGAAAAGAATTTGCAAATTCATTCCTTTAAGAGTATACCCTTTTCGAACGGGAGAAAAAACAAATTTGACAGAGTTACCTCCCCTGATAGTGTATCTCTCCTCCTTAATGTTTCAGTTGGGAGTTGTTACTATAAAGGACACCAGTATACACAGGGACAGACCTGGGATGACGGATGTGCCTATGAGTGTACATGTGACGACGCTGCCCATGGAAGATACAGCTGTTACAACAAGTAAGATTTTGCCCTGTCATAGGAAGATATGTTAAGTACCGTATGACTGCCATAAAAAGTGCCTCTGTACTTTTTCGTACTGGAGTCTGTATTCTTATTTTCCTTGAGGTCATTCAGTCCATTCTCACATCTTGAAACCGTAACTCTGATTTTCTTTATTTTATATGTTCAGTGTTTCCAAGGGCAAATTTTATACATTTTATATGGTTAACTCTTTCGGCGCCAAATTTTTGACTATATTTGTCGTCTGCTTTGTTTTGTTTTGTGTTTGTTTTGTTTTAACGAACTATCGATTGGAAGGTTTATATGTAAAGTCAAACTGAATGTCAAACAGCGTAGATCCTGATGAGACGGCTCATTATGGGCCGTCTTATCTTGATCTATTCTATTTGCAAAAGCCTGTTAATATCACCTGTTGCAGTGAAAGAGAAAACGCTTAGCGCTCTGGGTAAACATTTTAAGCAGACGATATATTGAATTTTTTCCCAAGAAGTAAAATTATCACATTTTACCAAACTGTCTGTAATGGAGACAATTTGCATGAAATGTCAAATACTGTTCTCTGTGAAAAGTAGTAAAAATAACATAAATTTGTGGTCTGCTGAACTGGCCCATAAAGTGGTAAAGATTAATGGTATTTTCACACATTCACTGTTAGTCGACACTATTACTGGAAAACTGTCAACATTGTCTTTTATTCAATGTCTTTTCTATGGCAAGCCGTTTAACTATATATTCTATAAATCAAATATCTGATTTAATATATCAGATATCTTATATAATATATATCTGATATATTATATCAGATATATTATATAAAAAGATATCTTATATGTCAGTTGAGATAACTTATATGCTTTATGAGATATCTGATATGCTACATAAGATATCTTAATTGATATATAAGATATCTAACATACTATATAAGATATCTGTTATGCTATATAAGATATCTTATTTACTAAAGAAGATATCTCATCTCATTTATTCAATTTAAATTAGATATATCGTTTAGTATATCAGACATCGTATTCAGTATATCAGATATCTATATTAAGATATAAGATACAACATTTAACAAATCAGATATATTATATTGTAAATAAGATATCTTATATATGGAATTAAATCAGATATCTAATATGATATATCAGCTACCTTAAATAGGATAAATGATATCTAATATAGGATAAAAGATACCTGATATAATAAATCAGTAATCTTATATCCTATATTCGATATCTTATATCCTATATAAGAGCTCTGATATAATGCACAATTAATAGTAAATTGCTTTCCAGTGAGCCGTTTTACTATTAATTCTATAAATCAGATATCTGATTTAAAATATCAGATATCTTATATAATATATAAGATATCTGATATATTATATCAGATATCTTATATAGATAAGACATTTTAAATGCCAATTAAGATATCTAATATGCTATATAAGATATTTTATATGCTATATAAGTTATCTGAATTGACATATAAGATATCTAATTTGCTATATAATATATCTGATATGCTATATAAGATATCTTCTACAGGATATAAGATATCATATTATACCCTATTTACTAAAGAAAATATTCATTCAATCAAATAAGATATCTAGCGTAGTATATCAGATATCGATATTAATATATAAGATATCTTTTTTAACAAATCAATACCTTATACGGTAAATTAGATATCTTATTTGTGGAATTAAATACGACATCTCATATATTATATCAGATATCTGATATAGGATATTAAAATATCTAATATAGAATATAAAATATCTGAATTAGTATAAGCTGCCTAGTGGCTTTCATGGTTTATCCAAGGATTGTAAGATCAGAGATTATATATATATATATATATATATATATATATATATATATATATATATATATATATTCTTATGATTATGATATATTACTATATGTGGTATAGTACATTTTATGTGCTATGTCTATTTTATGTATGCTTGTTTTATATCTTATCTTATGCCTGAATAAATGAATTTGAATTGAATTGAATTGAATGGCCATTGTGAGTAATGAACACACACGCGCGCGCACGCGCGCGCATGAAAATAACTGAACAATAGCCATTTTTTCCGGCTCAGACTTGCTACGTTTGGTCAATTACATGTAGGCCTCATCAGTGACCCTCATGTTAATTTACAAACATCTCGGAAACGGCCAAATGATCACACGCGCAATAAAATATAAAGACACTCAAGTGAAGTAAGAGGAGACATTTTAAGAACACCTTACTTCACTTACCAGCTATAGTTCATATGAATATAGGGATCAAACATGGCAGCGGTTTTCAACACCTCCCAAGGGACCTGGCGAATGTTAATGCATTGAAAAAATCGCTATTATTGCATAAACACTGAAAACATTTGCTACATTTCGCGTTATTTCTTGCACTATTTTATTTCGCCTTTTCACTGATGTCTCGCGAACGCAATTTCCACGGACTATGCTCATTCTAGGGCCGGACACTACACATCTCGTGACGGCAGCAATTCTGTGGCCCCGGTGTAGGCATATTGAAAGTTGCGTAGCCGTGCATTAACAGCGCGTTAATTGCCTCGTTAATACATGGCTTTTTGCCGGTTAATGCACGGCTGTTAATAACGTGCTTTTTATGCAATAATATATTGTTAGAAGTAGTACACAGAGCCAAGTAATGATTAGAAACATATAATATATTTGTCAGTGAGTAAAATCTGATCATGTGTTGTTTGTTTTTTTACTTACATGTCTGTCTTTACTTTTGCTAGGGCGACACATCGGGTGCCATTTAAAATATCAAGGGTATGCCATAGGGAAATTAATATTTTGACCTGATCAATGTCACAGCTCTTGAGACACTGCATTTAAAAGCTTCCGATAAGGACACTGTGGAAGCTGGGAGTGCACTCCAATATCTAATAATAGATAGGAAGAAGTTGGATTTGTAGATATTCGTTCTGTAACCGGGTGCAGAGGGCTGAATGGCGATCTGAAGAAAACCATAAACATAAACAATAATAGGTCGTTTACCATGGCTGACTCGAACTCACTTTTGAGTCCCTAGGAATTTCTTCCAATAACTCACGAGAGCGAGTAGTCAGATATAGTTTAGAAAAATCCTTATTCATCATGAACATGTATGTTGTATATTTACATTAGTATAGCCTCATCGATGTGATTCTTATGAGTACACACAATATAGCATTATTTTATAGAAGATCGAAATAAACTCCATTTGCTTCCTGACCTGGCTCTATGGTTAACCCGCAGTGACTTGAACAACCCATGTCTATAAGTAGTTGCGGTCATGGTACTCAAGCCATAATCCAAACTCATAAATCCGTTAACGAATGACGAATCAGAATGTTCAGATCAACAGACATGGACCCCGGAATAAAGGGTGTAATCAGGCGTCCGCGGATAGTAAGCATTACTTGGTAAGCAAGCTTCGCCCACCAGGGAAATGTAGGTAGAAGCGTATGTCCGGGATTTTGGAAGTCTACTTATGGCTCGACATTGGCAAAAACATCAGAAACAATTCTGGAAACTGCCATATTGTAGGGATTGACCAGATCATGATGTCTCCCATTGAACTTCTTAAGTGTTACTACCAGTTTGGGTTTTTGATACCCTTGGCCAAACAAGTTTGTAGTGAGCACTTTCCCACGCTCCATTAAGTCCTCCTGATAATTTGAACAGGCTCTGGCATAACGGGTTAATTGTGAAACGTAAACGTCGTATGCTAGTGCAGAAGGGATATTACTGCTCAGGAATGGAAAGTAAACAATGGGAAAATTGGTCATCCCGTTTGTCGTAAAGCCTAGTAGTAAGCTTTCCATTGTCAATGTAGTTTATTTTTGTCTACGCCCACGGAGATTGTCATTGCTCCGGAAGCACTTTATGAAAGGCTATGGACTGGTCCAATGCTACTTTCCATGGGCTGCTCAACATCATAACCAAGTATTAGCTTTCTCAAAAAAAGCTTGATATACGCTTAACAAACTGCGTGTGCTAAGCATAGACCAAGCTTTTTTGTGAAAGCTGATACTTGTAGAGCCGAAAGTTGTTGTCTTATTTTCCAGATGCCCAGTCTACTATAATTTACCGCCACAGTGTACTTTGGTGAGGAAAGCAAATGGCTGTTGTCTAGAACCAGTCTGCGATTTCAAGGGAACCCATGGAACAACAAATGGACAAAATCCCGGAAAATTCAATGGTGTCGGTATGTATATGAAACATGAATACGCCACATTTTGGAATAAAGTTAGGAAAAGAAAATAAAGAAAGTTTCAGCGTCAGACGTTGCAGCCGCTATATTTGCTTATACGGTCGACTCACGTTATCTCGAATTCCAAGGGACTCATTGAAACACTTCGAGATATCCGTACATCGAAAAAGCAGAGTTGAGAGAGTGAGGAAAACAATAAATCAAACAACCACATTTGACAAATGAATATGTAATTTGACTCCTGAAGTTAGAAACATATATAAAATAATGTGGAGAAGAGGAGAAATTTCTGCTCTTTTCCATAATATCTTGTTACCTGTTCTTAGATTTCCATGTAAAAACAGGGACCAGAATTTCACTTCGATATAAGCGGTTATTCGAGATAAGGAAGGTCGAGATAACGAGGGTCGACTGTATAAGACACTGTTTCATTGGTCAAGTAGTGCGTTATATTATAATCTTAAGTCGTAATTTGCAAAGTTTGGCCATTTTTTGGCATATGCAAGTACTTCATCTTGGTGCAGATAACATTTTGTTTCCTTTGGGATCATAGAGCCCATTCAGGTTACTTTTGAAAATCAAATACCGCTTTAGTCGATGCTAAGGGGTGTATGCAGCCACGCGAACTACAGTCGACTCTCGTTATCTCGAATTCCAAGGGACTCTCTGAAATACTTCGAGATATCCGTAGTTCGACATATCAGGTTTGCAGAATTGAGGAAAAAATAATTTGATTAACCACATTTAACAAACTGATAGGTAATTTGACTTTTGAAGTTAGAGATATATTGAAAATATTGTGGAAAAGAGGAGAAATTGCTCCTTAGGAGCAATTTCTCCTCTTTTCTACAATATTTTCCATCTGTTGTTAGGTTTTCATGTATAGGCAGGGACCAGATTTTCACTTCGAGATAAGCGGTTATTCGAGATAAGCGAGGTCGAGATAACGAGAGTCAACTGTACATTGTTGCATAAGAAGAGACTTAATAAAACCGAGTCTCCGATTTCGTTCTTTTGTGTTTTCTTTGCATCCAAAGGCAACCTTTCAGATTTTATTTTACATCAGTCTTTATGTTCAAATATTGTTAAAAAAAAAATAAAAATTTTGGACTTACGAGAGATTCCCTCAACATGTGAATCGATCAAATTAAATCATTGTGGTGATACCAAGATGAGATCTCGACGCAATCACCTCAGACGCTAACAGTCAAAATAAATAAAAAATGATAATTATCGAAATAACTTTCGATCTAATATCAAGTCTCATCAACGAGAATAACTCTTTCTCTCTTATTTGAGGTTACATAAGACACGTTTACAGTGGCCGTTTCAATGATCAAAATACAGTCGAACTTCAGTGGTTCGAACATCTTTAGGACCGTGCAAATTTGTTCAAAATACGGGCAGTTCGAGCTATTGAGGGTTAATCATGGCGCCAGGTCAGGTTGCAAATGGCGATAATTTAGGGAAACTTTTCTTCTACACAATAATGGTATGTTGAGTGTCTTCATTAGAATCGCCTCGAGAGGCGATTCTAATGAGAACACACAACACATAATTCCATGAAATAAAATAAGAAAATTTCCTTAAATATTTGTTTTCTGGAGCTATAGGAAGAATTTTGTAGAGACTCATAAACGGGTTCGACTTAGCCATGGTAAACGAGCAGTCTGGTTTCGAGATTGAAGTTTGCAGTTTGGGTAAAACTCTGGCGAGTGACTTGCTTTATTGAACGCAGCTCAGGCATCAAGTCTCTAAGGAAAGGTCAAGGTCGGTTAACTTTGTGAATGTAGCAGTCTCCTTGAAACGGGATTTCAAGATGAACTGATCCGCATCGTGTTATCGTATCCGAATAGAAGAAATGAACCGCACCATCAGGAAACGTACCTTGACACATGTGCCCCAGCGAAGATTCAGATCAGTCTGTGCATTGTGCCGTTTGATCGGAATCTTCACTGGGTGCAGTTTGGATAGCCTATGATCGAAGTTTTTTTTTAGGTTTTTATACAGGCAACGAAGAATCTGAACAGACTGCGTGATGGCTACACATGTCAGAAGGTACATTTCTCACGTTGCGACTGAAGTATACATGCCCAGACAAAAATAATGCACGTCCCAGCTAGCATTCTACTTAAATCTATACCGGACCGTTATCGGTCCGACAGGTATCCTGTCGGACCGATAACGGTCCGATACAGATTTAAGTAGAATGATTGCAGGGCGTGTGTGATCTAAGTTTTGCATTTGCAGTAAATCTAAACCAATGTTACTAACATTTCAGACGTTTGTATGTACAAGAATCATCCCTACTATCAAGGACAAACTTGGCAGGATGGCTGTGACCACAATTGTTATTGTGAAGATGGCAAGCTAGGGAGATGGAGATGCTCCTCTGTGTCAGTATTTATACAATCATTCACGTGACCCATTATCACACCTTTATCACATACATTACGAAAACATGCCTATTCAAATACATTGAAAATTTTACCACCAAAAAATGGCAATTTTTCAGATAATAAATTCTCGTCGAGGCGGTTCTAAAGAGTACCCACAATCTATGTTTTTGATCAGAAATAAGAAAAATAATGTATACCCCTGTAAACTCCAGCTTTATTATATAAAAGTGGGGTTTGAGGGGGTCAAAATTATATAGGCATGTTTTCGTGATGGTAGCCTGAATTTCCAACATTCAGCATGAAATATCTCGCGATGTAGATGATCTACATGCATGAAAATGTGATAATTCAGTTATACCATGGTTCTGCGCATGTACGTGCGATAATGCACTCGCTCACGCTCGTGCATTATCGCTTCGTACATGCGCACGAACCATGGTATAATTAAGACTTAACCAATGGATGTTCCATTGTCTCTATGTAAATAAAACTAAAGTTAATTTTCAATAACCGAAAATTATACCATAGCTGGACCATGGGATAATTTTAAGTTTTGAACGTTACCACATGGTTTGTTTATAGATCTCACAGGTGTACTTTAGAATGACTGTCAACCCATTAGTGCACCTTAACCTTTATCACTCTCTATTCCGCAGATGATGACAAATTGATGATATTTTTCTCAAAAACAGTTTGTTGTTTTATGGGAAAAATAAGAAAAATATTTCAAAATTTTGTATGTTGAATTTTGCACCCAGAGTGCTAAGCATCAATTTTCAGCAGACATTTTGAAATATTTTCTCATTTTCCAAGCAAATCGGATTTGACATTTCATGCAAATTGTCTCCTAATATCAAACTGTTTTCTGGAAAAAATAAACATATCATCAATATGTTGTCTGGTGAAGTTGCCCAGAAAGTGCTGAACATCAATTTTCAGCAGATAGCATTTTGAAATAGTTTTCTCACTTTTCCCAGGAAACTGGATTTGACACTTCATGGAAATTGTCTCCAATAGAGACAGTTTGCATGAAATGTCAAATTCTGTTGGCTGGAATAAATAAGAAAAGTATCATCAAATATATTGTCTGCTGAAATTGCCCAGAGAGTGGTAAAAGTTAGATTACTTCTGCACTGAGCAACTTTCTATTTAAAAATGGCACATTCAAGTTTTTTGTTGAATAAAACACATAAAACCAGACAGTCTGTCTGGAGAAATATTATAATGACCAAAGCTACAGTTGACTAACTAGATTGCACCAAAATTTGACCAAATTAAGATGCTGATGTAATTTATTTTGATTGACATGGTTACAACCAATCAGATTTTAGCAGTAGTGCTCAGTCAGTTTAATTCAAACAAGAGGGCCATGATGGCCCTGTAACGCTCACCTGAGCATCATAGCACTTTGAGAACCTGATCTAGAACTGATCAAGTCAAACATTCTGATCAGAATTCAAAATGATTATACTAACAAGTAAGACAATGTAGCATGTCTAATGGACTGTGAAATAAACGTCAAGGTCAAATATGGATGACTGCACTCAAGAGGCCATGCTAAGATGTATGCATGTACTAAGTATCAGTGGCTGTAGGAGCAACAGTTACTGAGAAACGGACCTAAACACAAACACTTCACAAGTACTAAATACCACTCTGTAGGACCAATAATTGCTGAGAAACTGACCTAAACGGAAAAACTTAAGGAAGTCACCGGATAGAAAAATATACATCACCTTGAAATCATCAAGACAAACATTTTGAGCATAATTCATGATGATCACTTCAAAACTGTGACTTCTAGAGCATCAACAAGATTTTCCTTTGATTTGGCCAGGTGACCTAGTTTCTGATATCAAGTGACCCAGTTTTAAACTAGACCTAGAAATCATGAATAGGAACATTTTGAGCAATATTTATGATGATTTTTTAAAAAAAATGTGACCTCTGGAGTGTTAACAGTTTTCTGCTGATTTGGCCTGGTGACCTAGTTTTTGACCCCATGTGACCCAGTTTCAAACTTGACCTAGAAACCATCAAGACAAACATTTTGAGCAAGATTCATGATGATTTTTTCAAAAATGTGACCACTAGAGTGTTAACAAAATTTTCTGCTGATTTGGCCTGGTGACCTAGTTTTTAACCCCAAGTGACCCAGTTTCGAAGACAGACTTTTTGAGCAAGATACATGATGATTGCTTCAAAAATGTGACCGCTAGAGTGTTATCAAGGTTTTCTGCTGATTTGGCCAGGTGACCTAGTTTTTGACCCCAAGTGACCCAGTTTCAAACTTGACCTGGAAATCATCAAGACAAACATGTTGAGCAAGATTCATGATGATTGCTTAAAAACTGTGATTATTAGAGTGTCAACAAGAATTTCGGCTGATTTGGCCAGGTGACCTAGATTTTGATCCCAGGTAATCCAGTTTCAAACCTGACCTAGAAATCATTAAGACAAACATTTTAAGCAAGATTCACGATGATTACTTAAAAAATGTGACCGCTAGAGTGATAACAAAGTTTTCTGCTGATTTGGCCTGGTGACCTAGTTTTTTACCCCAAGTGATCCAGTTTCAAACTTGCGGCTGCGGTTTGTGATTGTGGCACTCCCTGGACTTGTCTCTTACCTTTTTTGCATACCACGCTTGTTGTGTTGGTGCCGTGTGGAGACCCTAGAATGTCTCCCCGTACATTCATTTAATGGTGTTATTATTTCAAGTGCCAGGGTTTGCACTTTACAATCACCTTTCGCATTCCTCTTCCTCATACTTTTAGTATTGCGATTACCTCGCTTGGGGAAGAGAGAGCTAATCTTAGTGCTTTTTGTACGTTTGTTCGGTTTGTGCTTGTTTAGATTTGTCGGTTTTCTTTTCCTCTTGGGGTCTGGGAAGGGCTGCGGTTTGTGATTGTGGCACTCCCTGGACTTTTCTCTTACCTTTTTTGACCTAGAATTCATCAAGACAAAACATTTTAAGCAAGATTTATGATGACTGCATCAAAAAGTTGACCATTAGAGTGTTAACAAGGTTTTAGCTTATTTGGCCAGGTGAGCGAGTTTTTTACCCCAAGTGACCCAGTTTCGAACTTGACCTAAAATCATCAAGACAAACATTTCAAGATTCATGATGATTGCTAGAAAAATGTGACCGCTAGAGTGATTACAAGGTTTTTTGGCCAGGTGACCTAGTTTTTACCCCAGCTGACCCAGTTTCGAACTTGACCTAGAAATCATCGACAAACATTTTGAGCAAGATTCATGATGATTGCTTAAACAAGTTACCCAAATGCTTCCTAGCAAGTTTGGAGTCAATTGGCCTTTCGGTTCAGGAGAAAAAGAAAAAATTGATTTTTAAGATGGTTGCCATGGCGGCCATCTTGGATTTTCGATCGGAACGATTTTAGCTTTTTTTCATCTATAAGTCACCCCAATGCTTCCTACCAAGTTTGGAGTCAATTGGTTTTTGGGATTAGGAGTAGAAGCGAAAAATAGATTTTCAAGATGGCCTGCATGGCGGCCATCTTGGATTTCTGATCGCCACGATTTTAGCTATTTTTGATCTACAAGTCACCCCGATGCTTCCTAGCAAGTTTTGGTGTCAATTGGCCTTTCGGTTCAAGAGAAGAAGCGAAAAATAAATTTTCAAGATGGCGGCCATGGAGGCCATCTTGGATTTCCGATCGGCACGATTTTAGCTCTTTTTGATCTACAAGTCACCCCTATGCTTCCTAGCAAGTTTGGTGTCAACTGACCTTTCGGGTCAGGAGAAGAAGCGAAAAATAGATTTTCAAGATGGCGGCCATCTTGGAGTTCCGATCGGCACGATTTTAGCTATTTTTGATCTACAAGTCACCCCGATGCTTCCTAGCAAGTTTGGAGTCAACTGGCCTTTCGGTTAGGAGAAAAAGCGAAAATTAGATTTTCAAGATGGCTGCCATGGCTATCTTTTATCTACAAGTCACCCTTATGCTTCTTCCCAAGTATCGAGTCAATTGGCCCAGGGGTGTAGGAGGAGTAGGCTTTTAAAGCAATTGTTGACGCTGCACGACGGACGACGCACGGCGGACGACGGATGACGGACATTGATTGACCACAATAGCTCACCATGAGCACTTCGTCCTCCGGTGAGCTAAAAAGGCGGGGTGTTACATCATTTTAAGTACACAAGGTCAATAGGTCCAGCATTGCATCAGACCAGGTGTTACCACTTTACCATAAAAAATGAAAAAAATAGAAAAAAAGTAGAAAAAGATATACTAAATAAATAAAAGTATATTTTTTGTAAGAAAAAACAAACAGTCCCATACATTGGTTAAAACCATGTTATTGTCGGGTGTTATTGTCTCGGTTTTGGGAATACTGTAAATTATACCATAATTTGGTGACCTTTCACTGTCTGACCCAAACTCGGCTCCGCTTCGTTTGGGGTCAGATAAACTATGGTACAATTTACAGTATACCCAAAACCTCGACAATAATCATGGTTTATCTATAACTTAGCGCTCCACAAGAGAATATGTGCTTGAAAGCCATTTTAGTAACACATATGCAAATTGAACATATTTTCTAGTAAATGTATGATAATATCATTCATGATATTCTGATAAGGAATGGTGATAAAACAAAAAAAACATTCGTCCATTTTTAAGTGGGCCGGGGCACACATTTCCTGCAATATTTCACGCGCACCAAGCGAAGACCCAGATCGTCCTGTGCATCAGAGTCAGCGGTCCGCCTCATCACGAAAACATACCTATATAATTTTAACCCCCCGTAACCCACTTTTATAAAGTAAAACTGGAGTTTACAGGGGTATACATCATTTTTCTTATTTCTGCTCATAAACATATATTGTGGGTACTCGTTCGAACCACCTTGCCGAGGCGGTTCTAACGAGTACCCAAAATCTATATTTTGAGCAGAAATATTGAAAAATATCAGAATTTTATTTGAAAATTTTCATTTTATGGTAAAATTTTCAATATATTTGAAGAAGTATGTTTTCGTAATTTGAAGACGCTTCGGATCCCTTGCTACCTACAGCGTGCCCTGGGAATACTCTGATCAGACTGCGCGGATACATAGGTTGATCTGAGGCATTCTTTGTTGTTCTCTAACCTGATATTTTCTTTCTGGTTCTATAATCTGTTATTTCTCTTCTTCATTCTCTGTGGTTCTCTTACCTAATATTTTCTTTCTGGTTCTATAACCTGTTATTTCTCTTCTTCATTCTCTGTGGTTCTCTAAGCTGATATTTTCTTTCTGGTTCTATAACCTGTTATTTCTCTTCTTCATTCTATGTGGTTCTCTAATCTGATATTTTCTTTCTGGTTCTATAACCTGTTATTTCTCTTCGTCATTCTTTGTGGTTCTTTAACCTGATATTTTCTTTCTGGTTCTACGAGGGCGAGTCAATAAAAAAAACAGCCTTACTTATTTCTGGGTGAGATCGATCTCTTCTTTTTCGATGTAATTGCCCTCTAGAATGATGCACTTGGACCAACGGTGTTCCAGTGCTATCAGCCCAGAACTGAAGAAGCCAGAGTCCTTGTCTCTGATCCACTCCTCAACTGCCGCCACGACTTCTTCGTTGGACCGGAAATGACGTCCACGGATATCATTTTTTTCAAGTTTGGGAATAGGAAATATTCACTAGGAGCTAAGTCCGGAGAATAGGCGGGGTGCGGTATTAGCTCGTACCCATTTTGCTCAACAGCATCCATTGAAATTTTGCAAGTGTGGACTCTCGCATTGTCCTGTTGGAGCAGAATCCCTTAGCAGAGTTTACCTCGGCGTTTTTCGCGGATTACAGTTCTCAGTTGGTCGAGCAAATTTGCATAATACGCAACTGTTATTGTACGTTTCTTTGCTAGAAAGTCCAACATAATAACGCCTTGTGCATCCCAAAATACAGTTGCCATCACCTTGCCTGCAGAGGGTTGTGTTTTGAATTTCTTTGGCCTCGGAGACCCCGGCCCTACACTCTGGCGACTTTGAGCTTTATTCTCTGGCTCATAATAATGGACCCAGGTCTTATCTACAGTCACCAGTCGTGAAGGGAAATCATCTTCCTTTGACCTAAACCGCTTTAACAATGCGCTGTATACTGATGCTCTGGTTGCCATTTGCTCGTCGCTAAGAGATTTTGGGACCCAACGGGCTGTTAGATTGTGCATACCCAAGCGACCATGTAAAGTTGTTGAAACGCTACCATGTGAACTGTGTAATGCATTCGCTTTCTCTTCCACCTTAATTTGCCTGTCACAGTACACCAGATCCCGTACTTTGTTACACATTTCTTCGTCGGTGGCATCTGATGGGCGTCCAGACCTGGTTTCGTCTTCTAAAGACGTTCTGCTGCGTTTGAATTCCCCAACCCAGAATTTAACTTGTGCATACGATGGTGCAGAAGACCCATAAAACATTGGTCAACTCGCAATGTATTTCCTGACCTGTTTCCCCTTTCAAATACAAGTACCGAATTACAGCACGGTACTCAAATTTTGACGAAAAGCTTACTTTTGCATCGCTAGCCATGTTTGACATTCAATATCTTATGAGTGAATGACACAATAAGGGTGCAATTTTGCCCTCAGGCCTAAAACGTGAATTGAAACAAGGCATGAAAATCTTGGGTGTCTCGGTCAATTAGAAATGGGATAGGCTGGTTACTTATTGACTTGCCCTCGTATAACCAGTTATTTCTCTTTGTCATTCTTTGTGGTTCTCTAACCTGTAGTTCCTTTCTGGTTCTATAACCTATTATTTTTCTTTGTCATTCTTTGTGGTTCTCTAATTCTCTAACCTGTAGTTTCTTTCTGGTTCTATAATCTGTTATTTCTCTTTGTCATTCTTTGTTTGTTCTCTAACCAGAAGTTTCTTTCTGGTTCTATAACCTGTTATTTCTCTTCGTGGTTTGATAACCTGTTATTTCTCTTGTGGTTCAATAACTTGTAATTTATCGTTGTGGACTGATAACCGGTTATTTCTCTTTGTGGTTTAGTGATCTGTTATTTTGCCAAAAGTTAAAATTGAATCGTCGTGTATTGAAATTTTCATAATAGATGTGGTACCTATGGTTCACTACCCCCACAATGCCGTCTTCAGACCCCAGCCGGTAAATGCTGCGCCGAACCGACCTGTGATTTCAGCAAACAGTTTGGACATTTCTCAGGAGCTGGGTCAACCAGTGGTTCAGGTTCAGGTACGTGTAATATTTGACTTACGTCTTAACCCATTTATGCCGAATGGACTCTTCTCCGTAACTCTTTGGACCTGTCAATTCCCAATTTAAGGGGTGTCAGGTTATTGTTTAGGATTATTATTTGTTAGAGAAATTCCTGTAGTTAATGCAAACACTGTAGACCCTGATCAGGCGCCGCGATCTGCGGTGTCTGATCTGGTTCTACACTGTTTGCAAAGGTCCCATTTATGGGACGCTAGGCCTAAATGGGTTAAGCTGGTAGCAATACAAATAATTTTGCTGGAGGCAAATGGATTTTCAAAAACAAAAGAAGAAAACACATTTTTAGTCGAAAAAAAAAAGTGACGGATCCCTAAGCAATTTGTTTATAGGTCGGCTGGGATAGTTGTAGCAAAATTTAAGCGATAATTCGTCTTTTATATTTAAAGCTTTTTTACACATTACTCATAAGAAACGAAGTTGAAGGGGACGTGATACACTTAGTAGATTTCCTGCCATTTTTAAAAGGGAGGTAACTTTTGTGACTTCAAATTTATGTTCTGAAAAGGAGTATATACTGCAAGGAAATACTTTGTTCCCCTTGGGAGCAAATCTTTCCTTTAAGGCTAAGACCCATTCTTAGAAGGCTTCCAAAACAATTCTAACACAGTAACCTCCCCTGAGAGAGTATCCATTCCCCTTGAGTTTCTTCTGACCAATTAAGATTGCACTTTCTTCAGTGAATTATGATAGATAATTGATAAAACATATCCATTCAAGAATGTTGTACGTTGCTGTCTATTGAACACACAAACATAATGATAAAGGTCTAGTGCAATGGAAACTAAACAAAGAACAATGAATTTTAATTGTTCGGCAGGTCAAAAACACAATGGTGAAAGAGTAACGTCATGGCGCTGCCTCTATGTGCCTCGGTTGCCTGGAAGCGTTAAAAATCTGAAAACTGAACTGAATTAACGTCATTTCTTTAATCATTAAACACCATGTAAAATTTGTAGCAGACGTCATTCTAGTTTTATTTTTCATAGAAAATAAAACTTGCTTAGTAGACGATTCACATGAAATGTCAACACTAATTTCCTTCTTGCTTTTACGTGTGAATCGTCTGCTCGGCAGACAATTCACATGAAATGTCAAAAATTATCTTTAAGAAGTATTAGAAAAAAAATACAAAATGTTGTCTGCTGCAGTTGCAGACGATAAAAGCTTGGCAAAGAGTGATGGACGCAAAATAGATAGATCTACTGTTTTATTTCTTACACTTAAAATGGATGTCAATAGATATTTTATCATCACGAAAACATGCCTATATAATTTTGACCCCCTTAGACCCAACTTTTATATAGTAAAACCTGGGTTTACAGGGGTATACAATATTTTTATTATTTCTGCTCAATTCATAGATTGTGGGTACTGGTTAGGTTCTAACGAGTACCTACAATCTATGTTTTGAGCAGAAACATGAAAAATATCAGAATTTGTTTTATCTGAAAATTTTCATTTTTTGGTGGTAAAATTTTCAGTATATTTGAATAGGCGTGTTTTCGTAATGTCAACAGGACTATCCTTACGAATGATTTAATCAGTTTACAAATGCTCTAAGCTTGCTTTAAGAGAAACACAACTCATTTCAGCCGTCACGTCAAAAAACGTCAAGTAAAAACTTATGAGAAGGCCAAAGATTTGTTGCTAACATACATTACGAAAACATGCCTATTCAAACATACTGAAAATTTTATCACCAAAAAATGAATATTTTCAGATAAAAAAATCTGATATTTTTTCTTATTTCTGCTCAAAACATAGATTGTGGGTACTCATTAGAACCGCCTCTGTATACCCCTGTAAACCCCAGTTTTACTATATAAAAGTGGGGTTTAAGGGGGTCAAAATAATATAGGCATGTTTTCGTGATGGGTGCTTGGTTAATATAGGTGGATTTCCACTTCTTTGCCTTTAATGGGATCTGAAACAGTGGCCTTTATAGACAGGTTGTTGCTTAATACAGGTGACCTTTAGGACAGGCTTGACGGTATGTTTGGAAATATACAACCAGTTAAGATGAACGTCAGCCTGCGCATTCACGCAGTCGGATCAGAATCTTCACTGGGCACATTTTGCATAGCCACGGATGCAAAGTTTCTTCATGCGGACAACGAAGACTCTAATCAGACAGCGCGGATGCGCAGGCTGATTTGAGTCTTCGTTAGGCGCGCATCAGAAGGTACGTTGTCTTCCGTTGCGGCTAATTTTTATTATTTTGCACAGGTGTAACGGGCCTAACAACTCCCCAACCATGTGTTGACGTCATTCTTAACTGTAACCGCTACTGGAACGACACGTGTACTAACGCTAATTACTCGGAATGGGCGCATACAAATTGCAGGAAATATTGTGGATTCTGTCGTAAGTACTACTTTAAATCATGGACTGCTAAACTTTACAGGGCACGGTGTTGGTTCGATACGAATACTACCGTACAAGTGTAAGCTTTTGAAATAAAGCTTGGCATATTTTAGCCCTTTTTTCAATGTAGTGATTTTTTTACTTAAAGCTGTCAAGCACCAGCCCCACCCATCAAATCCTCAGTCCTGTCTCTGCTAGAAGGATGGGAGACTCAATGTTGCCATTCAAGAATTTTAGAAAATTATATAGTCCATATTGTCTAATCAAGAATCATTCTTTCTATGTCAATTGGTGCTAAATAGAAAATAAATAGAAAATGAAACAGTAAATGAAGCTTTCATTTCTTAACTATCAAACGAACAATCAATCAAACAAATGAAACAGTAAATGAAGTTTTCATTTCTTAACTAACAAACGAACAATCAATCAAACAAACAAACATATAAACTTGCTAAACTAACACAATAACTACGATTTAATTGGTTTAATGAAAACTCTTAACATCCATACTTCATGCTTTAAAGTATTCTAGATTGTGGTATAAATAAAAAAAATATTAACTGTAATACCTATATTAGACATATTCTACTTAATGTTTGCAAAGGACCGTAACTGTATACTGAAAGTCAGTATCTTTGTATTTACTTTTCTGGAACGTTTTTGTATGCTTTCAAAATCTGCATTCTGTGGCGTATGATCATGTCAGACGAGACGGTTCTAACGAGTACCCACCATCTACGTTTTTGAGCAGAATTAAGAAAAACAATATGTACCCCTGTGAACCCCAGTTTTACTATATAAAAATGGGGTTTAAGGGGGGTCAAACTTCTATAGGCATATTTTCGTGATGCCTTGCGTGAAGGTTCCGATCGATCTGTTTTAATGCACTTTATTTTTAAGTAAGAAGCTTGTCTATTCGGTCTATTTACCTTGAGTAAACTATATATGAAAGTCAAAACGACAGCTAAACTTGTTTTCCTATTTTTCAGATGAACAACCCACTCCTGGCCCCAATGGTATGTATAGTATATTACCCTTTTGAGTTGTGTTTCAGCTACTGTCTAATTACCGGAAAAGAGTACAGAAATAGCCTCATGACCAAATGAGTGTATTGGTCTTGAAAGGACGGGGCCGATTTGTTGGAATTTTCACTTTTTTTACAAGTGATACAGCTTTAGTGGCTTCCTGTTTGCATTCTTGTTTGCGAAGAACCTTCTAAAAAGAAGTCTTCTATAAGCAAATTCTCGCCTTTTAAGTGTAAATTCATTACGAAAACACGCCTACTCAAATATATAGAAAATTTCACCTCCAAAAATTGAAAATTTTCAAATAAAAAGCTCTGATATTTTTCATATTTCTTCTCAAAACATAGATTGTTGGTACGCGTTAGAACCGCCTCGACGAGGCGGTTCTAACGGGTATCCACAATCTATGTCTGAGCAAAAATAAGAAAAATAATGTATACCCCTGTAAACCCCAGTTTTACTATATATAAGTGGGGTTTAAGGGGGTCAAAATTATATAGGCATGTTTTAGTGATGCCTTTTCAAAAGGGAAGCAAAATAATTTTTTAAGAAAGCATATCCATTCTACTTAATATATTGGACTACAAGGTGTGTGCCTGTTTAATCTATTATAACTAATCCACCATATAGTTTTTATTTTGCTCTCAGTCGTAATTATATGTATGTTGTACAATCATAGCATTGGGTAGGAATTGTCAACAGACTAAATATCTCTTCTTGTAAAACATAACCATCTGACCCAGCAGGCACATAACATCAAAATCACACCGTATCAACGTCGATGCGACGTCATCACGTCGCATCGACGTTTATACGACGTCCTTTTAACGTTGTGTGCCCACTGGGGACATGTTCGTCTAATAAACTCTCATGGCGAAATATCAATCGGACTTATTATTTGCAGCTTTATAGGTCTTTTCCGAATTTAATGGTGTGATGATATTTTGAAAACCATTTTGTTAATTGTCCTTGGAGAACAATTAATACTTGATATTTTATTACCGTTATTTTCTCCAAGAAATATGGCTGCACATCCTCTAAGAATCCACGTCCATCTCCTTGTGTATTTAACCCGTTTAAGCCTAGCGTCCCAAAAAGGGACATTTAAAAAAACAATATAGATCCAGATCAGACGGCGCAAACGCGGCGTCTGATCAGGTCTGCACTGCTTGCGTTAAATACTGGAATTTTTAAACAAAACGGTAATAATGCAAACTAACCTGACATCGCTTATATTTGAAATGGATCTATCCAACGAACAGGCCACTGGGCATAAATGGGTAAAAATATTTTGTTTAACTTTTTTAAATTCTCCGTTTTGAAAGTTTTATTGTGTCATATTTTACCAGATCGCTGTGTTTATAAAGGAATAGCCTACACACAGGGTCAGAAGTGGGATGATGGGTGCGATCTGGAATGTACATGTGAAAATTCAATATACGGCTTCTACAGATGCAACAAGAAGTAAGTGATAATAGATATTCTTTATGCTACCAGTAGCTTTATGTTTGTATGCAAACGTATGTGTAAACTGTGACGATTTGCAATTACCGTATTCAGTCTAATTACCGCACATACCCCTATAAGCTCACAGTCGCGTAATTATTTAGTCTTATCACGAAAATATGCCTATATAATTTTGACCCCCTTAAACGACACTTTTATTTAGTAAAACTGCGGTTTACGGAAGTATACATTATTTTTCTTATTTCTGCTCAAAAACACAGATTGTGGGTACTCGTTAGAACCGCCTCGTTGAGGAGGTTCTAGCGAGTACCCACAATCTATATTTTGAGCAGAAATATGAAAAAAATATCAGAATTATTTGTCTGAAAATTTTCTTTTTTGGTGGGTAAAATTTACTGTTTATTTGAATAAGCCTGTATGTAATGTCAGATTACAGCCCTTTTGCTTTTGTTTACTTCTTTCTAAAAGCATTTGTTGTAAGTACTCATTTGAAATGAGAGCCAGCATCATATGATTTAAGAAAGTAGAAAAATTAAAATGAGAACCAGCATCAAATTATTTAAGAAAGTAGAAAAATGAATGAGAACCAGCATCATATGATTTAAGAAAGTAGAAAAATGAAATGAGAACCAACATCATATGATTTAAGAAAGTAGAAAAATGGAATGAGAACCACATCATATGAATTAATAAAGTAGAAAAATTACCACATAAACAGCTTAACCCATGTATGCCTGGCGTCCTATAAAAGCGACATTGGCAAACAGTGTAGACCCAGATCAGACGCCGCAGAACGCGATGTATGATCAGTTTCTACAATGTATGCATTTAGGACTGGGATTGCGATAATACATGCTAATAATATAATTTAACTGGACACCCTTCATATTGGAAATTGATCGGTCCAAATAGTTTAGGTAATTGTGTCCACTCGGCATAAATGGGTAAAAATAATCCTCTCGTGAAATATTCAGCTGATATTTTTTCTTTAGACCATAACTTATCAGGTGGTTATTTTGCTGAATATCTTGTCAATAACGTTGAAAAAAAACACCTAAACGCAGAGTGCGGTAATTCGATCGAATACGGTATTATTTTTTATAGCATCTAATGAGAAGTCACTATTTTCTGCATGATCTGGAACAGTGTAACAGGTAACCTCATTGATTATGATTAGACTGAACAGACGCAAAAGCTGGCCCACTGTTGGTTTCGCTGTAAAGAAATGAGCCGGAACGTCAGAAAACGTACCTTCCGGCATGTACGGCCAGCGAAGATTCAGACCAGCCTGCTCATTCGCTCAGTCTGATCAGAGTCTTAAATGAGCGCTTTTTGAATAAACAAGGTTGCAAAGTATCTTCATGTGGACAACGAAGACTCTAATCAGACTGCGCGGATGCGCAGTCTGGTTTGAGTCTTCGTTGGGCGCACATGTCAGAAGGTATGCTTTCGCATGTTGAGGGACAAATGTTGGTGCAACGTAATGTTGTCACACTTAGGGAGAATGTATGCACCTCAAAGGTCCTGTCGCCGTTTCGCAAAACAAGACATGTTTTGCATATATGAAGTTACCTCCCCCTCTCCAGGATTTAAACCATTTCAAAATAGTTGGTGCTACATATAGAAGCTGAGTTTTACCTTAAAATAGCATCAATGAAAATGGTGTGTGGGGGGGTGCGGGGGGGGGGTGCGGGGGGCAAACATTTTATGCAGAAGCCTTTCCCTGGGACGTGGTTCTATTTCAGTTGAAGTGTTAACTTAAATAACCTTGGCATGTCACGTATATGTTATATAAGTTTTATGGCTTTTTTTTTCAAAGTAAACAGAAATGGCTGATAGATTCCAAAGGAAATAAAAGAAATACGAGCGTATGCACTACTAACATTATACATCATCGATCGATTTACCTTCAATATTCGGATACTTCAACATCTTATCATATGAGCCAGCACACCAATCGGCACTCTTTTGTGTTTTTCATCACGAAAACATGCCTATATAATTTTGACCCCCTTAAACCCCACTTTTATATAGTAAAACTGGGGTTTACGGGGGTATACATTATTTTTCTTATTTCTGCTCAAAAACAAAGATTGTGGGTACTCGTTAGAGCCGCCTCGGCGAGGCGGTTCTAACGAGTACCCACAATCTATGTTTTGAGCAGAAATATGAAAAATATCAGAGTTTTTTATCTGAAATTTTTCAGGTTTTTGGAGGTGAAATGTTCTATATATTTGAATAGGCGTGTTTTCGTAATGTGGTTTCAAAAGGCAACTGTTCAGATTTTCATTGCTATTTGAAATATAGATACATGTATACTACATATTTTACTGTTTGAAACAATGCGGAATATAGATGTAATATAGATCCGCGCAGTCTGATCAGAGATTTCGCTGATCTCATGTGCCTTCTACAGCTGCCAGGCTATACAATGAGGGATAAATGGAGCCTTTGCCATACTGGGTGGATGCACAGGCTGATCTGAATCTTTGCTGGTCACTCAAGTATTATTTTAAGTTTTGTCGTTACCTCAAATTTTCCCCAATGTCAACTGATCATGTGTCTTAAACTGCTGGATGTGAGGTAAACAGTAAATACCCCGATCAGACGCCACCTTCCGCCGTGTCTTTATTTAAGTCTTCAATATTTGCGCAAGTTAGTCTGTCCGATTTCTTAGGGTAAGTATGGTACGAAGAGATTTAATTCTGAGACACTTAAAAATTGTTACAGTCGAACCTCAATAGCTTGAACACCGATGGCACGTTTACCATGGCTAATTCGAACTCATTTTTGAGTCCCTACGAAATTCTTCCGATAGCTCAAGAAAACAAATATTTAGGGAAATTTTCTTATTTTATCATGAAATTGTATGTTGTTTGTATTCATTAGAATCGCCTCATCGAGGAGATTCTAATGAGTACACCCAACATACAATTATTGAGAAGGAAATAAAAAATCCCTAAATTATCGCATTATGCTTCCTGACCTGGCACCATAATTAACCCTCAGTGGCTCGAACTACCCATGTCTCGAACAATTTTCTATGGTCCCAAAGATGTTCGAGCCATTGAAGTTCGACTGTATATCTATTTTTTTTTTTAGATGTGCAGAGATAACTAACTTACCGCTTGGCTGCTCTATGACTAAGAAAGCTGGCGAGTGTTGCCCCACGATTACGTGCGGTAATGGTCAAACAGGAACCTTCCAAGGTTCGCAGACCCAACCGGGAACTATCGGTGGATATCCAGTACCACAGCCTCATCCCACACCTGCTCCAACACCAGGTCCGGGCCTTACCTATGCTCCCGGAATGGTGCCGACTGGTTCACCTCATATCACAGTAAACAGTTTAGGTAAGTTTATTACAGTATTTATCTTAAACTATTTATGCTTAGTGGAATCTTCTAACAGAGTAAAGGAGTGTCTTGTAAGGTGTTTTTTATTTGTTTGTTTGTTTGCTTTTACCATGTTTGTACAGAAATTTATAGGAATGTCTTTATTAAATGCAAACAGTGAAGACCTTGATCAAACGCCGCATAGAGCGGCGTTTGATTTAGATCTAAACTGTTTGCCCATTACCTTTTTATGGGACGCTCGACATAATTTTAGTTGTTTGTTTGTTCTGAGGTTTTACGGCCCAGTCAACCCAGTGGGGTCATGTCGAATGTTGTCAGTTTACCCAACCACACTTTTACTGGGCAGGCTTAGTTCTCTAAGCGGTTAACTACTATATTCTGCCCTTCTTGAATCAGCGGAAAGGAGCGAATGACCGTAGAAAAAATACATATAAAAATACAAGTGCTCTTATCATCACGAAAACATGCCTATATAATTTTGAACCCCTCAAACCCCACTTTTATATAGCAAAACTGGGGTTTACAGGTGTATACATTATTTTTCTTATTTCTGTTCAAAAACATAGATTGTGGGTACTCGTTAGAACCGCCTCGGCGAGGCGGTTCTAACGAGTACCCACAATCTATGTTTTGAGCAGAAATATGAAAAATATTAGCGTTTTTTATCTGAAAATTTTCAGTTTTTTGTTGGTGAAATTTTCAGTATATTTGAATAGGCGTATTTTCGTAATGTCTTAACTTAAGAACATATGTTTTTATAAAGCAAAAACAGAAAACAAAATAGTGCTTCAGCATCATTTAGCACGTCCCTCAGGAAGTCTACTGCTAATAGTTTTTTCAAAGTCTGTCCTTATTAGATGGATAGCATAACAAAAACACGCCAATTAAAATATATTGAGAATTTTACCACCAAAAAATGAGAACTTTTAGATCATTCTGGTAGTTTTAATATTTCTGCTCAAAACATAGTTTGTGGGTACTTGTTAGAACCGCCTCGGCGAAGCGGCTCTAACGAGTACCTAAAGTCTTTATTTTAAGCAGAAATAAGAAAATTTATGTATACCCCTGTAAAGCGCAGTTTTACTGTTTAAAGTGGGGTTAAGGGGGTGAAAACTATAAAGGACTGTTTTCGTGATGTTACTTAAAGTTCTTTCAGTGGTTCTGAAACATCTAAGTGTACAACGCTGTAATTAGGTCGCACACGGTATATACAATGTACTAAGACAGTCAACTATAATGCGGAAATATGAAATATTTGAGCCAGCGCACGACAAAACCGAATACGAATAACACCTGAGTGACCAGCAAAGACTCAGATCAGCCTGTACATCCATTCAGTATGACAATGATTCTCTTTTATCTCAATTTGGATAGCTTGGAGGCTGTAGAAGGCTACTGCGATCAGTGAAGACTCTGATCAGACTGCACGGATGCGCACTGAGCCGATCTGAGTCTTCTCTAGAATCTTGTAGGAAATGCTTGTCCTGTCTCATTTATCATCTTTTCTTTCTTCGCTTATTATAGACAAGACATTAGTCTTAATGTAGACTTATGATAAGAGAAACAAAAAGCATGTATCAACAATGATTTAACGCTTACCACTCTGGGTAAAATTTTCAGCAGACGACATATTGAAGTATTTTTTTTTTTCTTATTTTTCCCAGTTGAGACAATTTGCACGAATTGTCAGATCCTGTTTTCTAGGAAAACTAAGAATAACATCACCAATTTGTCGTCTGCTGAATTAGCCCAGAGAGTGGCAAATGTACTGAATTATATTTTATTTGCATCACGAAAACATACCTATATAATTTTGACCCCCTTAAACCCAACTTTTATAAAGTAAAACTGGGGTTTACAGGGGTATACATTATTTTCCTTATTTCTGCTCAAAAACATAGATTGTGGGTACTCGTTAGAACCGCCTCGATGAGGCGGTTATAACGAGTACCCACAATCTATGTTTTGAGCAGAAACATGAAAAATATCAGAATTTTTTTCTGAAAATTTTCATTTTTTGGTGGTAAAATTTTCAGTATATTTGAATAGGCATGTTTCATAATGGATTTTCAGATGGTTGCATGTACAAAGGCATTTTGCACCAGACCGGTATGAGATGGAATGATGGCTGTGACTATACATGTGTTTGCTCTGACGGGAAAACTGGCCAGTACAGATGCTCACCGAAGTAAGAGATAATATACCGTTATAATTCCAACTTTACAGGCTTTCACTAGCTTAGCGCAGTTTGACTGGTCGAGAGTAAATCCAAAATAACTAGCACTTCTATAAATACACTGAGTAGGAATGTTGGAACTACTTTGTTTGCTTTGTTTGCGTATATTTCTAAAACAAGCTGTTTTATAAGAAAAATAAGAAAAAATAATTCAAATGTCGTCTGCTGAAATATTCGACCAGCACGCTAAGCGATAATGAACTACAATGTATTTTCAAGCCATGAACTGCCACTTTTAACTTTGGATCGGTTTATTTCAATATAAGGAGTGTCTGGTTTGTTTTTTATTCTTACCATATTTTATAGAAACTCCTGACCTAAATGCAAACAGTGTAGACCCTCAGACGCCGCGATCTGCGGCGTCTGAGCTGGGTCTGCACTGTTTGTCAATGTCCTTTTTATAGGACGCTAGGCATAAATAAGGGCACTAGATATACTTGATAGATTTACTGCCATTTTTACAAGGGAGAGAACTACATCGATTTCCTGTTTGCCTTCCCCGCCCATCAAGTCCCTTATGAAAAGGGATCTACTCTGTAAGGAACGTTTTGCTCCCTTTTCAGCGGATGGGGGAAGGTTAATGTGCATTAAAGCAAACGAGGTGACAAAAGTTCGGTTACTCGAAAACTGTGGCGAAAAATCATTTAGTACATGAGTCCCTTTAAGGTGAAATAGAAGGCCCTGATCAGATTGGGCTTTCTTTGTCAATATATGGATTAAAAACCAGTCTTTATATTATTATTATTATTATGATTATTATTATTATTATTATTATTATTATTATTGGTATTATTATTATTATTATTATTATTATTATTATTATTTTCTTTTTGACGTGACGCGTATTATTTCATTGTCGTACATGCAGCATTGACTTACATGGAATGTTGTTAAAATATGAAAACAAATATGAAATCATGGACCACTGACAGTTATTCTGGTTTCTGGAAAAAGTATACCAGAAAATGTGCAGGAAGAACATCACTTCACCTTAGCACAAAACGTCAATAACTCCATTAAAATATATAAGGAGTTTTTGCGCTAAGGTGAAGATCAGTCACTTAAACTTTAAATTGCCAATCACAACAATTGTCGTCTGCTTTGTCATCTGCTTATGATTTTAAAAGTCATTTTTGCAAACATTGTGGACCCAGATCAGACTGCTCCACAAGGAGCAGTCTGATAAGGGTCCACACTGTTTGTCAGTATGCAAAAATAGGTTTGAAAAGTTTGCTAAAATATTCGGCAGACGACATAAACAGGCGACATTTTCAGATGCAGGTTTTCTTGGTGTATTAAGGATTAACATAGCCTACAATGATAGCAACGACTCCACAAGAAAGAGTTGACAAAACATTTCAGATAGTACACATGCCGCCAGAGAGGCTGAGGCAACACTCTTGGGGCCATTCGAATAAAATATTTGTAGTGTTATATATTTGTTTGTTCTTAGATTGACACATATATTTTCCAAATCTCATCTTTGATTTTTCCTCATCTCTATTCCCAGCTAGCATTCTTTATAAATCTATAGCGGGCCGTTATCGGCCCGTCAGCTACCCTGACGGGCCGATAACGGCCCGCTATGGATTTATAAAGAATGCTTACTGGGTTTGTCTTTGGTGCGCCAGGATATCTGTGAATAGTGTGTGTGTGGACTTTCCTTAGTACATTCATATTCATTTGAGTTGGGGCACAACATTTTCTACAAGATTGTATATGATCCCAGGGAAGACAGATTAGTCTGCTTATCCTTGCAGTCTGATCAGCCTTCATAGTGACCGCGGTAGGTAGTCATGGATCCAAAACGTCTTAAGGAGGAATGCGAAAACTCTGATCAGACTGCACCAATGCGCAGGCTGATCCGAGTCTTCGCTTGATGCACATGCTGAGTTTTCGCTTAATGCAAATGCTGTGTCCCGGCTGATTTTATATTAGCCCATTAGAGACTGTAGACCTCTAAACGGGTAACTGGCAAACAGTGCAGACCCAGATCAGACGTCGCAGAACGCCGCCTCTTATCAGGATCTCCACTGTTTGCAATAGTTCAGTCATTTTTCGTTAGGAATGTCTACATCATATAGCCTGAAATACTTAAAATCTAAAGTGGGCTCTTCCAATATATAGTGTGGGAGAGTTTATTTAGACTTTAATGGGTTAGTTTTGTATCTTTGCAGATGTCCAACATTTGCCAACCTGCCGAGAGAATGCCATATGCAGGATAATCCTAATGATCCTTGCTGTCAGCAGCCAATCTGTACCCCTGGTGCCAATGGCACACTGTCTAGTGTGCCGGTACCTTCATTTGGTAAAGGATTCACAGGATACGGCCCAGCTGTTACGCCAACACTTGGTGGCGGATTCAGTGGATCAGGAATACCGCAGACAGTTAACCCAGGAATACCTCAACCAACTGGCATAACTGGACAGGGACGTAAGTGTCTAGATCATGGACAGATAGTTTACTAGCTGTAAAACCTCTAGTTCGGGCTCCAATACTAAATTTTTGCTAACCCTTGAATCGGAAAGATATACCATTTATTTTGATATAGGAAGGAAGCCTTGGCATCACTGTGTATAAAACAACTGTATAACAGATATGCATACACGCATTTTGCGAAAATTTGCACGTTTCTATGGAGGCCAACTTGGTACTTAACAAATTCTTAGTATACAAAGTCTTGTCTATTCAGATTAAAATCATAAAAAAGAAAGAAAAAATACTCAGAACAAAATGTTTATTTTCTCGTGCGCATACGCAAACATGAAGCTATTAGTGACATTCCGGCTGTTTTACGCATTTAAGGGAGAGTACGATGTTTTCCTGTCTAACATCAATTTTTATGCCCCCGCCATTTTCAGTGGGTGGGGGATATAGTATCACCGCTGTCCGTACGTACGTCTGTCCCGTCCGTCCACGCATTTATCGGTGACCAATGAAATCAAACCGAGCGTTTGAACGAAATCCAGAGAAGTCCAGGTAACGGTTATTTTATTCATAGCAGCGCTGTTCTTGTCACATTGCCGTATAAAGAGGGATATCTGAATTTGGACAGGGGCAAAAGTGTAGACCCTGGGCAGTCGCGTCGCGTTCTCACCGCAGAACGTGGGGTCAGATCAGGGTCTGCACTTTTTGCTAATATAACAGGATGTTAAGTGTAAAATGACCATTTCCTCAGCCTACACTCAGTGACAATCAAGCCACCATTGCTGTCAGTATTTTGAATTCACTATGTTACGGGGATCATGGAATATATGTTACATGTAATTGTTAATGACAAATATATCTTATCGATAGGTGGATGTGTGTTTAAGGGTAGGTTGTACCAACAAGGAAATCGGTGGGATGATGGATGTACATACAAGTGTGAGTGTCTAGATAGTACAAGTGGACAGTACAGATGTACAGACAGGTATATCTTATGGCTTCGACAATGTCCTAACAATATAGCTGTTTTGTTCAAAGGGAAACCACTCTAACCTGAAAGAATCTGTTTCCCTAGTGACAGGAATCCCTAATTAGATGATTTCAAAGGAAATTTGTGGCTCCCATGGCCAGCGATTTTTTTTCTTTAATAGTAGCCCGATCTGAGAAAAAGGAGATAATATATTGAGGTCAGAGTGATTTTCCTCCCTTAATTGTATATTCCTTCAACTTAAATACCGAATTGAGCCACCACAAAACCGAAAAAAAATGGACTCAAATAAGGCAGGGTATCTGCCTAGTCTGATCAGAGTCTTTGCTGTACATTCAACATGTAGCTAAGGACTGAAGCTTTCTTCATTGCGGTTAGCAAAGACTCTAATTAGACAGGGCTGATCAGAGTCATCGCTGGGTGCATATGCCATTTTGTTGGTTTTGTCATGAGGTGGCTCAGATTTTGAACCATTTGCATTACAAAAACACGGCTGTTCAAATATATTGAAAATTTCACAACCAAACACTGAAAGTTTTCAGATAAAAATTCTTATATTTTTCATATTTCTGCTCAAAACATAAATTGTGGGTGCTCGTTAGAACCGCCTCGCCGAGGCGGTTCTAACGAGTACCCACAATCTATGTTTTTGAGCAGAAATAAGAAAAATAATGTATACCCCTGTAAACCCCAGTTTTACTATATAAAAGTGGGGTTTAAGGGGGTCAGAATTATATAGGTATGTTTTCGTGATGCTATGTATGAGGCTCAATATGATGACGTTCCTTTGAGGCAATGCATCCTTTCAGCACAGTGAGGACAGTTATAAGACAGATTGAAAAGAAACTTGAAAAGTCTATAATTCTATGCATTTACGTTCTATATTTATGTATATGTTTAGCTTTTCATATATATATTTGTTTAATTGGTCGTTAATCTGTTTATTTATATTTTCATCATGCCTTTAAAAGTAACTTAAGATATTGTAAATAGCAAGATTTAATCCGGTGGCCTACTAAAGTCTAGTTTCAAGCCGGGATGTGCACTTTTTTATTAAAATCATAACGTTTACTTGAAAATACTCATTTGAAATACAAAAGAATATAGAATATATAAAGGTTGCCCTTGGAAAGAATACATAAATGAATGCATTTGAAGACTCTGTTTCATTGAGGTACTTAATATTATAGCACTGCAGTTTACTGTGCTGCAGACATCCCCCGAACACTGCAATAAGCGGAACTTGATTTTCCAAATTACCAGACTAGGCTTTAAAAGCTTGGAGACACATTATGTTTATACGTTTTATTATTTGTGAAGTATTAATTCAGTTTTGCACCCTTTTTTATTTATGCTGAAATGATTGGTGTTTAATTTACTCGAATATGATTTTACCCACTCTTTAAAGGACTTTTGAGTGGTTAAACATTATTACGATACCCGTAGTGTACGTTACCCGAAAAATATTCACCAACTCTACATGGGAAAGCTGTTTAATTAATCCTTTCACCTCTGAGTTTTTGAAGATGTCACGAAAACATACCTGTATAATTTTGACCCCCTTAAACCCAAATTTATATAGTAAAATGTGGTTTACAATGGAATACATTATTTTTTCTTATTTCTGCTCAAAAACATAGATTATGGGTAATCGTTAGAACCGCCTACGAATATCCACAATCTATGTTTTGAGCAGAAATATGAAAGATATCAGAACTTTTTATCTAAACATTTTCAGTTTTTTTGTGGTGAAATTTTCAATAGATTTGAATAGACGTGTTTTCATTATGAAATTTTGTCTATGTTTGGTTTTGGATACATGCATTCTTGCAGATGGGTATGTCATTCAAAACTCCAAAAATGAATGACAAACAGTCTAGGTCTAGATGAGATCGCTCGTTCTACTCTGTTTACAACGGTATATGTTTTGGTCTGCATTGAACTATTTTAGATGCAGTTCTATTTTATTTATTGAACTATTTTAGATGCCCATCTTACCAGAACATCCCGGTTCAGTGCCAGTTGATTCCTGATCCACAAGACTCCTGCTGTAAGATTATCAGCTGTGGCAATCTTGGAGCGGTGACGACCCATCGTCCAATGTTTGCACAGACGACGCCCTCCTCTGGAGGTATGTTGAAGGGAAATCGCAAGGTTCCCTTGTAAACATTGTTTTTGTCACATTCTGAAAACGGGTCTACTTAACAAGGAAATAATCCCCCTGGAAGCACATTCTATCCTTTGAAGTAGATCCTTTTCTGTAGACCCCCTTAAAAAAGAAAAAAAACTTACCATGAGAGCGAAGTCTAGACACCTTTTCAGCAGAGCCATAAATAGCAGTAAACCGAGGGAGCAGGAAGTCAATAAAGTTGTCTCCTTTGTTATAATATGGCAGAAAATGCATCGAGCGTATGCATTCCAATTAAATAGAACAGAAGACAATGATCATGAATCGATACAATTACCTAACAACACCTTCCGTCCAAGACATCAAAAGGGAAAAAAAGGACACACTCAAAGCAACGGCACCACAATCAAAACACTAAAGCAGAAAACCAAACGTATAGTTTTTGTTTTGTTTGTTTATTTTTATTTCAAAAAAAATAGGCCAAACGGCTATCCAAAATTAAAGACAGTTCACCAGAACATACATGCAAAGACATACAATGACATAAATAGTAAACCACAATAGAAGCACCGCCTTGCAACGGTCAGTAAAAATATTAATGGGGCCTTAAATTTATTTTACGTGGCCATAACCCTCACCCTTAGTTCTGTCGTGGTATATGCAGGACATGTGTTCAGTCCGCGGGAAGGGTTCCTATATCATCAGTGCGACATCTCCGAGAACATAAAAATCAAACGAATACAGAGATGAAAAAACAATGAAGAAATAACAGAAATGCAGAAGCAAAAGAAAACCAACAGTTGGATTCCGCTGGGCCCGACTAGAGCCAGAGCATCAGGCTTTAAAGTCTTTTGGCCGGAGCCGTCATAGAATCTGAGGCCGACCCACCGGCGTGCAACCAAATGGGGTAGCAAAGTTATTAACCGTGATTAGGTTAACTACCATGCATGAGGTCTGTCGTATTATATTTATGTTGTACGCAATCTTTATACATGAATATCAAAGATTGATTTTATGAAATTGAGTGCTAAAACCATTGCAAGCATATATTTTTCTGAATTTATATATTAAGTCACCATTAAATTTATATTTCGTTAGGCCTTGTTGTAGAAGAAATTTAAGTCCAACTTTGAAGTTTGAAACTAAATCGAAATGATTTCTATAAAATTCAGAAAAGGCTTTACGGAGTTTATGGTACCGATAACCCTGATTTAGAAGTTAAGCAGTTGATAATTTATTTAGAGTGTTGAAGCCAGTAACATGACTAGACACTCTGGCAATCCGAATTAGTTGCGAGATATAAACACTACAGGATGCTCGATGAGGAACATGATCAAACCCACGTGTCTGTTTGTCTGCTTTTACATTACACGTGAAAAAAAACAAATTCATTATTTAGATGTGGAAATAGAGACATACGTCAAGAAACGAGGGGCTATCCTCATAGTATTTTTATTTCTCTATCAAAAACATATACTGTGGGTATCAAAAGCACCTCGGTGAGGCGCATCAGAAGCCAAAAGGACAAAGTACGCACAATATATTTTTTAGAGAGATAAGTAAACTATCTATCATTACTTTTCTGTTGAAAGAAAAGCAAATGTAGATCTTAGACCAGTATATTTCATTTATGAAATTTGTACCTACAAATAGAAACTTGAAGGAAAGTCTTTCAATGCAAGTTTTATACCTGTAGGTAGATTATTATCTGGGGTTAAAATCACTTGTCATGGGTACATTTTACTGGCCTGCTCTTGTGTTGCTATGGATAGGGCATAACTCAACTCTCTAAAGATAATGATATCTTTAAAAAGTTGAATTATGTCTTATGTTCCGCATTCCGTCCAAATGTTGAACCAGTTGCAGATTATTAACATGATTTTTTTTGGAGTTTTCTGTAAATATCGTATTCAGTCATGTCGCTTTTCTAACTAGCAATTTTCTTCGTTTCGATGCGGTGCCCATGGAAATTATTGTTGGTATTCTGCCATGGTTTATTTCATGAAGTCTCTCTCACGTGAAAATCAGGCTGACATTATTGAGGCTTTCAATTCATCAACTTCAACATACCTTGACGATTTACTAAATATTGACAATATTTACTTTGACCAAATGGTGGACAGGATATCACGTGTCTGTTTGTCTGCTTTTACATTACACGTGAAAAAAATAGAGCAAATTAAATAGAGCAAATTCTTCCGATACCGAGGCACCTGTTTTGGATTTGTATCTATGTATATCTAACGGTACAGTTTCCACCAAACTTTATGATAAACGGGACGATTTTGATTTTGATATAGTCAATTTCCCTTTTCTGGATGGCGATGTCCCCCGACGTACCTCATATGGGGTATACATATCTCAACTTATAAGATTCGCCAGAGCTTCTTCAAATCTTAATGACTTTAACTACCGTAATAAAGCCCTTACTGCCAAACTTCTTGGGCAGGGCTATCGTTATTTAAAACTTCGTAAGGCGTTTTCGAAATTTTATCGCAGATACAGTGCCTTGTTAGTAAAATATAGCGTCAGTCTGAAAACACTTCTGCAACAAGGTATATCGGAACCCGAATTTTACGGTGACTTAGTGTACAGATTTAGAAAAATTGTAGGTAAATCTAACCTTTCGGAGCAATTCAGAAAACTTATAAACCGTTATAAAAGAATTGGCTATAGCCTGGATATTATGCGGCAGACTGCATGCCTAGTTGTCAACCCAATCATTGTTGATGGCTATGCTTCACTCTTTAATTGCACGACGGCGGTTCGGGCCTCAGACTCAATGACGGCCTCTTCGTAAAAATTTAACCAGTGGGTTGGGGCTTGACGATATGTCTTTGGCTTGGCCCGCCGTGGTTCAACTATTGGTTTTCATTTACTCTGGCATACAGTAGAATCAGCCATGAGTACTCGTCTTTGTTTATTATAGTGATTAATTTGATCTTTATGTTTTCGCTTTGATGCATTGACTGAGTTGGGAGCCTTTATGCCAACCGAATTTTTATGTATTTCTGTATTAAGAGCAGCATCTGGACCTAGGGTGAAGTTAGCTAGCTGTAAAAGTGCTTTAAACCCCCCGGTGGTTTACTCTACCGACCGTTCTAAGGCGGTGGTCCCGGTGTTAGTCTAGTACGAGGTGATTTGTTGTATGTTTTTCCGTGTGTCATTTTGTTCTTGTGTTTTTCAGTCCTTTTAGTATTGCGATTACCTCGCTTGGGGAAGAGAGAGCTTTTCTTAATGCTTTTCGTACGTTTGTTCAGTTTGTGCTTGTTTAGATTTGTCGGTTCCTCTTCCTCTGGGGGTCTGGGAAGGGCTGCGGTTTGTGATTGTGGCACTCCCTGGACTTTTCTCTTACCTTTTTTGATATTAAATGTAATGGTCAGACATTACGAAGTGAAAAAAATGTCTCCCGCTCTTCACCCTTTATTTGCAAAATTTTAAATATCGAGAACTATTATTTGAGCGGCGTCATGAGGAAAGGAGTATCCTGGACATATGTGATAAGCAAAGATCCGGATCAGCCAGCCACGCTGTTCTAATTGATAAAAGCATTTGCTGTATTCGTAAGTATTTCATAATTTTGAAAGCGAACAGTGAAGGCAATAATCGCACTGTGAGTACTGTCCGAATATGCCGAGATCCCTATTACCGCGGCAAAGAATTTCATTTTATTTATAAAAATATAACATTAAAATTCTGTTCCAATCATCTTCTTCGGGAGCTATTCGCATAAAATCACGTCTTATTTTCAGATAAAGAAGAAGCAAACTTCCATTACTACCAGTCATTTGGTGTTAGTCTTCTAATTTTGTGATCATTTGAATAAAAATAAAGTGTCTTCCGTTTTTCTTTATTTTATAATAGAGTTTAGCCTGTTATTCTTATTATATTAGATGTTTGGTGAGAAATAAGCATAAGAAACTTATCAGAGCTAACGATCCAGAGACTGACCACTATGCGAGATTGACCATGTTAGTTTGAGTGTTTAAACAGTTTTGCATGCAGTATGGTCGCCATGATCGCACATGCCTGTTGTGGGCTAACGTACATTCTCATGAGAATATTAGACTGAAGTTAGTTTGACATTGTTAAGTCACGGAATTATTTCTAATAAAGTCCTGTTCTGTAAATTTCAGCTTACTGCGAATATCAGGGATATTACCACAGACAGGGCGAAACATGGAATGATGGTTGTGGATTGACATGCCGCTGTGAAGACGCCGCACATCATTACTACCAGTGCTCAGACAGGTATAGTTATGACCTGACTTTTTTGTAGAGTTCAGCAAATGAAGAATAGAAAAAAAATCATAATTACTCGAACATCAATAGCTGATTCAAACTAATTTTTAGTCCCTTAGAAATTATTGCAATAGCTCAAGAAAACAAGTATCTAGGTATATTTTAGGGAAACGTCGATGCGATTTTAATGAGTACAACCAACATACCATTGTTTATCGTAAGAATGGAAAGACATTCCTAAATAATCCCCATCTGCCTCCTGACCTGGCGCTAAGAGTGAAAAAAGGTAAGAGAAAAGTCCAGGGAGTGCCACAATCACAAAACGCAGCCCTTCCCAGACCCCAAGAGGAAGAGGAAACCGACAAATCCAAACAAGCACAAATCGAACAAACGTACGAAAAGCACTATGATTAGCTCTCTCTTCCCCAAGCGAGGTAATCGCAATACTAGAAGGACTGAAAAACACAAGAACAAAATGACACACAGAAAGACATATAACAAATCGCCTTGTAGAATAAACCACAAAGCAAGAAAGAGTAAGACTAACACCGGGACCACCGCCTTAGAACGGCCGGGTTAGTAGAGTAAACCACCGGGGGGGTGGGGGTGTTAAAGCACTTTTACAGCCAGCCAACTTCACCCTGGGTCTCAGTAGCTCAAACTAGCCATGTCTAGGGCAAATTTCCATGCAACCAAAGATTTTCGAGCCATTTAAAAGTGCGACTGTAATTCCAGTTTGGCTTGATTTGGCACACATACAGTTGACTCCCATTATCTCGACCTCGCTTATCTCGAAAAACCGCTTATCTCGAAGTGAAAATCTGGTCGCTGCCTAAACATGAAAATCTTACAACGGGTAAAAAATATTGTGGAAAAGGGTTTTCCACAATATTATCTCTAACTTCAGGAGTCAAATTACATAAATATTTGTTAAATGTGATTGTGCAAATTATTTTTTTCTCAATTCTGAAAATCTGATAAGTCGAGGTACGGATATCTCGAAGTAATATAGAGAGTCCCTTGGAATTCGAGATAACGAGAGTCGACTGAACTATGAATTATTAATTGTACAACCTTCCTTTGCAATATAAGAAAAGGCTCATTAAGGTGTAAAGGAGCTGTGTATCCCATACAGATAGTGTACAGTCTCTGTCAAATCAACATTTGCACTGTCCGCTAACCGCATTGTCTAAACAACATAGTTGCGGTCGTAAAGTTCTTCTTTTGTTACTAATTCTCATTTTTTATATTTAATAAATGTTATGTACCAGACTGCACACTTCATGGTGGAGGCAGTTACTGTTAACAATGGATGGGGAGGGCTCAACCTGGCCCCGAGATTATAAAACTTTTTTTCATGCTAAACATAGCTGAGCATGAAATTTTCGCTCCTAATAAATATGAAAATGCCAAACAACAGTTTGCATTTCCTATTTATAAGCAGAGAAAATTTAATGCTCTGCTATGTTTAGAAAGAAAGAAATTGGCATTGTTAGTAATTTGAGATTTATTAGCATGGAAAATTTAGAAAAAAAATCAAGCTCAGCTGAGTTGAGCATGAAAAAAGTTTTATAACCTCGGGGCCTGGGTATAAAGGCATCTAACGACGCACTTAATCCTGATGCATCATACAGCGTCACATTATTGTTCCCTCTCTAAAGGAGTTCCTAGCTCATAATTGGGTAAAAACAAAATACAACTTTCCGACACTTGCTCAAAAAGTCAGGACTTTGCTACAAATTGGCAAAAAATATAAGTGAAAAAGCTTATATCAGACAAATGAAAGTTTTGAGATACAGATTTAAATAAGTCAGCTGACTTTCTTCCGTATTCCGTTTGTATATATTTCATATATGGTATTTTCTGTGTTGTATTTCTCTGTCAGGAATTATTCAAATAAAATACTGTTTAAACCAAACATAATTGAGGAAGTTAAAGCAAAAGAAAAGCACCAGTCAAACCACAGTGAGCCCAATCACAGACGCGTAATGTCAGGCTAAAGCCGTCTAAAGAATTGTCCGTCATTGAGATGATGATCCGACCACCATCTTATAGTAAAAGCTGGATCAAAGTCTCCATTAGATTAACCAGGTAGTCTTTCACAAAACATCTACATTATAGTCCATCCTTTTTAAGACATTCATATAGTCAAACATCTATAGGACAATAGAAATTTGTTCTAGACGTGGGTAGTTGGAACCAATGAAGGTAAATCATAGCGCCATGTCAGGAGGAAGGAAATAATTTTTGGATTTTAGCTCTTATATAAAATAATATGGGGATCAAACATGGTTTTCCATGCATTAACATTCGCCAGATCAAAGGGACCTGGCGAATGTTATGCATTGAAAAACCATGTTCGATCGCTGTTATTGGATAAAAACTGAAAACATTTGCTACATTTCGCGTTATTTCCTGCACTATTTTGTTTCGCCTTTTCACCGATGTCTCGCGAACGCAATTTCCACGGACTATGCTCGTTCTAGGGCCGGGCAGTTCACATCTCGTAACGGTAGCAAATCTGTGGCCCCGGTACGATCATATTGAAAGTTGCATAGCCGTGCATTAACAGCGCGTGAATTGCCTTGTTAATACACGGCTTTTCGCCGGTTAATGCACGTCTGTTAATAACGTGCGACACTGATTGTTATGCAATAATAATATGTTGAGTGTATTCATTAGAATCACCTCAATGAGGTAATTTTAATGAGTACACACAACATTCCTTTTCTTGATAAAATAATAACATTCCCTATATATCCTTCAATATATGTCTGCTTGCGCAAACGGGAGAATTTCCTAGGGGTTCGAAAAGGAGTTCGAATCATCAATGGTAAACGGGCCAATGTTCGCATCACTGAAGTTTACTGCAATTATGCTACTGAATATTCGTAAAATTCAGACTTATCAACAACTCATTGGAGATTGTAAACCACGTCACTTTTAAACTTGGGTTCTGATAACCCCTGATGAAGCATATCACGGCGTCTGAGCAGGGTCTATTTTATTGTAAACCCCACATACTGTATTTTTTTTATTTAAGCACATTCACAGAAAGTATAAGATAAAGAGTAGGGTGAGCGAATATTTACTAGCGTAAATACGGTATCAAAGATTTATCAAATTCACAATTTCTGAAATTGAAAATTTGAGTCGACTGGCGGTTTGACAGAACCCCCGAACTTCTCTGGATCCATTCCTAGTCCGACCAGGGTCTTTATTGTTTTTATATTATACAATAAGGTCTTTTTGGTTTTCTTCGTATTATTTATGTGTTGCTGATAAATTTTTTCACACAGCCTACTATATTTTTAGATGTCCTAAATACGACAACGTACCTATTTCATGCACATTTGTGCCAGATCCGAAAGACCCAACTTGTTGTCGAGTCCCGTCTTGCCAAGGGACATCAGGAACAGGTACCGGCGGGTCTGGGGTTCCACAAGGGTTCACTGGATCTTTCGTTGGATACGGACGACCACCTAACATTGACCCGAGCTCACTAGCTAGTACTTTATACCGAAGTGAGTATCTTTGTATTATATGTACACTTAGTGGGATCAATCATCACGTTAGCATACCTATATAATTTTGACCCCCTTAAACCCCACTTTTATATAGTAAAACTGGGGTTTACAGGGGTATGCATTATTTTTCTTATTTCTGCTTAAAAACATAGATTGTGGGTACTCGTTAGAACCGCCTCGTCGCAATGCTAAAAGACTGAAAAACACAATAAAAAAATAACACAAAACAAATCGCCTCGCAGAATAAACCACAAAGCATCAAAGAGTAAGACTAACACCGTGACCACCGCCTTAGAACGGGCAGTAGAATAAACCACCGAGTGGGGGCGGTGGTTTAAAGCACTTTTACAGCTAGCCAACTTCAACCTGGGTTCCGATGCTACTCTTAATACAGAAATACATAAAAATTTGGTTCGCATAAAGGATCACAACTCAGTCAATGCATCAAAGTAAAAACATAAAAATCAAATTAATCACAGTGATAAACAGACGAGTACTCATAGATAATTCTACTGTATGCCAGAGTAAATGAAAACCAAAAGTTGAACCACGGCGGGCCAAGCTAAAGACATATTGTCAAGCCCCAACCCACTAGTCCAATTCTGGTTACTTTGAAGAACGAATACCGCTTAAGCCGATGCTAGATGGCTTATACAGTCCCGCAAACTTCATAGCTGTATACAAAGAAAACGTAATAAAACCGAGTCTCGAATTTTTGGTTTTCTGTGTTTCATTGTTTTACTGTATAGGACGTGCACAGAGCGAGTAGAAATACCCTTTATTACTGGCACATAAGTATGTCAACGCAACAGTTTAATAAGCGTGTCTATCATTTTGAAAGCTATGGTTAATTTAAAGTGCAAACTGAAGAAATATAAATACATATTCTAAAAGGAATGAGTCTAGGAAGCCATGAAGAATCTCATACAAAAATCTAAAGTAACCTGAATGCCAAAGTATGTCTAGCTGCTCAAGACCCTATGCTTAAATGCTTATAATTCTGTCCAGCGTGCCTGCGTATATTTACATATGATAGAAATACGCCAAATGAAGATTCTGTTCCGACTACGATAGCTGATCTGAATCTTGATGGACACACATTCCAAAGGTGACTTTGTGGCTCATACCATTACGAAAACACGCCTATTCAAATATACTGAAAATTTTACCACCAAAACAATGAAACTTTTCAGATAAAAATTCTGATATTTTTCATATTTCCGCTCAAAACATGTATTGTGGGTACTCGTAGCGAGGCGGTTCTAACGAGTACCCACAATCTATGTTTTTGAGCAGAAATAAGAAAAATAATGTATACCCCTGTAAACCCCAGTTTTACTATATAAAAGTGGGGTTTGAGGGGGTCAAAATTACATAGGCGTGTTTTCGTAATGCAAATGAACAAGGAAGGCTCTGTGAGAGGTGCACAGGCTGATTATGCTCTTTGTTGTTACCGTAATTGTTTGTTGGTGACGTCATAGCTCATATAGTTATGTCATACTACTAATTGTTGGCCTTAAGTTCTATCATTATCGTCCATATGCAGTTTTTGATAAACCAAATTCATAAAATAAAAAGATGGCTTAATTTCCAACTACTTGTGGCGGAGCAGTAGATACCATAGCGTCTAGCAGCCAAAGGGCCAAACTCGAACAGCAACATACCATCTTTTATTTCTCCATTCAGCATTAAGAGACTAAATTAAACGCATCTGATCAGGGCCTGTACTGTTTGCATTACATACAGGAACTTCTATAAAACATAGTAATAATAAAACTAACCAGTCAATCTGCTTTTGGAAATAGACCTTCCCAAATAGTTGTGGTTAAAGAGTCTACTCGACGTAAATGGGTCAACAACTTCAAACATAAATCAAATAGTCCTAAACATTGCCCAACTTAACATTTTGATATTGTCCAATGTAACGATTTGAAAAAATCTTACACACACGAATGCGACTTGAATGCGTGCACTATTATATTTCAGGTGCATGTTTGTACAAAGGACAAACCTACAGTCAGGGTCAAACCTGGTCGGATGGCTGTGATTATGAGTGCGAGTGTACAGATGCTAGCAGAGGACAATACAAATGTACTGAGAGGTATGTACGAATAATTTTGTAATTTAATTGTTAATACGATATATCCACATCACGAAAACATGCCTATATTATTTTGACCCCCTTCAACCCCAATTTTATATAGTAAAACAGGGGTTTACAGGGGTAAACATTATTTTTCTTATTTCTACTAAAAAATATAGATTGTGAGTACTCGTTAGAACCGCCTCGTCGAGGCGGTTCTAACGAATACCCACAATCTATGTTTTGCGCAGAAATGTGAAAAATTTCAGAGTTTTTTTATCTGAAAATTTTCAGTTTTTTGAGGTGAAATTTTCTATATATTTGAATAGGCGTGTTTTCGTAATGACTTGTAAAATAAGGCATGTCATGCACAGAAAGTCGAGCTCAGTGACCAGGTAACCACCGTATCGTACATATTGTACTTTCCAACTATTTGAACTACATATTTACTTGACATATTAGGACGCTTTAGTACTCTTGTCCTATAGTTTAAAACAGTAAGGAAAACTCCAGGAATAGTCAAAGTCGTAGCACATAGTCTGCCAATGATACAAAGAGGAATAATAAATACTGTCGAACTTCAATGGCTAGAACATCGTTTGGATCATGAAAATTTGTTTGAGACAGGAGTAGTTCAAAAAAAGGTAAGAGAAAAGTCCAGAAGTGCCACAATCACAAACCGCAGCCCTTCCCAGACACCAGGAGGAAGAGAAAACCGACAAATCTAAACAAGCACAAATCAAACAAACGTACGAAAAGCCCTAAGATTGGCTCTCTCTTCCCCAAGCGAGATAAAAAAAGGACTGAAAAACACAAGAACAAAATGACACAAGGTAAGACATAAAACAAATCGCCTCGGAGAATAAACCACAAAGCCACTGAGATTTAATAGTAGCGCCAGGTCAGGAGGTAAAGGGCGATAAGTTAGAATTTTTTCCATCTTTAGAATAATGGTGCGTTGGGCGTACTCATTAAAATCACATCAATGAAGCGAGTGTAATAAATGTACATAGCAAAAATGTTCATGATAAGGTAAGAAAATATCGCTAAATATTTGTTTTCTGGAGCTATGGGAAGAATTTCCTGAGGAATCAAAAAAAAGTTCGAATCATCCACGGTAAACGAGCTATCCGTGTTCGAGCCTTTGAGATTATACCGTAAAACTACGACGGACAGCACCCACGTTACAAACCAACAAGAGAGAAAATGTACATTATGCCATGCGCATCCATCAAAGATTCAGATTAGTCTTCGAAACCACGATTCGATCCTAGTCTTCGCTTGGCGCTCTGTGGATATCCGAGGAGCCAATGCATCTTCAGGTGGATAGTGATGATGCAAATGCATGTCTGCTCGAGTCCTCGCTGGGTGCATATATCATAAAGTACATTTTCTCAAGTTATGGAGCATTTATATTTCAGAATACATATCTATATGATTAAATGTCAATACTCTAGCTTTGCATACTTAACATGTGACTCGGAGTGGCTTGCTTATTCGAAATGGTGGGATCTTATCTCGACCACAACAGTACCAGACGGCATTCTAAAACGTAGTGTTTCTTGACGTTTTTTTTTTTTTTTTTTTTTTTTGGATGTTGTTGTCGTTTTATTTTTAAGAAAACAATGTTTGAAATTTCATGTGATTCCTCTGCCTAGCAGACAATTCACATAAAAGCCAAGTCTTACTTTCTGACAATGAAAACCTAATTTTGAATGTTGCTGCAATTTGGTTTGGCTTTTTAGGATTAAACCCCTGCTGTAAGTTTCTTTTTAAACGCCTTTGACTAACCAATTAAGTATGTGTTAAATTAGAAACAATAAGATATTGTAAAAAAGGAAGAAACCAAATTTTTACTTTTAGCACTCTGTGTAAAATTTTCAGCAGACGACAGTTTGAAGTATTTTTTCATAATTTTCCAGAAAATAGGATTTGACTTCTGAGAAAAATAAGAAAAATCTCACCAATCTGTTGCCTGGTGAATTAACCCAGAGAGTAGTTAAGGTTAAGGGTCAGAATCTGACCTGTCACAGTCTGATCTGTGTTCATATTTTTCTGTCCAAATATTTTGGGTATAAAGATTGTTGACCAAAAACAAAGAAAAATGCATGTCTTTACAGGTGTATGAGAATTGCTTCTGTTCCCGCTGGTTGTCATTTTGCCGTTGATCCCACCGATGCATGTTGTCAGAAATTAATCTGCGACCCAACAGGAACTTGCAAGGACGATACAAATTGTCAGGCCTACGGTCAATACGTTTGCGAAGTTCCATACAAGGACTGGGCGGAGCAGCATTGTGCTAAATATTGTGGAATATGTGGTGGGGGTAAGTACATGTAATCGGGTTTGTTCATAGCATGAATATTCTGAGAAAAAGGGATAGTCAGAAGAAAACGTTTACCCATCAATGCCAAATAGACTCTTCTATCTATTTCATGGATAGGTTCATGTCTAAAGGAAGGTGTATATGATTAGGTTTCTTATTATCATTTTTTTGTTTAAGATGTTGTGTGGGAAGGGCCGTAACTATTGTTTTAAGAAGATGTGGTCCAACCAAAATGCATTATTGAATTTGCAAAACAAATACGTTTGAACTATTATCATTTATTGTTGAAGCTCCTGTACTTAATGCAAACAATGAAGACCCTGATCAGATACCGCTTTCTGCGACCTCTGATGTTGGTCTACACTATTTTTCAGCGTACCTCTTATGGAACGCCAGGTTCAAATGGGTTATAATAATGAGGGATAAACCGGCAGAAAACAACTGAATGATAGTTTGGCCATTTATTTTTCAGCAAAATACACAAAATTAAGAAAAATATTTCAACATGCCGTGTGTTGACATTTAACCAACATTCTAAGCATCCACTCGTGAATGCTTAGTAATCTCCAATAAGCTTTTTCCCCACAGACGTTGCAGTGCACAGTTCTCCTTTAAATAATAAATTATATTTTGGACTTTAAAAACTGTATATTAATCGATTGCTTTTGTTATTTAAATGGATCATATTACGACTTCCATTGTAGAACATGATCTGTTTTTCCAGATATCGGTCTGGCATAGTGACAAACATGAGGTTAGTTTTTGTGTAATACCATATGTTTAAGATAGTCATTAGAATCGCTGGAATATGAGACGAAACTTTTATGCAAGTACATGTTGCTTAAGAATGATAAAAAATAAAAAAAAGTATTCAAACGTTCCACAATATATAATACCTTCCTGAACGAACTACTGGTCGACAACGCTTGCCAGTACGTTTCTATAAATACTATTTTGACCTCTTATTCATCATGAAAACATGCCTATATAATTTTGACCCCGTTAAACCCCACCTTTATATAGTAAAACTGGGGTTTACAGGGGTATACATTATTTTTCTTATTTCTGCTCAAAAACATAGATTGTGGTACCCGTTAGAACCGCCTCATCGAGGCGGTTCTAAAGAATACCCACAATCTATGTTTTGAGCAGAAATACGAAAAATATCAGAATTTTTTATCTCAAAAGTTTCATTTTTTGTTGGTAATATTTTCAGTATATTTGTATAGGCGTGTTTTCGTAATGTTCATGAAACGGTTCATAGGTAGACTGATAAATAACAAACCTGTTTTTGACACCATCACGAAAACACGCCTATATAATTTTGACCCCCTTAAACCCCACTTTTATATAGTAAAACTGGGGTTTACAGGAGTATACATTATTTTTCTTATTTCTGCTCAAAACATAGATTGTGGGTACTCGTTAGAACCGCCTCGGTGAGGCGGTTCTAACGAGTACCACAATCTATGTTTTGAGCAGAAATATGAAAAACTATCAGAGTTTTTTAATCTGAAAATTTTCAGTTTTTGGAGGTGAAATTTTCTATATATTTGTATAGGCGTGTTTTCGTAATGGATGCTGTAAAAGTATCTTATCTTTAACATGAGTATTTATTTATGATAGAAAGCATAAGTTTTACATCGTCAATGTTATTATGTGAATCATTTTTCTTCTGCAGTTTACATTCACTTGGATGTGCGGGGATGTTGTCCCTAACTGATTAGCTGTATTTCTAATATTTTCTCAGGTCATTTGTAGTATATGCAGTCAGCGGGCACAAATCGTTGAAACAACGTCGATTCAACGTTGATTTAACGTATTTACGTTGAAACGTTGTTAGTAGTATAGGGTGCAACTATGGGCACTCGCACCCTATACCACTAATGTTGAACTGACGATGTTTTAACGTTGACGTTGAATAGTCGTAGTTTCAACGTTGTGTACCGGCTGGGAGGTAAAAGGCACACAACGTAGAAAAAATGTCGATTCAATATTGGTTCAACGCCTTTACACTTAATTAATGTTGAATCGACCGTTTTTGTACATTGTGTGATGTTGACTCGACGTTTTCCACAGTTGTTTCAACATTGTGTACCATCTGGGAGGTTTGCAGTACATGTCTAATGAAACAAAGCTTTTAAATAAACATGTATCTGCCAATTAACGATTTTATTCCGAATCGACTCTTCAACCATAACTCTTTGGACCGATCTGACCAACAGAAAGGGTGTCTGGTTAATTTTTATACCCTATCCCCCAAAAACTGTATTAGTGGGAAGTATACTTTTTTCACGTTGTCCATATGTCCGTCCGTTAAGTTTTAGCTTCTGCTTTATATTTAGCTGAATACTTTAAGCAATATTTTCATATTTTGCATAAATGTTGATATTGATAAGGTGTTGCTGTTACACAAAAATAAGGGTCTGGGGGTTAATTCCGTCTGTCCGTTCGTTGCGTTATGGTTTCTGCTGTTTATCTTGCTAAACAATTTAAGGAATCTTTTCTTGGTTTATATAAGTATTGATATTTATAACAATGTTGCTGTGACACGAAAATAAGGCCTAGAAATTAATTTGTTTTGAGGTATTTCCCTTCGTTATTCTTTGAAGACTGTTTTGGTACCTGCTTTTTATCTTGCTATATAATTTCAGGAAGCTTTTCATATTTAGCATAAATGTTGATATTGTTGAGGTGTTGCTGTTAATAAAAAATAAGGGCCTAGGGATTGATCCCTTTAGAATTATTACCCTTTGTAACTCTTCAAAGGGCGTTTTGTTTCTGCTTTTTATTATGCTAAATAATTTCAGGAATCTTTACATATTTTGCATAAACGATGATATTGATAAATTGTTGCTGTTATACAAAATAAAATCCTAGGGTCAGTTCGTTTAGAGATATTTCTCTTTGTAATACTTGGAAATGCATTTTGTTTCTGCTTCTTATGGTGTTGTTGTTGGATAAAAATAGGGACCTAGAGGTTAATTCCTTTAGAGTTATATTACATTGTAATTCTTGGTTTCTGCTTCTTATCTTGCTAAATAATTTCAGGCATCCTTTAATCTATTTGGAATAAATGTTGATGTGATGACATGTTGCTGTCAGAGAATAATAGGGGCCCAGGGGTTAATTTCTTTATAGTTATTTCCATTCATATGATTAAAAAGGCGTTTTACTTTCTAATTTTGATCTTGCTTAATAATTAAGGATTATTTTTTCGTATGTTGCAGAAATGTTGCTATTGTTGAGATGTTAGAGAAAAATAAGGGTCTATGGATTAATTTCTTTAGAGTTGTTTGCCTTTGTTATTCTTGAAAAAGGCTTTTTATTTCGGTTTCTGGTTTTTATCTTGATAAATAGTTTAAGGAATATTTTCATATTTTGCATAAATGTTGATACTAATGAGATGATGTTGTAGAGAAAAAAATGACCTAGGGGTTTATTCTTATTACACCTGATTACACCCTTTATTCATGTATTCTGGGGTCCATGTCTGTTGGTCTGAACATTCTGATTCGTCATTCGTTTATGGATTTATGAGTTTGGATTACGGTTTAGGTACCATGACCGCAACTACTTATGGTCAATTTCCTTTGTTTTGTTTTTTTATGCCTCCAACTTCGAAGAAGTTGGTTGGGCATATTGCTTCTTAGCCTATCTGGATCGTTCGTCCATTCGTCCGTCCGTCCGTTTGTCCCGCTTTTTGATGCATAGCATAAATTTAGACACGTGCATGCTACCTTTTTGGAATTTAATGTATGGGTTCCACATGAAAAAATAGGTGACATATTTTTTTCTCGGCAGGATCATACCCCTTTCCTGAGTAATTGCCTTTGAAAAAATATGGATGCATTCTTGTCAGCAAAATATCACAAAAACCATTAAAGCTAGAGCCTTGAAACTTAATAAATAGACTGGTAGTGATAAGAAGACGACCTGATTAACTTTTGAATATTTTTTTAAATAAACTTCATGAGTTATGGCCCTTTATAATTTTGGGCATTTTTCTCTTGTCAGAAAAATATCTGTAAACTGTTAGAGCTAGAGCCATGAAACTTGCAGAATTATTTTGTAATGATGTGTAGATGACCTGACCAAAATTTAAATTAATTTTGAAAAATATTTCATGAATTATGGCCCTTTGTAATTAGGGGCATTTTTACCTTGTCAGCAAAATATATAAAAAAATGTTGGCGCTCCTTGAAACTTGAGGAATAGACCGATAGTATTGAGTAGATGACCTGATTAACTTTTGAATAATTTTGAAAAATACTTCATGAGTTATGGCCCTTTGTAATTTTGGGCATTTTTGTCTTGTCAGCAAAATATCTCAAAAATCTGTTAGAGCTAGAGACTTGAAACTCAGAAAATTGATTAATAGTGATAAGTAGATGAGCTGATTAACTTTTGAATAAATTCTGAAAAATATTACATGAGTAATGGCCCTTTGTAAATTTGGGCATTGTTCTCTTACCAGCAAAACATCTCAAGTACTATTGGCGCTAGAACCTCATAACTTGATAAATAGATTGGTGGTGATGAAAAGAAAGTTGGAGGGACTTATTGCTTCTGGGCACGAGTAACGTCCATTTGTAAATTTGGGCATTTTCCCTTGTCAGCAAAATATTTCAAAAACTGTTGGAGTTAGAGCCTCATAACTTGATGAATAGATTGGTAGTGATGAGAAAATGACCTGATTAATTTTGCATATGTTCTGAAAAATATTTCAGAAGTTATGGCTCTTTGTAGATCGGGCCATTTTACCTTGTATTATCTTTAGAGGCAAGCATATGGTTGGGGGCACAGAGTTTTACACACAATTTCTAGTTTCTTGAAAAGTTGCTTTGGCATGACTATAGTTCATGCACGGTGAAATCAATTCAAAGTATTTGTTTTACTCGTAGCAATGTAATATTTTGCAGACTCATTACAGATATACTGAACATTTTCAGGAAGAAGTATGATGCAAAACAATGTATATATTTGTCAAAACAACAGCTTTTTTCACTAACCCATTTTTTTGGTAATTCTTGACTATTGGGTTTTGTATGCCCTGAGATGATGCAATTGGGAAAGTGCATGCATGGTGAAATCAAAGACTTTGTTAGAAATTCTGATACTTTGCAGATTCATTAGAGACACATTGAATCATGTGCATGAAAAAGTTTACGACTGGAATAAATCATTTTTGACAAAATAACTGCCACCTTAACTTCGTTATTTATGTCTATCCTCAGCGGGCACATGACATCAATACAACGTCGGCTCAACGTCGATGCAACGTCATGACGTTGCATCGACGTTGAGGCGACGTTGTATTAACGTCATGTGCCTGCTGGGTCTATATGTCTGTCTGACTGCCCGTCTGTCTGTCTATATTGTTATTCCCAATCTCAACCTGAAGCAAATGTTCATTTTAGTCATCACCCAACGGAGGTATCTAATAAGCACTGCTTATTGACAATTCTTCTTATTTACCATGTTTTATAGACATTCATGTATTTAATTCAAACAGTGCAGACCATGATCAGATGCCGCGTTTTGCGGCGTCTGATTTGGGTCTACACTATTTGCCAATGTCCCCTTTATTGGACGCTAGGCAAAAATTGTTGAAATAAACAAACAAAAGAACAATTATTCTACTACAAATTCAGGTTCCGGTCCTGTGACAACACCAGCTTCAACTAGTCCATGCAAAGATGCCATTCCCAACTGTAACCAGTATAGTCAATCTGCTTGTACAGGACAGTATCTTAGCTGGGCTAAGGCGAATTGTCCAGTGTACTGCAATCTATGTCGTAAGTAAATTTCTGTTATAAAAGAAAACATCACGAAAACACGCCTATATAATTTTGACCCCCTTAAACCCCACTTTTATATAGTAAAACTGGGGTTTAGAGGGGTATACTCTATTTTTCTTATTTCTGCTCAAAAACATAGATTGTGGTACTTGTTAGAACCGCCTCGCCGAGGCGGTCCTAACGAGTGCCCACACTCTATGTTTTGAGCAGAAATATGAAAAATATCAGAGTTTTTTTTATCTGAACATTTTCAGTTTTTGGAGGTGAAATTTTCTATATATTTGAATAGGCGTGTTTTCGTAGTAAAAAATGGTCTTTTGGGCAAATGCGGACAGCGCCGGCCCTTCAGTGTCTATTTACAGAATCATCTCCAATTGACGCTTTTTTATCTGAAAATTTTCATTTTTTGGTGGTAAAATTTTCAGTATATTTGAATAGGCCATGTTTTCGTAATGTTCATATGTGACTTTTGTTTTGGCATTTTTATTCCTCATCCGGCCATGTTTTAATGCCTAGAGAAGGTTATGACATTTCCTTATTGTCTGTTACCAGCTACAACTGGTCCGTGTAAAGATGCTTAGGCTGGTACGATTAATCGGGTAATCGATTAATTGATCAATAAATTCCACAAAAATGACTATCATTACAGATTTGCTAATAATCGATCATTTAATTTATGCATTTGTTACTTTATCGTATTTACCCTTAGTATTCAGACACCTCACCATACTTAATCTAAAATTTGAACAAGTTCAATTTACTACCCACTGTTGTGTCTAAAATAGCTGGGTGAGTGGCAAACAGTGTAGACCCTGATGAGACGCCGCGTTTGCGGCGTCTCATCTGGGTCTAATACATATAATAAAGTATTGATAGATGATAGGGTCATATTCAAACAGATAATATTAAGGTCGAATCTTCAGCGATTACTAACCGATTATCAGTCGCAATGGCAGGACTGATAATCGATTATTTTTTCAGCTCTGATTAGCCAGCCTTAAAAGATGTCATTCCCAACTGTAACCAGTATAGTAGATCTGTTTATAAAGGACAGTGTTTTAGCTGGGCTAAGGCCAATTGTCCAGTGTATTGCAATATATAGAGTTTATTCATTCTCCTATTTTAAATATGGGATTTATAAACCGAAGGAGGTAAACAAAATCCGATAAAGAAACGAGTGCGAAGCACGAGTTTCTTTATCGGATTTTTTTTTTACTTCCCGATGTTTATTAATCCCATATTTAAAATAGGAGAAATGAATAAACTGTATATTACATGCATTTCGCCGCAATAGAGTACACCATTTAAGAGGCTTTTGTGGCAAAAAAAGGTAAGAAAAAAGTCCAGGGTGTGCCACAATCACAAACCGCAGCCCTTCCCAGACCCCAAGAGGAAGAGGAAACCGACAAATCCAAACAAGCACAAATCGAACAAACGTACGAAAATAACTAAGATTAGCAAGTCTAGTCTGCCAGTTTGTTTACGCTGTCATTTCTATTTTGGTCGGCGTAGTAATACACTGACACTGACAGTTCGAAACAGTGACACTCGGGCGCCATTTTGAAAAAGAACTAAACGAATCGAGAGATTAAAAAGTGATAAAATATTCCCATTTAAATGGATATTTATGTGTTTATATGCTCAGATAGGATTATTTTCTATGCTTGTGACCTGATTCAACGAAAAAAGCATATGGATTTAAACATTTTCAGCCGGTAAGTAAGGATTTGAGATCATCCCACGGGTCAAAATCTAGGCCGTTCATATGTTACAAAAAAAAAAAGTAGTTCCGGTTAAAGAGATTTATTTCCCCGGCTTAGAGGAAATATTTCTTCTTTGAAAACAAAGAAAATACCAGTTTTATGTCTGGTAGAAATCATGGTATTTTCTTGGTTATGCATGTAATATAGGCCGTTAGTAAATTTCTGTTGTAAATGAAAAAATGGTCTTTGCGGCAAGTTGGGACAGCGCCGGCCCTTCAGTGTCTACTTACAGAATAATCCTAATGGGCACCTGACGTTTATACAGCGTTGCAGTAACGTCGATGTTACGTCTTTGCGATGTTTTATAAATGTCATGATGTAGTATTGAGGTCACTACTGACACCTGGTGCAACTTTTTATCCTAACAATAGATTTTCTTTAAATTTTGCAACTTGCTTTCCCATTTCATTGTAAAAGTACAAAACAATAAAAGATGAAGTCACCACCTGGTATAAGAGTTCTGGCGCTTCAAAGATGCACCTCCTAGGCATTTTTCTTCAAAGTTGCTCTTGGCCCTAGTAATACTCAGAAAATCATTCTAACCCATCAACTAACACTTATGAAATACCTTCAGTTCTGGCAACAGTATGACTAGGATATGCAAAATGGAGGAAAGCCTTAAAGATGTAAAGCAAACTTAAATATACCTAATCATCAACAATTTTGTCCACCCAAATGCCGAAAATTTACTGTAGTTTAAACAAAAATTACTAAATATTCAAATATTTAAGACACTTCCCAACAATAAGTTATCAGTACACTTTCATATAATGATTACTTCTTATTGTGTAGTATTATTCTGAGATGACATAAAAGTTCACCATCTGCGAAACGAGATAATTCTTGATAATTAACCCTACCTCCGAAATAACATTTTTTTTTCTAAATAATTGAAATTTTTTATCAATTCAATCGATTTTAAGGTCAATATTGCTTTAAAAGAGTATGGTGTCATATTCTAGATATATAGAGACAATCTGAGTAATGATGCACACCAAAATGACGATATGTCTTAGCAAATAGTTATGAACAGTTACCTCACCCCACGCCCCACCCCACCACCCCGCGACCCCACTGTTTTCTAGGAACGCTCAGCATGACAGAATGTGATTTAAATGGTTCAAATAGCCACATAAATATAATTCTTATTTGTAATAAATACATCATATTGCAGGATTCTAGGAACATACGCTCAGCATGATGAAATGTGATTAAAAATGGTTAAAATAGCCACATAAATATCATTCTTATTTGTAACAAATAATTCATATTGCAGAATTCGTTTAATAAATTAAAATGTATACTGAATTATATGCATGCGTTGCACATTTGGAAGACTGGATGAGTTTAAAGGACGTATTTTGGCAATTTTACCACCTAATATTGCTAAATCAAGGGCAATAATTCATATCATACACACTGGTGTATATAAACTGGTGTACTAGTTGTGATTTATCAAATGGATGCTACCATACACATTTTATTGCAGCCTGATCTCCAGTATGAAAACTATTGAATTAACAAATGAATGTTTACCCATTTTTCCACATAAATGCTATAATTCAGGGGCAATAACTCCTGCAAGAATAAATACAATATATGTCAGAAGCATCTATGGTGCGCAGTCAGTCATAACAAGGTTTCATAATAAGTTTCGTCTTATTAATTATTATCTTGGAAATAGATTGTTAAGAGATTGCATCATTACTAAGTTAAGATCAGTTTTTCCCATATATCACAATAGTAAAACAGTAATCAAGGGCAATAACTCATATTAGAATTAAAACTTTTATCTTCGTATAATTGCATATCAAGTATCAAGTCAATGTATATGTGCGTTTCAGATGAATAGATTAATAGATACTCAATTTATAAGACAAAATGTGATTTTGTCTTGCAAGAGTTATCGTTACTGGTACCAGTAGGGATCTTAATTCGACGTTGTATAAACTTTTTATATTTACTTTTTCCACTGACCTTTCCAAAGCGGTTCCGCTGTTGCCGTTTTTCTTTGTCTGTGCGACAGCAGTTTCATCACGAAAACATGCCTATATAATTTTGACCCCCATAAACCTCACTTTTATAAAGTGAAACTGGGGTTTACAGGGGTATACATTATTTTCCTTATTTCTGTTCAAAGACATAAATTGTGGGTACCCGTTAGAATCGTCTCCTCGAGGCGGTTCTAACGAGTACTCACAATCTATGTTTTGAGCAGAAATAAGAAAAATATCAGATTTTTTTTATCTGAAAATTTTCATTTTTTGGTGGTAAAATTTTCAGTATATTTGAATAGGCATATTTTCGTAATATTCATATGTGACGTTTGTTTTGTCATTTTTATTCCTCATCCGGCCATGTTTTAGTGCCTCGAGAAGGTTATGACATTTCCTTATTGTCTGTTACCAGCTACAACTGGTCCGTGTAAAGATGCTAAAGCTGATACGATTAATCGATTAATCGGATAATCGATTAATTGATCGATAAATTCCACAAAAATGACTATCATTACAGATTTGCTAATAATCGATCATTTAAATTATGCATTTGTTACTTTATCATATTTACCCTTAGTATTCAGACACCTCACCATACTTAATCTAAAATTTAAACAAGTTCAATTTACTACCCACTGTTGTGTCTAAAATAGCTGGATGAGTGGCAAACAGTGTAGACCCTGATGAGACGCCGCATTTACGGCGTCTCATCTGGGTCTACACTGTTTGCTCAGGCCTGTCTGACAAAAAACATATAATAAAGTATTGACAGATGATAGGGTCATATTCAAACAGGTAATATTAAGGTCAAATCTTCAGCGATTACTAATCGATTATCAGTCGCAATGGCAGGACTGATAATCGATTATTTTTTCAGCTCTGATTAGCCAGCCTTAAAAGATGTTATTCACAAATGTAACCGGTATAGTAGATCTGTTTGTAAAGGACAGTATCTTAGCTGGGCTAAGACCGATTGCCCAGTGTATTGCAATATATGCATTAGTAAATTTCTGTTGTAAATGAAAAAAAAATGGTCTTTTGGGCAAATTGGGACAGTGCCGGCCCTTCAGTGTCTACTTACAGATTCATCCTTATGGGCACATGACGTTTATACAGCGTTGCATTAACGTCGATGTAATGCGACGTTCTATAAATGTCATGACGTATTATTACTTCGACGTTGTAGAAACTTTTTTTTTCCCACTGACCGTTCCTAGGCGGTTCCGCTGTTACTGTTTTTCTTTGTCCGTGCGACAATAAGTTCATATGTGACATTTGTTCGGTCATTTTTATTCCTCAACCGTCCTTCATTTAGTGCCTAGGCGCATGAACATTTTTCTTAGAACGAGCAGTCCCAGCAGACACACAACGTTCAAACAACGTCGAGTCAATGTTGATTCAACGTCTTGACGTTGAATCTACGTTGAATCGACGTTGTTTTAACATTGTGTGCCTACTGGGGTCTCATTTTAGTGGTTCGAACACAGATGGCTCGTCATTCATCACGAAAACATGCCTATATAATTTTGACCACCTTAAACCCCACTTTTATATAGTAAACCTGGGGTTTACAGGGGTATACATTATTTTTCTTAATTCTGCTCAAAAACATAGATTGTGGGTACTTGTTAGAACCGCCTCTTCGAGGCGATTCTAACGAGTACCCACAACCTATGTTTTGAGAAGAAATATGAAAAATATTAGATTTTTTTATCTGAAAATGTTCATTTTATGGTGGTAAAATTTTCAGTATATTTGAATAGGCATGTTTTCATAATGCACCGTGGCTGATTCGAAAATGTATTTGAGTCCGTTGGAAATTCTTCCGATAGCTCAAGAAAACACATATCTAGGGATATTTTAGGGAAAATATCTTATTCTATCATGAAAATGTATGTTGGTGTATTCTCATATACCACTATTTTATAGACGTACACTCAACATCCCACTATTTTATAGAAGATTGAATAGACATCCGTAAATGATCCTCATTTTCATGACTTAGAAATTCAAGCTTCAAACCAACGCGTAGGATGCATCCAATTTCCTTGAGATGAACGCAACAATGCCCATTTCACCAATACATGTCTATTCTTGAATGCATTTTCAGCTGGGGGAACGGGAGCAGGAACCGTAACTAGTGGCTCTGGTATAGGCGGCACAGGAACTGGAACTGGAACTGGCAGTACAGGAACTGGTAGGTATTATACCGAAAGCTCGATACATTTCTGCTCTTGGGTAGGCAGAGCTATTATATGCAAGGACAGAGTATATATCCCGTCAAGAATGAAGCAGGAACATAACACATTACCCGGTACTTGAAAAGACATTGTTTCAGATAAAGCCATTTTTTCAACCAAAAATCATTTATATTTTTTCTCATTTCTTGAGGAAAACACCTGTTGTAGTACTCATTAGAAGCGCCTCGCTGAGGCGCTTCTAATTAGTAAATACAACATATGTTTTCCAGGACAGGGATGGAGTACACGTACTTGTACTTGTACTTACTCGAGTACTCATTTTTCAGTAATTAGCTGTACTCAGTACTTTGTGAAACTGAAAAGTACAAGTATTCAGACTTACTCGAGTACTGAACCAAAAAGCCCTGTACTTATGCGTATTTTATGAGTACTGCTGAATACTATTTTTGTACGTTAAGGCGTTACAATATTGAGAAAATTAGCAGTTTTAAAACTTAAGTAGAAGGTTTGTCAGTACATGTGCAGTCTCTGTGTCCATAATCATTATGTCTTTCTCTTGTCTTTTGATGCATATATATTTGTTATCATTCGATTAATCAGATTTTTAATATAGCCGGGCAACAGCGTCACATTGGGGGGCTACACTATACATTTGTAACTGCCTGATAATAGCAATCATATATTGTATTAACTAATTAAATTTTGTTTTGTTATTCACACATTTTGGCCACTTATTTACCTAATTCTTAAGACAGTATAATCTGACTTTAAAATAGGGTGTGGCAATCAAGTGTCAATAAAGGTTAAAAACATTAAAGAATTGGTTAAAATACTCTGTTTAAATCACATTGAACATCAATGAACATTAGGCGATTCTAACGAATACCCACAATCTGTTTTTGAGCAAAAATAAGAAAAATAATGTATACCCCTGTAAACCCCAGTTTTACTGTATAAAAGTGTGGGGTTTACGTTGGTCAAATTATATGGGCATGTTTTCGTGATGTGAAGAGTAATCCAGGCAAAACACCCATGAATAATAAATCGACTTCCTCAAATTATACAGATAGCAGAGTCCGTGATGTGAAAATGAGTTAATATACTACACATTACGAAAACTCGCCTATTCAAATATATTGAAAATTTTACAACCAAAAACTGGCAAATTTTCAGATAAAAAATTCAAATATTTTTCTTATTTCTGCTCAAAACATAGATTGTGGGTACTCGTTAGAACCGCCTCGAGTACCCACAATCTATGTTTTGAGCAGAAATAAGAAAAATAATATATACCCCTGTAAACCCCAGTTTTACTATATAAAAGTGGGGTTTAAGGGGGTCAAAATTATATAGGTATGTTTTCGTGATGAACTAGTTGTAAACAAAAATGAATATGCTTAAGTTAACTGATTGTTTTGTAGTCGAGTTTGGGTGGTACATTCCACCCCTGGTACGTATTTACCGGTATTTACTAGTCCGGTAATACGTCTAAAGTGACAAGTACTGATCAGCTGAGCTTTTTTCGCCTTAAAATACTGCAGATATCTTCACCAAGTTGACTTAAAATAATATATAATCAAACTAAATGACTTAAAGATGGTTTGATTTGATTAATTTATATATAAGCTTATTATCATAAAGAATAAATATTTCACGATTTAAGCATGTAAAAACAACCAAAAAGTAAATTAATTGCTAAAAGTTTGAAATTATTTCAAAATACATTAAGTATCTTTAATTTTTAAAATTCATCTTTATTGTTTAAACTTACAACTCAACAACATAAAAATACAACTGAAAAATACAGGTAAAAATCCACCTGTGCACCTGGCCATTGACATTTATTTAGCTGGACCACATTGTCTAAATTATTTAAACAACAGGTTTCAAGAAAACGTTTATTCAGTTGGGCACACGAAAGCAAGAGGCAAGGATGGGAATAATAAAATGTCATAATGATTTCCTGTTTTTATAGAAAAAATATAACTGAATAGTTTTTGCTTTGTTTTTGATTACCTTAAACAAAGTTCTAAATTTTATTTATTAAATAAACTATAAATAAGTTGATACTACAATTAAACATATAATCTTTTTTATATTTTATCAGGCACGGGAACATGTACCGATGTGCTGAGTAACTGCCCAGAATACACACAGAAAGGATGCCATGAACCTTATGTTGATTGGGCCAAGAAGAACTGTGCACGCTACTGTGGATACTGTCGTTAGTACATCAGCTTTGTCACTGAAATTGATTTTTAATCTACACATAATACATACAGCCACAATCCAAGCGAGCACATGACATTTATATAAAGTTTCATTAACGTCGACGCAATGTCTATAGGACGTTGCGTCGACTTTAATTCGACGTTGTATAAACGTCATGTGCTCGCTGGGATGCATTCGGATTACTGTAGTAGAATTTTTATCCGAATGTCGTTTTGAAAGACAATAGTTGGAGACCATTTTTTCATCATACAAATGTACCTTGAAGGACTCTGAGCTTGCAAACGTAAAACATATTTTATTTTTGAAGCATTCATCGTTACAAATAATCTAAAGGAGGAAGTAGTGTGTCATATGCAAGATTCGGCCACGTGATTTCCTGCTTGCCAGCCAGGTGTTCAGACCGTGAGAGGAGTGTGTGGTGACTGTCCTAATTTGTTATAAAAGTCAGGACAGTCACCATACACTCCTCCCACTGATAACATTTGAGAACAAATTAGCAACAATCAGACATCAACTGACCCATCATCTACCAGCGTACACATTGTTCAAACTCCCTTTGTTTAGGCAGAGCTGAATATACCATAATACAGTCGAACCGATGGCTCGAACCCCTTTGGGACCATGAAAATTTGTTCGAGACAGCGGTAGTTCGAGCCACGGAGGGTTACTATTAATGCCATACCAAGAGGCATAATGGAGATAATTGTGGGATATCTTTTCGGTGTTCTATATTATAAACGTATGTTGTGTGTACTCATTAGAATCGCCTCATCGAGGCGATTCTAATGACTACACACAACATATATTTGCAAGATAAAAGAAGAAAATCTCCCTAAATTATCAGCATATCGTATTTGGAAGAAATCCCTGCGGACTCAAGAACGTATTCGACTCATCCATGGTAAACGAGCCATCGGGGTTCGAGCTATTGAAGTTCTACTATATTCTATACGAACCCCGCACATACCAGATTACCCGCTCACGAGTTAAGTAATCATAATGAGCAAATAGCGTACCTGACTGGGCAGGACTGGGCACCACGGTCTCCTGATTGTAATTCAGGTGCTCTTCCAGCTGCGATTTTTGTCCTGGTCGCAGATCATGAGTCGCGGGTCATGAGTCCCATGCGCCAGAATCATATATATATATATATATATATATATATATATATATATATATATATATATATATATATATATATATATATATATATATATATATATATACTTCAACGATGCAAAGAAACAGGGGACGGTAGAATTTACGCTTGATGCACATCAACATATTTTCATGTAATACCGTGAATAATAATATAGTAAATTTCAATAGCTCAAATACCGATTGCTCGTTTTACCGTGCCTGATTCGAACGCGTTTTTGAGTCCCTATAAATTCTTCCGATAGCTCAAGAAAACAAATATTCAATGATATTTCAGGAAATTTTCGTATTTTATCATGAAAATGTATGTTGTGTGTATTCTTTAAAATCGCCTCGCCGAGGCGGTTTTAATGAGTACACACAACACATTTTACGTTTTGTTTTCGATGCGATTCTAATGAGTACACTCAACATACCATTATTTTACAGAACATCGAACAAACATTCCGAAATTACTCCCCATTTGTCTCCTGATCTAATGCTATGATTAACTCTCGGTAGCTCGAACTATCCATGTCTAGAACAAATTTCCATGGTCCTAAAAATGTTCGAGCCTTTGAATTTTCACTGTAATATTTATTGGCTGTTTCAGAGGGTACTGGTGGGACAGGAACAGGCACTGGTACCGGTACAGGTGGTACAGGCACCGGTACAGGTGGAACAGGTTCAGGTACTGGAACAGGAGGAACTGGTATGGGGATTGTAACACAGAGCCCTGGCTCAGGTTTTACAGGATTTAGTAAGTTCTCTGCTAGAAAATATGTCTGTAAGCTAATATAATATCCCTGTAAAGTGAATTACACAGGCTGAAAGAATTGTCTGCTTTCCTCGTACATGATATACCTCTCACAGGTACATTACGAAAATACGCATATTCAAATATATTGAAAATTTTATCACCAAAAAATGACAATTTTTAGATAAAACATTCTGATATTTTTTATATTTCTGCTTTAAACATAGATTGTGTGTACTCGGCGAGGCGGTTCTAACGAGAACCCACAATCTATGTTTTTTAGCAAAATAAGAAAAATAATGTATACCCCTGTAAACCCCAGTTTTACTATATAAAAGTGGGGTTTAAGGGGATCAAAATTATATAGGCGTGTTTTCGTGATGGTACTGAATCGGTTTAAGGTCGTAATGTTTCGGAGACCAGCGTGTTTAGTTTTGATTTTAATAATTCCAAATTGTCAAGTTCCGTTATACGTTTATGTGATTTTAAGGTGACCAGAAATGTCCAACCATCACGAAAACATGCCTATATAATTTTGACCCCCTGTAAACCCCACTTTTATATAGTAAAACTGGGGTTTACAGGGGTATACATTATTTTTCTAATTCCTGCTCAAAAACATAGATTGCGGTACTCGTTAGAACCGCCTCGTCGAGGCGGTTCTAACGGATACCCACAATCTATGTTTTGAGCAGAAATATGAAAAATATCAGAATTTTTTATCTGAAAATTGCAATTTTTTGATAGTAAATTGTTCAGTATATTTGAATAGGCCTGTTTTCGTAACGGGCTATTGTAACAAGGGGATAACTAGTGTGATTTCCTCTTTGCTTCGCTACTCATCAAAATGGATCTACCCTGAAAAAAAAAAAAAAAAAAAAAAAAGGAGCATTTTTTGTATCTTTTTCAAGCAGACACCTGTTCTGAACGGCAAGCTATTTTTGATAAAGTTAATACCTCTTAAGTAAGTAACTAACGGCTTCGACATTTAATGCTTGTAAAACTGGGCCCGGTTGTTCAAAGCGTCGTTAGCTTAACGAGCTCGTTAAGGGTCATTTCGTAAACTGTTTTAGCGGATTCAATATACAATATTCTGATATATTTGCTGAAAAAATGTGAGTAGCTTTTGCACTGCAAAAGCTTCTCACATTTTTTCAGCAAAACATTTCAGCATATTTGCGTATCACTTGATGTAAATTTTAACGGATCGTTAACTAACGACGTCGTTCGCTTTGAACAACTGGGCCCTGGTTTATATGATTTATTGATAACGATTAGTTTGACCTGAATTCTTTAGAAGTAGAAGGAACATCCACATTTTGATAATAGCAGATTCGGTTTGGTCGAATCTTCTATGAAACGACTTGAAATCGCAACATCCTACACGCCAGCAGTACTCTGAGCATTTCTCCAGTCAGATAAAATTAATATCTTGTTCCCATAAAATAGTCATTTAACGCTAAGCAATCTGTGTAAAATTTTTAGCAGACAACATTTTGAAAAATATTTGGTATAGTCTATTTGCAGTCGACTGCAAATAGCCAAAAAACGTTAAAATGGCTATTTGCAGTCGACTGCAAATAGCCAAAGAACGTTAAAATGACTATTTGCAGTCGACTGCAAATAGCCAAAAATCGTTAATTTGACTATTTGCAGTTAACTACAGAAAAGTCCTTACAAACAAACTGTGTCGGTAAATGCTTGGGACAGATGTGTTTATAATGTACACCAGACCTTTTGGAAAGGATATCAAGTATTTTCACATAGGTTTTGTGTCGGACCTGGAACGGGTTCCTTTTTGCAAAGCATGTTTGTTATTACTTTTGCATTGTGCATGTTGGTTTTGTGCTTTCTAGTAGTCTAATCACCTTGTTTGAGAAGAGATTATTTTTGTTGCTCGTTAAGAGCTCCATTTTATGTTTTCTCATTGTTTCAAGAAAATAGGCTTTGACATTTCATGCAAATTGTCTCCATTGGAGAAAAAAGACAAATAAGCCAGCGCAGGACAAAACCTGCCATTAGACTTGTGCGACCAGCGAATACTCAGATCAGCCTGCGCATCAATATAGTCTGATCAGAGTCTTTGCTGATCGCATGTGCCTTCTACAGCCTCCGGCTTTCCAAAGAGAGACAAACGAGAACCTTTGACCATACTTGATGGATGTACATGCTGATCTGTCTTTCCTGGTTACATAGGTCTTATTGTAGGTTTTGTCGTGCGCTGGCTTAAATATCAGTTTGCCGTCTGTTAAATACGCCAATAGAGTGTAAAAGATTAAAGGAACGTCATAATATGAACCGTGGCTGGAGAAAACATATTGACATGTTCGCCCAACGAAGACTCATACCAGTTTGCGCATCCGTGCAGTCTGATCAGAGTCTTCGTTGTCAGCGAGAAGAGACTTTGCATGCTTGGCTATCCAAAATGCGCCTAGTGAGTATTCTGATCAGACTGCGCGAATGCGCAGTCTGATCAGAATCTTCACTGGACGCCATGACTGGAGGTACGTTTTCCGACGTTGCGGTTCATATCGTCTGCTATACACTGGTGTGATTTACAGTTCCAAAAAATCACAAAGCTTCGTTTTCAGAATTGGCGGCTAATATATTACTAGAATTATTACCGCATTATATTATATCGTTGCTATATAAAGGGCCTACATGATATCTTTTTTGCCTAAACAGAACGACGTCATAAAAGAAAAAGTATTTCCCTTTTGTAGTTCAATAGTTTTAAACTGATTTTATTACTTACATGAAAACATATATTTCTAAATACATGTTTTTCTTTTATAAATTAGTTTAGACTCTGTAATTGATTGGCTTCACTGATAAATACTTTTTGAAAAGAATGGCCCTTCAAAGCTATAAACACAAGCACAAAACTGAGCACAACTCATGCTGAATGAATTAAGATGCCACGCCTACTTCTAGTTGTCAGCGAATCAGATTCGTTGACCCAGTTTGTTGATATGCATTCGCATACTGAAGGGCAAACAGTGCAGACCCAGATCTGTTGGCTTCTTCAGAAGTCATCTGATCTGGATCTACACCGTTTGCAAAGGCAGGACATATCCGGGTTCAGTAGGACATATCCGGGTTCAGACGGACAAAGGCAAAGTTTATCGGTCTATCCTGGATCAAGTGCCAACGGTAGGACACCGCTGGTGGTAAACTCATTCACATTAACTTGTGCTTACTTGTTGGTGCTAGTACTAGTATCTTTTCGGAGTAATTATCCATACCGCATAGCCCAAATATGAAACTTTTTGTCAAAACAAAAAATGATATTTTTCTTCCTTTTTGTAGGGTTGTTGTTATTGTTTTGTTGTTGTTGTTGTTGTTGTTTTTCGCGTTTTTTGTTGGGTTGTTGTTGGTTGTGTTTTTGTTTGTGTGTGTGTGTGTGTGTATGTGTGTGTGTGTGTGTGTGTGAGAGAGAGAGAGAGAGAGAGAGAAAGAGAGAGAGAGAGAGAGAGAGAGAGAGTTTTTTTGTTTTTTTTTTATAAAAGCATATGTTGGTGGGTTTTTAATAGATGCAGCTACTCTATGTGCTTCTAATAACTACCACAACATATTCTTTCGTAAAGTATATAGAAAAATACTGTGTCTGTGTAACGCCATTTCAGTTGGAAAATATCTGAAAGGTTGCACAATTTAAGATTATCTTCTCATTAGAGAAGAGATTCTTAGCAGATAATGGCTTCCCTTTTTGTTTGTGTATTGGTTCGGTCTTTGGTACTGGCTACCTATATTTTGTCTCCAGTTTCTGAGTCTTAGCAGTTAAGGTGTGCAGGGCAGCTGCTACTCCATCGTCGATATCTCCTGTTTGATGTCCGCGGCTACTGTATTTCGCGGGTCATAGCAATTATAATGTGTTTGGTATAATTGCTTTTGGTTCGACAACGCAAGATGCTTATTCATTTTTTAAAAACCTTTTTCGGTTTAATGCAGGAGAAAATGTTGATTGTTCATACGTTTTCTAACACCTAGCATTACATGTGGTACATACATGCAAAACATCCAGGTAGCTCACTATTACATCAAAGGATCATTTAACGCATACGCTATCACATCAAAGGATCATTTAATGCATACGCTATCTGTTCGTATTGGATCAACTATTTTAGCTGTTATTACTATTTGGGCTAAATCAGCACACGATAAATTAATGATATTTCTCCCACGAAAATAGGTCTTGACATTTCATGTAAATTGTCTCCTTAGGAGACAATTTACATGAAATGTCAAAATCTATTTTCTGGAAAAAAAAAAGAAAATTATTTTAAAATGCCGTCTCCTGAAAATTTTAACCCTTCATGCTGAGCAAAAATCCTGCTTAAGTGATACATTCTCTTTGATTTAGGTGGCGGTTGTTTGTACAAAGGTCGATACTACCCTGCAGGAGATGGATGGCTTGACGGCTGCGATTACAACTGTACCTGTGTTAATGGTCAAACAGGATTCTATAGATGTGTAGACAGGTATGGATTAATTTATCAAAATTTTAAACCACTTGAAAATGTAAATTCAGGGGAGGTGACTTGTCAAAATTATTTTGCCTTCCCTTTGAAAAGAAAGAATTCTCGTCCTGTTTACTGTTAGAGAAGAGACTTTTTCAGACGAGACTTTATGTGCAGGAAAGCAAAGGGGACATAACAACAATTTTCCATTTTTGTAAGAAAACTCTACAAAGAGTTTCCGGTCATCTTGACTGCCTTGTTCGACGCTTTCTCTCCAAATAATAGGCCTACAGTTGAACCTCAATAACGAACATCGATGGTTCGTTTACCTTGGTTAATTCGAACTCTTGTTTGAGTCCTAACGAAATTCTTCTGATAGCTCCAGAAAACATGTATTTAGAGATATTTTCTTATTTTATCATGAAATTGTATGTTGTATTTACTCACTAGAATCGCCTCATTTAGGCTAGAATTTCTTCATTGAGGTGATTCTAATGAGTACATACAACATACCATTGTTGTTTAAAGATCGAAAAGATTTCCCTAAATTATCTCCATTTGCTTCCTGACCTGGCGTCATGTTTAACCCTCAGTGGCTCGAATGACCCATATCTCGAACAAATTTCAATATTTCAGTTGACTTTTGCAAGACCTCTTCTACTACTGTTCTATTCCAAAGAGATCAATATCTATTTATCTGTATTATGATTCTTCTTATGTCTGTAGGATTCACGATTTTCGTATTAATGTTCTGGTATGCTGACCTTGTCTATTAATCCATTGAAGAGTGGAGATCACTAAACGGGAAACTGCCAAACACTGCAGACCCATATCAGACGCCACAGAACGCGTCAATGATAAGCACGCGACGTTTGTATACTATGGCTAGATTGTAAATAAGCGATCCAAAAATGTTAAAAATATCAGTACTTTTCTGCTAAAAAAACTGCCTTGTCTGGAACTACGGCAATAGGAATTTAGTCTGTACCCAGCTAGCATTCTACATAAATCTATAGCGGGCAGTTATCGGCCCGTCAGCTACCCTGATGGGCCGATAACTGCCCGCTATAGATTTATGTAGAATGCTTACTAGTAAAATTTTGTATAATTCTAGATGTCCAAGGTATCAATCGCTACCTGCTGGTTGTGTGATGAAGAAAAACCCAGGAGAGTGTTGTGCAAAACCAGACTGTTCTGGGATGACTGGTACTGGTACCGGAACCGGTGGAACAGGAACCGGTACAGGGACTGGTGGTACTGGGACAGGTACTGGTGGTACTGGAACTGGCTCAGGAACTGGTAGCTCGGGAACACAAACAGGTATACGTTGTTTGTTTTATTGTTGGTGTGTTTTGCTTTTGCCATTTATAATCTCTCCGTTAACTATAGATCAATGAAAGTTAACTGTCGTGTCAATGTACTTTTATTATGGAACTAATCCAGGGTCAAGGTAAAGCAGGTAGTTTCGGTACGGGGTAACTTTCGACACTCGGTATTTACCGGTTTATCTGCTCTGTTTGACTGATAGTATACACTTTTGCCCGCGTTGTTGAAGCATATTGAATTATAGCTCATTGGTTTGTCGGAGCATACACAGTTGAGAAGATTCAAGGTCGGGAGTTTATTGTTTTTGGTTCTGTGTAAAAGTTATGAAAAAGTTAATTCCTGATAAATATCATTTGTAAAATGCTTTAGTCTGCATTAAATACCAGAGCCTACATAAATGTGCTCTTGGCGGTACCATGGAATTGGCAAGACGAATGCTATATTATACAAGTATCCATATTTTCTCGTGCATGCAGATTGATCTTCCTGAACACGTTCGTATTTTTTCTTGTAAGGTTGATTGTTCATTATCTAAACAATAGTCCAACAAAACCCATGAAAATGACATAAAGAAAAAAAATAAGTAACTAAAACGACGTAGTACACCTGCAAAAAAAGGCCAAATCTTGATGAGATGCTTTGGGTCCCGTGCCTTCTGGTCTCTGCACAGTAGTAGGGATGTAATGAACATCGGCCTTACTCATATAGCATTTTATAGGTTTTCTTGTACCACGCCTTAAACTATGTTAAGCCACTGACATGAAACTATTATTCAAGTTTTACAAAAATCATTCATTATTCCTACGAGATTAATATGGCCAGCGAGAGGGATACGTGCGGAATTGGTGGGGCACATCCTCAGACACTGGTGTTGAAGCTGCTAATTTGACAGCGATTCTAATTTAACTGATATTTTATAGTTAATAATATGAATGACTTTAATTTTAAGGGTTTTAGCCAAAAATATACATATAAAAAGCAATCCATTAATATTTAGAATCCCAACGAAATTTTTACATCACGAAAAAATGCCTATATAATTTTGACCCCATTAAACCCCACTTTTATATAGTAAAACTGGGGTTTACAGGGGTATACATTATTTTTCTTATTTCTGCTCAAAACATAGATTGTGGGTACTCGTTAGAACCGCCTCGTCGAGGCGGTTCTAACGAGTACCCACAATCTATGTTTTGAACAGAAATATGAAAAATATCGGAATTTTTTGTCTGAAAATTTTCATTTTTTGGTGGTAAAGTTTTCAGTATATTTGAATAGGCATGTTTTCGTAATGTAACATTGTATAAACATACTAATGAAAATACTGACACAACTGCATATGATGCCCATACACAATCTTGCTTGTTAGGTTTGACGATTATGAATGTTTCCACTACACCACTCTGTCCAGTGATATCACGATATCATAAATGTTGGCGGCGGCAATGCCGAAATCTTCACAAATATATCTGAAAAGGTCCGAGAAGCTATATTTAGCCATGATTTACCAAAATACGGATTTTAAGTAGACTCTTCTTACCTTTGACACGACAGTAAACATTCATCGATATATATAGAATGGGAAACATATGTATCAATTTTCCTCCGACTCTACACAGATTCCGATAAAGCGCTTTTTTCAACCAAAACGTATTGATACTTTTCTTATTTCTCCAAGAAAATAGATGTTGTTGTGCTTATCAGAAGCGCTACGACGAGGCGATTCAAATAAGTACAAACATCATACGTTTTTCGGGGGAATATGACAAATGTTCACATATTATTTCCTCTTATCTGGTTCTATGGACGCAAGTTTTCAGGTTTTCCCGTTGGCTTTCACTACTAAGGCTGGAGCAATGGTTATCGTTACAGATATGCTAATAATCGATCATTTAATTTCTGTGTCCCTTACTTACCGTATTTACGCTTAGTATTCAGATACTTCAACTCCTTACCATACTTAATCTTAAATTTGAACCAGGACAATTTACTACCCAATGTTGTGTCTAAATATAGCTGGATGAATGGCAAAAAGTGTAGACCCTGATGAGACGCCGCGTTTTGCGGCGTCTTATCTGGGTCTACACTGTTTCCTCAGGCCTGTCAGATCAAATACATACAGTAAAGTACAACATATAGTAAGCGTCATCCTCAGACACGCAGGTAAAATAATGACCAAATCTTCACTGATTACTAATTGATTATCGATCGCAATGGCAGGACTGATAATCGATTTAGTGTTTTATCCTATTTTTTTTTTTTTTTTTTTTTTTTTTTTTTTGTCTTTTTATTGATTTTTACTGGTCCTGTATGACATTGCGATGACCTCGATGGGGAAGAGGAAGTTGGTTGTTTGCTGTCTTTTCGTTGTTTTGTACGCGTGTGCTGTGTGCTCTCCCCTTTAATTTGTTTATTGGTGGTCTATGTCCTGCGATTGTGATCCGCTTTATTTTTTTAGTCTTTTCCAGAAATTATATAGTTAGATTAAGGCAGGGAGCTGACTGTATTAGTGACACCAATTTTAAATTATTCTTCACCGATAATTGTCTTTTTTATTTTCACCTAAAGTTTTCCGAATTAGCTCATTTCTGAAGAACTACAAGGGTGAAGTAAAATGAAAAGAAAAGTGGACTAAAGTTGCATGTATATGAGAGAATGTCAGGGTCTGAATACTTTAAAGACATTACAACATACATCTATTTTTCTCAGTATACGAGCTACGTTGTTTTCAAGTTTAACGTTCTTGGAAGCTACACTGGCCGGATTAATGAAACTTGGAATGCACTTGCGTCTATAAGTGTGGAGCGTTCTCGATTAGTGACACTTCAGTTGTGACCTATATTTCATGGTCCACTGATTTATATACTACAATAGCTGGATTAATGAAACTGCAAACAGGGAGGGATTCAAAATTTTCATGTCAGATTCATTATGCCCCTCGCAAATTATGTTTGTGGGTGTTATGCTGTTTCTCGTTGTCCGTCAGTACAGCCGTATGTCCGTCCGTTAGGTTTTGGTCATTATAGTGGTGTCTAATAAGCTCTACTTATTGGCAACACTTGTTGCCCTTGCAGTTGTCTCCATTCCCTTTAGACAATGGTTAGGAACACGTCCCCTAGGTGGGTTTATTTATTATTTATTTTACAGGTACCCAACCAGGATGCTTCTACAAGAACCACCTTTATCAACACGGTGAGAGCTGGAAAGATGGATGTACGTACAAGTGTACGTGTGTAAACGGTGCCACCCACCAATATCAGTGTCAAGGCCTGTAAGTAGTTTAATATTTTACCGCAATGTAAATTGTAGCATTGCTTTGCCACCCTTCTGAAAAAAGATCTACTGTAAGAATAAGGAATGTTCTCTCCTTGGGAACAAGTTCTTTACTTTTAGGGTAGACACCTTTTCATAAGGGGCATGGTGTACAGGAAAGTAATGAGGATACATAAATACATACATACATACATACATACATACATACATACATACATAGAAACGTGTAGATAGATAGACGTGGGCACAATGAACAGAAATAAAGCATTAGATAGATAGATAGATAGATAGATAGATAGATAGATAGATAGATAGATAGATAGATATGGATGCAATGAACAGAAATAAAGTATCAAATAGATAGATCGACCATCGATCGTCGATCGATAGAATGGGGAGCAATAAACAACAATAAAGCATCAGTTATTAAACAGAATCTTTCAACTATGTATAAGAAGAAGCTTGATGTGCAGGAAACCAAACAGGAAGTCACGAAAAATTCCTTCCTTGTACAAACGGTGGAAAACTACTTAATATATCAAGTTGTCTAATCTGAAACTAGAACAGCAGAGCTGCTGATCAAAATCATATCGTATTTATAGTATTCATCCCTCATATTCGGACAACTTCATGGGGATGGCAATACTTTCAAGGGATACATGTACAACTCCGCCAAATTGTTTTGGCTGTTTTCTGAAAAGAGGTCTATTCTAAAAGGAAAGAATTTGCTCCCCTTTGAGCAAATTCTTTCCTTTTAGAGTAGATCCCTTTTCAAAAGGGATTTGGTGTGCAGAAAACCAAAGAAAAAGTCTCAAAAACTTTCTCCCTTGTAATGATGACCAAAAATTTACCAACAGCATTCAGTGTCCTTAAGATATCATCTGTGATGTTTAACTGTGTGAGATGTCCATTATAGCAGTGAACTGTAGTCTACTGGTTTACATGTACCCAAATTAAACTGCTTTCCTTATTATTTCAGATGCCTTAATTGGCAACTTCCAAGTACATGTACCCTGGACCCACCAGCACCAGGCAAATGTTGCAAGACACCAAACTGTCCATCCAACGTAATTCTCAATTACCCTCCTGGTTACACAGCGGAATAAAGAGGATGACCGATAGACTTATATTTTCCTGCTTAAACTAAAGACGTCACTGAATTCACATATTTTATATGCATAATAATTTGTCAATCAAACAAACAACGCTGGAATGTGTTCTGACTATACAAATGCAATAAGACTTTAATCATATGGGCTTTTCCTGACAATGATCACGAAAACACGCCTACATAGATTTGACCCTCTTAAACCGCACTTTTATAAGTAAAACTGGGGTTTACAGGGGTATACATGTTTTATTTCTGCTCAAAAACATAGATTGTGGGTACTCGTTAGAACCGCCTCGCCGAGGCGGTTCTAACAAATACCCACAATCTATGTTATGAGCAGAGGTATGAAAATACCGGAATTTTTCATATAAAATTTTTCATTTTTTTGGTGGTAAAATTCTCAGTATATATTTGAATAGGCATGTTTTCGTAATGGATGCTTCATGCAATGGGGAATTACAAAATAAATATGAAAGCTCTTCTTTCAGGACGCGAACTAACTGCTATGCATTGATGTTTTAATTGTTAAATTTGTTTTGTACTCTATTTTATTATAACCATACGCATTTACATGTATGTGTGTTTGATAATAAACACCATATATACTTACTGTTTGTTTTATTTACATCAATAAAATATGACAAACGAGAGACATCACTATTGTTTTTGCCCTTAGTTTAAGAATAGACAGACATAATAAAACAGAGTAGATCCAGGTCAGAGGGAGAATACGGTGTTTATTCAGGGTCTAAATGTTCGCCACTAATTCAGTAATTTCGGACACATCAACTAGTAGTCACATAGACTTGCTAAAGATTTATAATTAGGAGTTTAATTGTCCCAATATTTCAGATAAATATAGTATCTAGGTTAATTATAAATAATTCTATGGTTCTGTGGACTTTCAAACAAAAGTGGGGTCAATTAAGATAAAGATCGCAATCAGGACGAAGTTTTCCCGAGACTAGTAAGACTTTATGGCATCTTAAGGGAACTGAATACTCTTATAGATGTTTTGTTTTATTTTTAGACCCTATACTTTACGGTGTTGGCAAAAATGACAAAAGAAATGTGAGTCTCGTAACTTTCTACTACGGGTAGATAATAACTTGCTTAGATTTATACTAAATTATATAAAGTGTGGGTATTCCAGTAATATGTTTTTCAGGCATTTATTTTCTATGTATCAAGATGATCATTTACTAAATCTTGATAATATATATTTTAAAGAAATGTTTGATCACATGTATCCTAAATAACCTTAATTTAACAAAAATATCAGTTAAGATACCAAAGCTAATTATTAATTCTAATACCGAAGCTCTTTTTTCTGGACTTAAATGTATCAATATATAATGGATAATAACATCTAAAATTTATGACAGAATATTGGATTTTGAATTTGGACTTTGTAAATTTTTCGTTTCTCGCACCGCTTTATAGACTGATGTGGGTCTATGATGGACGTGTATGTTATAAAGGTCGTTTTTTGTTTAGAGGTCTCCTAAAACTGTATTTGTTGATAACCAAAAAAAATTCGGCAATGTAATTATCAATTAATATGGTTATGCAACAGGACAGCAAAACAACAAAGTTTGCAGTTTACCTAAGAGGAAATAAATGAGCCCCCAAAAAGAAAACGACCTTACACTTACCAAACAGCGAAGATCGCCATACGCATTTGTACAATGGTTGCCAGCGTAAAATATGGGCTGAAAGGTTCTATTAAATAACTATTAGCGAACAGCGCAGACCATGATCAGACTTCGTGGATGCATATGCCATAATTACGATTTTATTTAGTAGTAGAACGATCAATAACAAGCTCTATGTTGTTTGAGCCAACTGTAAGTATAATAATCGAAAGAACAGATATATATATATACATATATAAATATATATATATATATATATATATATATATATATATATATATATATATATATATATATATATATATATGTTGAGAGTTAATCATTAACAGTGCAAATAATTTGTTTTCCTGAGGCCTTTCGGCTTTCGCCTTCTTCAGAGGTTTTCTATTTTAAAAAAAGACATAAAAATGTAAAATTTACGAATAAAAGATCATGCCCTTTTCGGGCCCATGCTATCTAGCCCGACCCGACTTAATAACTGATCGTGTTTAGATATATGTGAAATGCAAACAACACGCGCAAACACAACGTGCAAAAAGTAGAAAGTTTATCTTCAAAACGTACAAAGCTCATCTTCACTATCAACACCACTGTGTCCATATACGCAATGTATACGATGCACATAAACCTTACACCAAAAGTGAAAACCTCTGAAGAAGGCGAAAGCCGAAAGGCCTCAGGTAAACAAATTATTTGCACTGTTAATGATTAACTCTCAACATATAGTTTAACGCCTATCATTTCAGCATCCTATCTGGATCCAGTGCTACCAAAAAGATTTTTTGTTAGATGTTATGCTCCTTTTCCCAACTTTTATATATATATATATATATATATATATATATATATATATATATATATATATATATATATATATATATATATATATACCTACATTACAGGACTTCCGGACCAAACGATCAAATGACAAAGTTTTTCTGTTTCTTTCTTTCTCTGTATACTGCCTCACGCCCTAACGGCCATTCTAGGCAGGTGGGCGCTGTCCTGCTGAAAGAAGAAGGAAGATATATACAAAAGAATAAAGAGGGGACAGTGAGAGGAGAAAAGGTGATTGGGTTAAAAAAGTTGGTGAGGAAGAAGGGTTAAAAACAAAAAATAAAAAACATCACTTTTGGGATCTAGGGGCGGGAGTGGTGCAGTTAACCAACTTCTTCCATGAACGCATCAAGGGTTGGCAAACATACAACCAATTCAGAGAGGGCATTCCACTGAACTATGGCTAGTGGAAAGAATGAGTATTTATAGCAGTTTCTGTGGGTGTGAATCTGACGGAAAGTCATTGAGTGGCAAGTTTTAGAAGTCCAAGTTTTGGGTTAAATATACTCTGGAATGGGAACTGCCATGCGCCCATAGACGATCCGGTAAAACAGGCATAAGCGGGCATATGACCTTCTTTGTTCGAGGGTCTGCCATCCTAAGTTTTCTATCATGGATGTGACACTGGACCTATAGTCGCAGTTACTGGTGGTCCATCGTGCGGCTCGGCGCTGAACTTTTTGTATTTGGGAAATCTTATCCTTTATATGAGGGTCCCATATGGGAGAAGCATATTCTAGTTTGGGACGTACTAGTGTGTTGTAAGCAGTCTCTCTCACTTTTGGGGAGTTTTATCTTTATGTTCCTCTTGAGGAAGCCCAGTGTACTGTTTGCGTTTCCGGTTATTCTGTCTATGTGGGAGTTCCAAGACAGGCCAGACGAGATGTCAACCACCAAGTATCTAGCGCTGGTCACAGCCTCCAGGACCTGTCCATGTAGGTAATACAAGGTATTAATAGGTCTCCTAGATGCTGTCACCCTCACCACCTGGCACTTTGAGGGGTTGAATTCCATGTCCTATCTGGCCTCCAGCCAGACAGAGTGCCAAGATCCTTCTGAAGCACTTGTCTATCACTCGGGCTCTCAACCGTCAGGTAAACGGCTGTGTCGTCAGCAAACAGACGGACTTTAGAAGTGATAAGGTCTGGCAAGTCATTTATGTAGATGAGGAATAGAATCGGGCCCAGCACAGAACTCTGGGGCACTCCTGATGTGACTGGAACCGATTCTAACTCCTCACCATCTAGGACAACTGACTGCGAAAGGTTACCCAGAAAGGCCCTTATCCGGCCAAATGCCCTTCCTCTGATCCCATATTGGTGGAGCTTCCAAAGGAGTTTGGCGTGATTTACCTTGTCAAAAGCCTTCGAAAAGTCCAACAATATAAGATCAGTATGTTTACCCACACTTGCACTCCGGGCAAGTTCCTCGACCAACATGGTGAGCTGGGGTTCACATGACCGTTTTTCTCTAAAACCATGTTGAAGGTCATACAGTAGATCAAGTGAATTCATATGCTCAACCACCTGTGATGCCATGATATGCTCGAGGACCTTACACAGTATGCATGTGAGGGAAATCGGTCTGTAGTTAGCAGCCGATGATTTGTCCCACTTTTTAAAGATCGGTGTAACAAGAGCGTGACACCAATCTGCCGGGAGCTTGCCTGTCTGAAGAGATCGTTCAAATAATATTTGTATTATTGGTGTTTTCTCTTCTGCAAAAAAGGTAAGAGAAAAGTCCTGAGAGTGCCACAATCACAAACCGCAGCCCTTCGCAGACCCCAAGAGGAAGAGGAAACCGACAAATCTAAACAAGCACAAACTGAACAAACGTACGAAAAGCACTAAGATTAGCTCTCTTTTCCCCAAGCGAGGTAATCGCAATACTAAAAGGACTGAAAAACACAAGAACAAAATGACACACGGAAAGACATACAACACACCGCCTCGTAGAATAAACCACAAAGCTACAAAGAGTAAGACTAACACCGGGACCACCGCCTTAGAACGGTCGGTAGAGCAAACCACCGGGGTGGGGGGGGGGGGGTTAAAGCTCTTTTACAGCTAGCTAACTTCACCCTGGGTCCCGATGCTACTCTTAATACAGAAATACATAAAACTTCGGTTCGCATAAAGGCTCCCAACTCAGTCAATGCATCAAAGCGAAAACATAAAAATCAAATTATTCACTATAATAAACAAAGACGAGTACTCATGGCTAATTCTACTGTATGCCAGAGTACATGAAAACCAATAGTTGAACCACGACGGGCCAAGCCAAAGACATATCGTCAAGCCCCACCCACCTGGTTAAAGTTTTACAAAGAGGCCGTCATTGAGTCTGAGGCCCGAACCGCCGTCGTGCAATTAAAGAGCGAAGCATAGCCATCAACAATGATTGGGTTGACAACTAGGCATGCAGTCTGTCGCATAATATCCAAGCTATAGCCAATTCTTTTATAACGGTTAATAAGTTTTCTGAATTGCTCCGAAAAGTTAGATTTACCTACAATTTTTCTAAATCTGTACACTAAGTCACCGTAAAATTCGGGTTCCGATATACCTTGTTGCAGAAGTGTTTTCAGACTAACGCTATATTTTTCTAACAAGGCACTGTGTCTGCGATAAAATTTCAAAAACGCCTTACGAAGTTTAAAATAACGATAGCAAGTTCCCTTAGCAAAAGGGGTTTTAGCTTATCTGGACAAGCTACTTTCCCTGGGGTTAGTTTCTTTAAGAGTTTTAAGATGCCCCCCACTGAGATATTGAATTCATTCATAGCTGTCGTGTGGTTGAAAGATCCAGCAGGTACAGATTCAGGATCCAGTAATCCCTTATCAACCATGTCCTGGACTTTCATGGTGCACAGTCTGGATAGGGTCAGTGGTTCCTTCGGTGTGAAGACCGACTGGAACTGATTGTTCTGAACATTACCCTTTTGAACAGGTTCAGTTATAAGTTTACTGCCTTGTTTGAGGGGTGGGGAGCCAACCTGGTCTTGCCGAGAGTTTTTCAAAAAGGAGAACAGCTTCTTGCTGTCACAGGCTGTAGACGTTTCACTGTCTAACCCAAGGAGACCTTCTAGGTAAGTTATATAGGCCAATTTAGTTTTGCATTTAATAAGTTTCCTCAGACACAAAAATTGGGAACGTTTTGTCTGGTCTCCAGTTGTCTTGAAATTCCTATAGAGGCGGTCACGTTTCCTGATCAACCTCTTTATTTCTTGGGTGATCCAGAGGAGGGATGATTTCCCTCGGACCATTTTAGTGGGGATGCATTCAGATGAAAATCTTTCTAATGCAGAGGTAAATTCCGTCCACAAATCATTAACAGATTTGCCATGGTAATTTGTAAATGAACTTGTTCTGGTAGTCTGACAGGACTGATTTTAAGCGGGGCCAATCAGCTTTTCGAAATAGCTGAGCCTTACGGGGTTTCTGCTTAAGTGGTGTTGACTTTAGGGCACACTCAGCTATGACCATATCATGGTCACTCAGACCAGGAAGGCACGCCACGCTCTTTATTAGTGTGGGATAGGTCGTGAGAAAAACGTCTAGGATACTATTATATCTGGTTGGTTCCTTGACCATTTGGGTAAAGCTGAAGTCGTCAAGAAAGTAACGAAACAGATTATACGTTTGTTTGTGACTGCATTCCGGGTTCATATTAGGTTGATTTTCAGGCCATGTAAACTTTGGAAAATTGAAATCGCCAAGCAGCTAGATGTTACCCTTTGCCTTTTTTCGTACATTTTCAACTGACTTATGCAGTTCTAGCAAGCTAGCCTGATCATCCTCTTTCGGTCTGTAATATGCACGGATAAACAAGGGATGTGTGCCAATAACTTCCAGTTTCACCCAAATAAGCTCACAGTCAGTTCGGAACTGTGGTTGTTCCGAGGAGACAATGTCATTCCGTATGAGGATAAAAACTCCTCCGCGATGTATAGTTGACTGTCTGTCAGCACGATATGGAGTGTAGCCGGGAGGGAAGATTTCACCATTTGAAATCTCTGGAGACAATTTCAATGAAACTGCTATATACTAATAAAATAAACGTCAAAAAGATTGGAAACAAAGAACACGCCACAGATCAGAAAATGGGAGTCTCGGTTTTATTGAGACTCTTCATAAGCAGTAATGAAAAAAAAAGGTAAGAGAAAATTCCAGGGAGTGCCACAATCACAAACCGCAACCCTTAGTTTGCAACACTACTTACGCCCTCTAGCGTATACATGAGCAGAACTCCATCTCCAATGCAGGTAATTTTGTCCGAAAACCGCGTCAAAACGTTCCAACCCATTGCGACGTAATGTCAAGCAAATAGGATATTTTTCAAAAAGTTCATACATAGAAATATAACCCTTAATGCTACATTCATATCCCATGATGCAACATTCTTTGGTGTCATTTTTTTATATATTATATTATTAAAACTTTAAAACATAACATATGTTAATTTCTTTTTGAAATTTGCAGTTTTATGATTTTAACACTGTAACTTTTGATTGACAATGTAATAAATATTGTTTTATAGTTATAAATCATATCGTACGATTGAAACTTGATTTTTTTTAAATAATTATTATATATATATTTTCTTACAATCCACATTATAGCTAGATATAGTATAGCATTTACACCAAATATAGATGTTAAGATATACATTTAAATAAAATTGTAGGCCACTTTTTTAGAAGTTTTGTCAAATAAAATCACAAAATCAAATTTAATCTTCTTTTAAGATAAAATTTAAATCGCAAATATTATGGTTCTTTTTTAATATTTTGATGATTTTTGTCAAAAAAATGAAACGAATACCGGTCTTTAACTTATATATGACGATAAAAAGCCTCAATTGACATAAATTCAAGTTTTAACTGTTCAAAGAAAAAATAATAAATGACCACTATGACAATATTCATGAGCTGTTTGACAACTGTTTTGAAAGAAGATCAAAACTGCTCTAGTTCAAATCGATATACCTCGGGAGCTAATTGGAATATTTGCATAAGGTTTTCTGCCTCGTGTTCTATGAAACAATGCCTTAAATGCCGTAATAAAGAAACAGGAATATAAATCTTTGTCATTTGACCTTTAAGGATTATTCCGTCGTTCTAGTGGGCCCTTCAGCAGATTGAATGTGTTTTAATCCAACATTCATTTGTCTGCATTCAATGTTAATCAGTGAAATTATTCATTATTCTCCACTCTCAGATTGCACTATTTTTGTTTTTCATCGGTCTTCTCCTATCAGATACGAAAAGTTCCAACCACATCGGCGGTCATTAAACTACTTTTGGTTATAAATTATCCTAAATGATAGATTCAGCAACTGAATTAAGTGATCGAATCCTTCTTACAATTTCAACATTGTGCGCTAATCGCTTGAAGTACGAAGAAAATAAGAAGAACACCAAGATCAGAAGAAAATGCAAGCGAATAGGATTAATGTAACATAGAATTTCTGGTTAAATATATCTCAAACTATATTGTAAAGATTATGTTAACTCACGAAGAATATACGTATTTACATCTGATTATCTTTACGCTTAGTATGCTGCATATAAATCTGCAGACAACACTTTGAAATAGTTTACCTATTTTTTTTTTTTTTTTCAAGAAAATAGAATTTGACATTACGTGCAAAGGAGACAGTTTGCATGAAATATCATATCCTGTTTTCTGGAAAGTAATAAGAAAACCATGATCAATTTGTCGTGTGCTGAAATTAATTGGAGAGCGGTAAAGTTATCAGATTCAGTGCAAGCAGCGTTGTTTAGTAGACAATGCGCATGACCCAAAACCTACCTGCAGGTGAGAAGGCCATTTTATAGAGCAAAATTGACAAAGGGTCTCATGATACAGAAGAATTCTGTAATGGCCCACTGATACAGATATTTACCAGCTAGTTCAAATACCATATGTAAGACGTCAGTATTAGGAGCGGTAAGGCCAAAAGAAAGAAACAAATCTTGTAACGTTATCTACAGGGCCAACAACCTACGTCATCAATATGCTAACATGCACATAGCTGCGACTGTATTGTCTGTTCGGATTTATGCCAAACGCATGAAGCGTGCATAAATGCAGTGAAAAATCAGTAAATGCATCAAACATGCCCATTTTTTGTGCTGTTTTTCACCAAATAAAATGCAAACTCCATACACATAGTTACTGAGCAGACTTTGACAGATTACGCTTAAATGATTGGTAGTATTCAATATCAACACGGATGGTCGAAGTGTCTAAATATCATTCATGTTTCAGAAGCCCGATATTTCGAAAGACATGCATTCCGCATGTCAATGAAATTTGTTAAGTTAATATTCTGAATTTTCTGAAAACCCTAGTTAATTCAGCAAGATTCTGAAAAATAAGTTACTGACGAAAATACGTGTCATCATCATCGTTATGATAGGCTGTAAGGAATGAGCTAGTATCTGACTTTATTTGTGGTTCTGGAATCATAAACGTCTGCAAATTCGAGTCGTGTATGTTGGGAACTTGCGGGTGAAAATAAGGGAAATAGATAAACTTTCAGGGGAGATAACTTGCAGGAAGATGACTCTTTCAAAATTATTTTGCCTCCCTTCTGAAACTACCTTTTACTACCTCTTTGGTTAATAGTAGACCTCAATTATTCTTTCTCTGACGTTTCTTGCCACGACATTTGAAAATAGAAGTTCAGTTTTGCTACTTATATTCTGTTCTGGAGTTGACTATAGTAATGGCGTAAATAATGAAACCGTTGAGCTCCTAAAAATTTATATTTTACAAAGTAATCGTCTTCATCACAAAAGCATGCCTATATAATTTTGACCCCCATAACCCACTTTTATATAGTAAAACTGGGGTTTAAAGGGTATATTATTTTTCTTATTTCTGCTCAAAAACATAGATTGTGGGTACTTGTTAGAACCGCCTCGGCGAGGCGGAACGATACCCACAATCTATATTTTGAGCAGAAATATGAAAAAATATCAGAATTTTTTATCTGATTTTTTATTTTTTTTTTTATTTTTTCTTTTTGGTGGTAAAATTTTCAGTATATTTGAATAGGCGTGTTTTCGTAATGGATATCTCTTCCATAAGTGCCCTATAATAATTCAGCTAGTCTGATTTGGCCGGTAACTTCTAAAAGAGCGTGCGTTTTAAATGATTACCGGAAGTCACTTTCACAATAGGGAACTTCCAATTTAGATGTCTTGTTGAGAAGCTGCAACAAAAATATCGATCAAAACACAGTGTACCTGGGATTATGCAAAGTTCGTCATTCTAGGAATATATCAGCATAAATACTCACATCGGATCCACTCACTCTTATCCTCGATAACTGATTAGCGTATAGTGTTTTAATTTCAAAACAAAAACAAACTAGTAAATATACGTATATGAGATTTATGCGCAACACAAAAATATAGAGAGATGCAGATAAACAGACAAACATAAAGAAAGAAAAACGATAACAAGCCTATTATCTATTTCTTCATTAAATATGTTTTGTTTCATTTTGGACATTTTATTTTCTTTTTAGTTGCCCACAAAGAAACTTTGATATTATAAAACAAATGTTTGAACAAAGTACATATACGTGAAATAATACATTTTTAGGGAGTTTACTGTTTTGATTTGAGCATAATTCGTTTCAAATTAATTTTCATACCATAATGCAATGTTGTTGTTTTTTTTTTTTTTTTTTTTGTTTTTTTTTTGTTTTTGTTTTTGTTTTTTGTTTTTTTTTTTTTTGTTTTTTTTTTTGTTGTTGTTGTTTTTTGTTTTTGTTTTTTTTTTTTTTTTTTGTTTGTTTGTTTTTTTGTTTTTTGTTTGTTTGTTTTTTTTGTTTTCTTTTGTTTTTTGTTTTTGTTTTTTATTGATTTATATTCTTTTTCTGAACCGCTGTGCTTAAAATGAATAACGAAATGGCCTGAGAGAAGGTCATAATAATTACAAAAATTCATTATGACGGCGAGAAGGAACGGAACTAAGCTGTAAAATTAAAAGGCATTATGCGATGGTATGTTAGAATAATACTGCCCTTTCAACAGTATCATAGCAGTGTCGGGCCGGCTGTTTTTATTTATGTCTGTATTTGTAGTTTTCTTGGATCACTCCTGCACGATTTATTTTGATGCCTGTCACAAAGTATAACAAAAGAATGCTCAATGGTAATGCCAATTTTTAAAAAAGTACACCTGACACATGTTCTGAATTGAAGATGTCTTGCTGGTTTCTAATCTAATGATTTTGAAACATTTCTCAACCGATCACAATTTTATATGATAACGGAATATTATGTATCTCCTAATCCTTTACCACTCTCTGGGTAAATTCAGCAGACGACAAATTTCTGATATTTTTCTTACTTTTCCCAGAAAATAGGCTTTGATCATTCAGGCAAATTATTTGCATGAAATATTCAAGTCTATTTACTACGTAGAAAGTAAGAACAATATTTCAGAATGTCGTCTGCTGAATATATTACCCAGCATGCTAAACGTTATATGTGTAAAATGTGCTGATGAAACATTCTTTGGTCATAGACACTGTGTTAAGACAGGAATATTTTATCAATTTTCTAACTATTATTGGGTCAGTGATTGACACATATACCAAAAAGGTCAGCAGCATATTATCATCATAAAAATGTATGTAAAATGAATACGTCTTAGCATATCTCTAGACAGCCATTTTAAACAGAATAGAAACAATTACTTCATTTCTCCACGAGGCATATCCTGTAGGTATTCCTCAGAAGCGCCCCTAATGAGTAATCAAAACAAATGGACTAGCGCATAACAAAACCAACAAAATGGCATGTGCGCCCAGCGAAGACTCAGATCAGCCGGGGCATCCGCCCAGTCTGATCAGAGTCTTCGCCGTCCGCATGAAGAAAGCTTTGATCCCTAGCTACCCATTGAGCGCACAGCAATGAGTCTGATCAGACTGAGCGGATGCCCAGGTTGATCTGAGTCTTCAGTTGGTGCACATGCCATTATGTAGGTTTTGTGTTCTAGGAGATCTAGTACTGATGAGTTAGGAAGCCTTCATGCGGACTGAACAAATTATATGTCTAAACCGCGGCAGAAGTAAGAACGAGGATTGTGGCCACGTAAATCGATTTAAGTTCCCTCCCTCCCCCCCCCCTCCCCCCACCCACCCATCCCCGGGACCGTTCCACGGCGGTTTTTCTGCCATGGTTTATTTTTGTTATAGTTCGTCTTTGAATGTGTGTGTCGCTTACATCTTTTTGTTTTGGATAGCCATTTGGCCACTTTGTGGAGAAGTAACTGTCCGTTTGGCTTTCTGCTAGTGATGTTTCCATTAGGGTTCAGTTATTTCGTGTTTGTGTTTCTTTCCCTCTGATGTCTCTGATGGGAGGTGTGTATCGATTCCTGATCATTGCCTTCCTTTCTAATTTGTAATGTGCTCGCTCTTTTTTGGAGAAGTGAAAAAACTATCTTGATACCCATCTTATCCATTTTCACCATATAATATGGGAAATTAGAAAGCTATTAAGAATATTAAAATAATTTTATCTTGTAAATTAGGCGTTGGAAGTAAAAAAAAAAATAAAAAAAAAAATAAAAAAAAAACAACTTTTTTTTTCCTAAACACTGAAAAAATGGAAAGTTCTAATACGAGTATAATTAAGGACAGTGGCACATATTCATAATGCATTGCCTTGAATATTCTGAAACAATATGTTAGAATTGTTTGTTGTTCTATTATACTAATGCCTAAACCGCTTACAACTAAAAAGTTTATATATAAACTTTTTCAAACACGAATCACAAAAAGAGAAAATGTGTAGCGACCATAGAAATTTCCCGTATTTAATCATTGTGCAGTTTTTGTTTTGAGTTTTCTAGGGCTCAGTGAACCCATTCCGGAATCTTATAACATCGAGTCAAAGTCAGTGATAGTGGGGGTATGCAGCCTAGCAAACTACAGTCGACTCTCGTTATCTCGAACTCGCTTATCTCGAATAACCGCTTATCTCGAAGTAAAAATCTGGTCCCTGTTTTAACACAGAGATCTACCAACAAGCAACAAAATATTGTGAAAAAGAGGAGAAATTGCTCCTTAGGAGCAATTTCTCCTCTTTTCCACAATATTTTCAATATATCTCTAACTTAGGAGTCAAATTAAAGATCCATTCTGTTAAAGGTGGTTGTTCGATTAATTGTTTTCCTCAGTTCCGCAAATCTGATATGTCGAAGTACGGATATCTCGAAGTGTTTCATAGAGTCCCTTGGATTTCGAGATAACGAGAGTCGACTGTATATCGTTACCATAGGAAGAGTTTCAAAAAAAAAAAATACAGTTGACTCTCGTTATCCCGACCTCGCTTATCTCGAATAACCGCTTATCTCGTAGTGAAAATCTGGTACCTGCCAAAAGATAAAACTCTAACAACAGGTAACAAAATATATGGAATAGAGGAGAAATTGCTCCAAAAGAGTAATTTCTCCTTTTTTCCACAATATTTTCAATATATCTGGAATATCTAGAGCCCAATTACATATACATTTGTTCAATGTGGTTGTTTGATTTATTTTTTTTTTCCTCAATTCTGATATATCGAGGTACGGATATCTCGAAGTATTTCAGAGAGTCCCTTGGAATTCGAGATAACGAGAGTCGACTGTATAAGTGAAGATACTCCGGAAATGCCACAATCGCGGAGAACAGCCCTGCCCCCGCCCCCAACCTCCCCACAAAGCACTAAAAATGGGAAAGAAGAGGATCAAATAAGGACAAAACAAACGTCACATATGAAACTAGAGATGTACAAACAAAGAAGAACTGCTATAGAAGAACCGTCTTCGAACGGTCAGTAGGAAAACTGCTAGGGGTAGGGGGCTTAAACCCGTTTTATTCGCGCGAAACCGCATCTTTATCTCCTCCGATTTTTGTTCTTTTATGTTTTTTTTTTGTTTTGTTTTTTTTTTTTCCTAAGGAGCAATTTCCCCTCTTTCCCACAATATTTTCAATATATCTCTAACTTCATGAGTCCAATTACATATATATTTGTTAAATGTGGTTGTTCGAATAATTTTTTCCTCAATTCTGCAAATCTTATATGTCGAGGTACGGAAGTCCCTTGGAATTCGAGATAACGAGTCGTCTGTATTCAGATAAGGGTATATGCGAACAGTAAAGCTTCAGATCGCGGTCTGATCAAGGTTTTTGCTGTCCGCTTACAGAATCATCACATACTCAAAAATCTATCTGAGTACAACAATAGTCAAGGCCAGAGTATATGGTTTCGCTGAATTGGTGCTGTTCAGATTCATGTATATTTATACCCGTAGACAGACACCTTTCTCAGTCATAATCTGTATCTGATCCTGATTGGATATTCTCTCTATTTGTTGGGATATAGTTGTACTAAAATAAAATTTAGAACATAAATGAGGTATACGACTGGTTCATGTGCACTTTGTTGCGAAACATCTAAAAATGAATAAACAATCAAAGAAGGACACTTCAACTGATAGGCAGACATATGGGACAGTCAGTATGGGCAGATAAATACTGCTGCACCTTTTCCCATAATATACCTTACTAACCCTAAAAATTTGGGACACCTTGACTCTTTATCATACTTGTCCAAAAATTTAAATACGTTCGTATTACCATTTGTCGATATATCTAAAACCGTTGGGTGAATGACAAGCAGTATAGACCCTATCAAACGCCATAGTACGCGACGTTTGATTTGTGCCTGCACAGTTTGCTGAGACCTATCTGTTCCAATACTTTTTGTGTAAATAAGATAAGTAATGATACAGAAAATGCTTGCTTTAACGTATGACCACTGCAGGATCCGGTCGGTCTGCGCATCCGTGCAAACTACAGACAACCCTCTTTATACCGACACTCGATACAACGACAGAAATCGTTATAATGACAAGTTGACTATCACAAAACCTTCGCTAAAGAGGTAACAATTAGTCACAAATTATGCAAGAATATTGTATTTAATAATTCAAAGAAACATATATTTTGGATATTTGTTAGAATCGCCTCACTGAGGCGATTCTAACAGATATCCAAAACATATGTTCTATGGGGAAATAAGAACAAAACAAGGTCTTTCTTACATATCATTCTGTCCATTAAGGATTCTTTACAACAGCAGGTTTATTTTAAAGGCAACAAATTAGGAAACAAATGCTGTCGTTGTAACGAGGGTTCACTGTATTAGTGAAGATACCCAGGAAATGCCACAATCACGAGACCTAACCCTCCCAAGGCACCAAAACAAGGAGAGATTAGAAACAAATAAGGATAGAAAAAAAACGCAAAATGTTAAACCACAGACGCACAAACAAAGAATTGCAATAGAGGGACCGCCTTAAAACGGTCAGTAGGAAAACTGCTAGGGCAGTCTGATGAGTCCATTCGGTTGTCAACAGTAGATTCTGCCTTATCCGAATTTCCTGCAGGAAATGGGCAGCGATCGGGGACTTCGCTGTTCTCATATAAGCCGTAGCTCATTAATGAGCAACACGACTCGTATTAACCGTTGTCTTGCTGAATAAATTAAGATGCCACGCCTATTTCTAATTTTCAGCCAATCAGATTACTTGATCTGGAATCTTGCTATAAATTCACATACTTAATGGCAAACAGTGCAGATCCAGATCAGTTGGCTTCTTAAGAAGCCAACTGATGTGGATCTACACTGTTTGCAAAGGCAGGGTATATACGGGTTCAGCAGAACAAGGGTTAAATTAACAAGTGCCATTGACCTGTTAAAAAATAGGGCATAAGCAATTTAGATATTAGGATGGATATGGCGGAGACAAACAAAAGATAGCATAGAAGATGCAAATGAAGAACAGCAATCACAGGTTGTAGATAGAATACCGTGAGCTAATGATACTAGTAAAATAGTGAAGGAGTTGTCCAGGAAGAGCCACAATCACAGAACATAGCCTACCAATGACACCAAGACGACGAGCAAACAAACCATGACAGACAGTACACATGAAACAAATAAATCAAAAGCAAAGTGATCAACTTCCTCAACATTCCTTAATCCTTCTCTTGCTTAACACGACATACCCTGTCTTGGCAAACAGTGAAGAAGCAAACTGATCTGGATCTGCACTGTTTGTCATTAAATATATGAATTTCTATCAAAAACCCGGATCAAGTAATCTGATTGGCTGGAAACTAGAAGTGGGCGTGGTATCTTAATTTATTCAACAAGGTAAGGGTTAAACCACTTGCATGTATTCTAAAATGAAAGACCTTTTAGAGCAATAAACATACACCAAAAATCACAATACAGTCAGACATGTCTTTAAGGCTACCTCTATTAAGAAATCACCTGTCTTGAAAGACCACTATTTTAGATACAAAGGTAAAGAAGTGGAAATTCACCTGTATTAAGCAAGCACCTGTTTTAAGCAACCCATTTTTTTGCTTTCCCATAAGTGCTTGCTTAGCACAAGTTCTACTGTAGCTTATTAAGGGCCGAGTGTTTTTACCTAGACTAACTAATTTGGCCAGTTATGCCTTACCAGTTACCGCCACATATTTCTTCAAGAATCCCTGAGTGGACTCAATAATTACACCGGACTACAAAACATAAAACAACACAACATATAGTGATGTCCTACGATATGTACGGCCGACACATGGCTTAACAACAGATGTAGTGCAGATGAATTCTAAAGGCAATGACCCTTGAGAGGAATGCACATACACTAAAACTAAAAATGAAAAACAAAAATCCTGAGTGTCGAGTTTTCTGGGTCGGACCAGCTTGTTTCGGCCATTGAGTCCTTAATTAACAGTGACCCTCACATAAGTTTAAAACAAATCAACGGAAGTGGCTCAATTCAATTATCACAGACGAAGCCAACTTATCTGGATCTGCACTGTTTGACATTCAGTATATAAATTTATGTCAACAATCTGGATCAAGTTACCTAATCGTCTGAAAATTAGGTGTGCCATCTTAATTATTCAGCAGGAGAAGGGTTAACTGTTGCGTTATTTTATGTTTCAAAAGAATAGAAGTGGAGAAATCCCAAAAATACCGCAACCAGGAAGCACCACCTCCTCCAAGAGGCACCAAAGGAAGACGAGATGAGGAACAATGACGAAATAAATGTTACATATGAAACCACGATACACAAATACAAAATTGTAACATACGAACCGCCTTGGAAAGGTCAGGAGAAAAAAACTAGGCGAGTGGATACGGAGGAAGCAGTTTTACTTGCGCGAAACATCACCCTTAATTCTGATGCAGCTCCAAATATAATCGCAAACACTGTTGTAAAACAAAGCAAAGGGCTCAATGGCGATCTGAAGCCAGAATACAAGAAAACCACAAAGGACATGATGGGTCGCATCACGAAAACATACGTATATAATTTTGACCCCCTTAAACCCCACTTTTATATGGTAAAACTGGGGTTTACTGGGGTATGTATTAGTTTTCTTATTTCTGCTCAAAAAAGATAGATTGTGAGTACTCGTTAGAACCGCCTCGTCGAGGCGGTTCTAATGAGTACCCACAACCTATGTTTTGTGCAGAAATATGAAAACTATCAGAATTTTATATCTGATTTTTATTATTTTTTTTATTTTTTTATTTTTTTTTTTTTTTTTTTTTTTTTTTTTTTTTTGTTCATGTTTTCTTAATGGGACCACAGACATTGATAATCAAGCGCCTACCTTCTGAGACTGAGGGTTGAGCAATCATTTAGTCTAAGGAACCGACTCACCTTTGTGCAATTTTACAAATTTTCCAATTAACAGTGTTAAATAAGTGCATGCAGTACATTATTGAAGCCTCAACGTCAGAACACGTACCTTCGACATGCACGCCGAGCGAAAATTCAGATACGCCTGCGCATTCGCGCTGTCTGACCAGAATCTTCCCTGGGTGCAGTAGGACAGCCAAGAATGCAAGATTTCTTTATGGGGGTAACGGATACTCTGATCAGACTACATGTAAGCAGGCTGAGTGGAGTCTTTTCATCACGAAAACATGCCTACATAGTTTTGACCACCTTAAACCCCACTTTTATATAGTAAAACTGGGGTTTATAGGGGTATACATTTTCTTATTTCTGCTCAAAAACATAGATTGTGGGTACTCATTAGAACTGCCTCGACGAGTACCCACAATCTATGTTTCCAGCAGGAATATGAAAAATATCAGTTTCTATCTGAAAATTTTCAGTTTTTGGAAGTGAAATTTTCTATATATTTGAATAGGCGTGTTTTCGTAATGTTAGGCACACATGTCACTTTTTACGTTTTCTCACGTTGAGGCGCTTTTGTTTTTATTTTTCTGTATAACTATATGATGACATATAGTGCAACCTTTGTCGACATAGTTTACATTTGCGATAACGTCTCCAATGTCATCTTATACTCCGATAGCTTGTGCATTGCTCGTTAGTTCTTTGAACTTACATTGAAACAAGCTTAAGCCACAGTCTCACTGTCGCATAATGAGGGCTAGGTTTTACTATGTTTGTTTTTTTTTTAAATGTAGCAGAACAGCAATATACGTAATAAAACGTAGTGAAAACGTATTACATACGACTATATATGGCTACATACGAGACCCAGCTACGTTTGTTTTGAAAGTTTCAACAAATACGTGGCATTTCGGTATACGTAGCGTATGCAAAGCAAAAACGTGGTATAACATACTAAAACATAGAAGAAACGTATTCAATACGTACACATACGTAATAGGCAATATACCGGGAGGTCATCTACGTATTACTACGCATCATCTACGGTTGCCTACATTTTCCTACGTTTTGCTATGTTTTATTCTACGGTTTATTACGTTTCAGTAGGTTTTGGCACGAGCGTAGATATTGCTAGTATCACTTTGTATTATTGCGCACTAGTACGATTAGTTAAGTTTCACTACGTTTGACTATGATTTTGGTAGCATCATGAACTGAATACCAACATTGACTTTCACTTCAAACATGTACAGGTTCTGACAACGATGGATGTAGGCCAGCTACAATTCATGGACGCTGCTTTAGCTCTTAACATAAATTTGATGCAAAATAGACTGTTTTTTTGTACATGTGGGAGAAAGAAGAAGAAGAAAGAAGAAAAGATAAGAGAAGGAGGAGAACCATCTGGGTGAGAGGGTGGCTCACTCGCAGATCCCAGTTTGGAATATATGAACAGTTGATGGAGGAACTGAGGAGGGAAGATGCAGGTGCTTTTGACGTGAAGGCATCCTGCAATCTAACGGTCAAAAAAGCTGATCACCTTTGGTTTTGTTGTGACAACAAGTTCGAATTGTTTCGTCATGGGTATTTTCGATCACGTAATTATCCATCCCGGACACTACAAACCCTATTAAAACATACTGAATCGTACGTAAACGTATCGAAACGTAACAGGGATCTGGTAAAACATATCGAAACGTAGAAGGCACCTAGTAAAACATATCCATCTCTAGTAAACGCTTGACACAAAACCGTTTAATAACCGGGTACTACGAAGTAAATCGTAATTAAACGAACTAATTAGAAACATATTAGAAACGGAGTAAAACCTAAATCCCTACAAAACTGGGAAAAAATTTGGCCAAACTTAGGGATGTGAAATATAATAAAACCTAGCCCTCAATATGTAACAGTGAGACTGGGGCTTTAACCCGTTTAGCGCTTATCACAACTGAAGCAGACAATATTTTGAAATATTTGTTTTACTTCTATATTTTTCAAAGAAATCTAGGCTTTGCAGACGATTCACCTGGAATAGCAATACTTATTTTCTTTGAGAAATAGAAAAAAAATGTACTTTCGTCTGCTAGAAATTTTGCTTGGCGCTTTAATGGTTATTAGGTTGCTGATAAAGGTAGACCACATATTGTTTGGAGATGCTGAAAACGGAAATTGAGGATGACAGTGATAAATGATCATTGAACTTTGATTTTTAGTGTAACGATGCAGGTTGAAGACAAGTTTCTGTGTTTATAGTTCAGCAAATGAAGTGTATTTCTCTTATACGGGCCATCAGGCGGCTTCTCTATTCATTTCAAAATATAACTTTGGCTTGAAATCACATCTGCAGGAAGGTATATCCGAGTTGTATGGCTTTTATTGGTAATATTGGTTGCTCGGAACAATTCAGTTGTGTGTGTGTGTGTGTGTGTGTGTGTGTGCGTGTGCGCGTGTGTGTTTTATTGTTTGTTTTTAGTTGACGTTTTACGGCCCAGACAACCAGTTAGGGTCATGTCGAGCCGGTCATCTTACCTAACCACACTTTTTCTGGGCAGGCTTAGTCCTCTATGCGGTTAACCAGTATTTGTGCATATTATTTCGCCAGAAGCTGACAACTGCCCTTCATGAATCAGCGGAATGGAGAAAATGACCCCAGAAAATATTCCATGATCAATCGCTACGAAAGAATGTTGCTGGACCCAACGGGGATCGAACCTGCGACCGTCTGATTACCAGTCGAACGCGCATCTGACTTAGCCACCCAGGCCGACTCGGAACAATTCAAAAGCATTGTTAGTCGATACAACACGAATCCGTATGCGGCAAACTGCATATATGGTTGTTGACCCAAATAAAGTTAACCTTTACTACTAGTCTTTTTGCAGAAAAGGTTAAAGATTTATATATCCTTCTCGTTACTCGAGCATTATGTCCTGTGTTGTTTTGGGTCAATATTTTATAATACAGTAACCCCATAAAGTTCACGAATTTTGATGCATGTATGTGCATCGTGTCCGATAGCTCAATTACATTTGAATAGCGAAAAAAGCACAATAGCCTGCGTGTCTGAAGACCTTCCCTATTCATATAATTAAGTACGCATTCTTTTTAATAACATAAGATTACATCAGTTTTTAATGGCAGATTCAATCTGTCATTCTTCCTTGCCACGCACGGTTTTAGAGAAAGTGGCTTGACTACTATTCATTTTCGTATTTTTCCGCGCACAAAAGTAGACCCAATGTTTCAATGTGTGTATATTAGTACGCCATTGACGAGCTGTCCATACAAAAGTAGTGCAACTTGTGCCTGATCTATGGCGAGAGTCGCTGAGAAAACCCACCTTAATATATGTGTGAACATCAAAGGCGCAGATCAGCCTGTGCGTCCGCGCAGGCTGATCAGCGCCTTTGTTGTTCGCTATAGCTCGTTTTTTTTTTTTTTTTGTTTTTTTTTTCGACGAAGAAGCGTCTCACAAACTTAAATGGAGAACAGAATGATACCGGGACTTTATTAGTTTTTCATAAAATCTGTCATTTCAGGGCTATTCAGCCCTTTGATATAGGAAAGGCAGCATGATAAGCAAGACAAGCGAATATACCTTAGAAAAATATGTTTTATGGTTGTTATCTTACGCCTACAAGACCACAACCATAAAGCATAATTACCCTAATGTACTGAAAGCAGAAGTGAGATCGTTATCACACACACACACACACACACACACACACACTTTGATAATGATGGCTGGCTTTTACACAGCAAAAGCAGCTCAAATATAGTCTCATAAAAAACTCGATTGTGAATCAGCCCATCATGAAAACATACCTACATGATTTTGACCTCCTAAAACCCCACCTTTATACAGCAAACCTGGGGTCTACAGGGATATTTTTTTTCTTACTTCTGCTCAAAACATAGATTGTGGGTACTCTTTAGGACTACCCCGCTTGTAACTGACTTTTGTATCTGAAAACTTTCAGTTTTGTTGGTGGTGAAATTTTCAGTATATTTGAATAGGCGTGTTTCCGTAATGCGAGCACTAAACAGAAACAGTTTCGTGAATAGTGGTTGACGGGAAAATAGCCTTGGAATGGTCATTAGCAAGACTCGTCGGACATGATTCACATTTCTTTCCACAAACATATTTCCGAAATTACTGAATAGAACGTAATCAAACTTTCTACAAATGAAACATATTGTGAAAAAGTGTGTTGCGTACGAAATACGATTTGTAAGTTGTCAAAATTATATTAACAGCCAATAAGCTACAATTTGTGTCCCAATATGATCTCCTTGATATGTACTGACCGAAAATTCAAGACATTTATTACTTACTACAATCTCTTTCTTGTCTTGAATCATTACATGTATAGTAGTGACTGTTTTTCATTGTTAGGGGGTATCGTTCCCATATCTTTGAAAAACTGATCTTTTGTCAACAAATACAACAATATCTATACATGATATCTGCTACTTCTTTAATGGCTACCCAACTGGTACCCCAACATGTAATATCTTCTACAGAGCTAAGTCCCATTTTCCCAACCAGCAAACCGCTGCATATGGGTACCAGGTACATATATAAAAAAGATTGTATCGATCAATTGCGATTAGAATTTGCGCAAAGCATGATTAAGCTCTATTTGGTGGGGTGCTTGGTATTACTGGGCCTAAACAGGGCCCGTGGTGCCAATACAACTGTTGGTAAGTTTATTGTGCTTTTTCACTGTTCTCCCAACATAATATATTCTTGGTGCCAAAATAATTAAGAAATGAATGTTATTAGCATATTTAATATTGTATTTACATATTTACTTTTTTTTTATTCTGCACATGTTTTCAATAAAAAAGTGTTGGTCAGTTTTACATCAAATAGTTAATAATATTTCTTTTATGCTTTTCAGTGAAATATAGAGATTCTCGGATAATTTCAATGTTTCAAACAAAGAAATTACGACTTTCGATTTTCACTTTTTGACACTATTTTTTTTTCTTGAAATCAAATTACTCAGAGGTTCAGGGTCAAAGACATCGCCAAAAGGTTTAAGACGGAGTATACTTGCCTGAAATTATGTGAAGAGGTTAACGTTAGAACCGCTGACGTCACTTACTGCGCTGACATAACTCTTTTTCTGCACGCCACGTCAAGCGGACTATCACCTACTGCTGCATTTTGTCTGTGTCCATTTCTTGCGTTGTATTGCTTTAAAATTTATTTGGCTTCATTTTCTAGGGACAAAACTACGTACGTTTTGTGCCCAATATTATACCCCTGAACAAGACCAAATTGACGCGAAACGGCTAGGAAAAAGGGTTAATTTCCCGACGTAAGTGTCGAAGAGAGGGTAGAAATATTATTATTGTGAATAAAAGCATAAAAGAAACAGAAATTTTGATTTTCTCAGTGCAATATCGAATATTATTCCACTCATGACCACCAAAACTGGCTATCGCCACTCGTGAAAATACTACATTTGGTGCTCATTCGGTGAAATAAAATTCGATCTTACACTAAAAACATCAAATATTCTCTATATCATCAATTTCATATAACACATAAGCCGCACTATTAGAAAAGAATTATTATCGCATATGCGGACAAGAAAGGCTTAGATCTGTGTGGGTATGTATGCACTGTGACCAGGGTCTTTTCTGTCTTCTTAGAACTGCTGGATACTGAACAGGATACATCACGAAAACATGCCTATATAATTTTGACCCCCTCAAACCCCACTTTTATATAGTAAAACCGTGGTTTACAGGGGTATACATTATTTTTCTTATTTCCGATCAAAAACATAGATTGTGGGTACTCGTTAGAACCGCCTCGGCGAGGCGGTTCTAACGAGTACCCACAATCTATGTTTTGAGCAGAATAATGAAAAATATCAGAATTTTTATCTGAAAATTTTCATTTTTTTTTTTTTTTTGGTGGTAAAATTTTCAGTATGTTTGAATAGGCTTGTTTTCGTAATGAGTCTCTAGCTATATTCGGGGTTAAATGTGTAAGGAACATTTTCTCTCGTTGTGGCTTGTGAGGTTCAACTTATTTTATACATTGCTCATAAAAAAGAAATCTATATTTTCTCACTTGTGTGTTTGCACATAGAAGGCTTTAGCGCTCAAGTAGTATTAAAAGCAGGCGCAAAATTATCAACACTTGTCTCCACGTTTATAAAAATAAGACTTGAAATTCAAATTGTCTAAATTGAAAAGAGAAACATTATATTCTGTGGAAAAAAATAAGAACAAAGCTTCTAGAGAAATCATCTGGGCAAGTCAAATAAGTTCCTCTAAAGCAGCTTTCTTTATTAAAAATGTTTGAAAGTCTTGAATATGTAACTGAAAAAAATCTGGTGAAATGCGCAATGAGTTCTTGTTCATTCCTACATGTTTACTAATTCACAGTTGTCTTTTTTTTTTCTTGGAAAATTAAGAAAATTATCATCAATTTGTTGTCAGTGGTAACGGCTTAGTAAGAAATCACCATATGAGAGTTCTTATTAAGAGGAGTAACCCTGGAGAGTAGAGCATGTTAAAGTTTAAGCATATGTGGCATATATTTTGTATTTGTGATAATATATGTAGAATGTATGTTCCATACAAATACTCTATTGTTACTCACGAACGTGCTGCCTGACTCCTTGTGCTAGTCGTGGTTGACGCCAGGAACTGGACTCCAAAACAAAACGTTTGCGGTCATTTTGTAGGTCTGAATGCAGTCCTGATATTAGAATAATTCTATTTCCTAGGAGACTGACTTTCAAAGTAAGGGAACTTGTGCGTGGTATATGCAATGCGTAAGGAGATTGGCTATCTGCATTCCTTTATTCTTTTATTTAAAGTTGTATTAAACTTCTTGGTTGAGTTCAGTTGTCGCGTCTGAAAGGGCAATGAACGCCAGCGCACTGACATTTAATTTCGATTGTTTTGATTTTGTCATTTGTCTGTGCTTTTTGCAATTATGAATTTATTTATATTTTTTTTTTAAATATTGTTATACTATTTCCCGCTGGAGGACTTTCTTTATAGAGGTTGGTCTTTTCAGTCTCAGATATAAGATATATGAAATAATAAATAATTATTATTATTGGACTGTTGGAATGAAGTATATTTTTCTTATTTATCGATGTGTAAACTCCGGCGGATCACTCACAAACTGAATAAAGCGGGATTAACTTTAAGCTTGTGAGTGGTTCACCCACCTCTGCACATAGATAAAATACACAAAACCGAAATTTCATTACTTATAATTCCAACTTTGACATTAAAATGTTACAAACATTGCCAAAAAATGTCAACATTTTGATACGGCGGAAGGAATATAGATCGACAGAGATTCCTGCGCTGGATTTTATTGAAGTGTAAAACTTTTCCTTCAACCAATAAAATGCGTGAAATGTGTATAAAGATGTGTTAAAAGATGAAGAGTTGGAATCATTTTACCATATATATTCAAAAGTATTTAGGGGAAAGTATAAACTTTCAAGGGAGGAAACTCTGTCAGAATGGTTTTGCCTCCCTTCTGAAAAGGGGGTCTTCTCTAAAAGGAAAGAATTTGCTCCCTTTGGGGAGCAAATTCTTTCTATTCAGAGTAGACCCTGTAACAGAATGGACCTTGTATGCAGGGAAGCAAAGACCAAGTTATAAAGCTATCCCCATTCTAAGACGTGACGGGAAAATCAACCAAGGTCGTCCAATCCCAATCTACTCTCTTTAACAGGAGACAAACCCTCCCATGGTCATATGACATCAAACACATGACTTCAAAACAATGATATTTATTAATCAGAACACACTTAAGATATATATGTTTATATTATTGATATCGGGACGCTGGGAAGAGCGCTAATCTAAAAATGATACGATGCGCAGTGCACGAAAAGGGCGCTTATACCATAAGCAAACAACGAATGCTCAGGCCAGTCTACTCATTCACGCAGTTCGGTCGTCTCCGTTCCTTGATATAATTTACAGTATTCGCGTTCTCTGGAAACTGACAGCGAAGCCCCTGGTCAGACTGTGTGATTGCGTAAGCTGATAGGGCATTCGCTGTCCTCGTATGGTATAAGGGACATTTTCCTGCATTTTGAATCATAGTCGCCGGAAACCTATGAGAAAACGGTCCTTACGACATGTACGCCCAGCGAAGATTTTGATCAGACTATGCATTCGCGCAGTCTGATCAGAATCTTCACTGGGCACATTTTGGATAGCTAAGCCAAGGATGTAAAGTTCCTTCATGCGTACAACGAAGACTTTGATCGGGCTGTTCGAATGCACAGGCTGATATCAGAACTAACTTTGTTTGGCACACGTCATGTCAGAGGGTACATTTTCTCCCGTTTCGGCCCATATGTGTTTGTTATTGACACAGATATTGCTTGACCAAATTAAACTTAAAGGCTCCATATTGCTCAAAAATAGACATTTCGTTATCCAAGAAAGGTTTGATACAGTGGTATATGATATAAATACAATCATAAAATGTGGCACCTAAAATTTAAGTTCTTGACATGGATCGAAAATGAAATGATTTTTTATCGTATAAAAAATCATTTCATTTTTGATCCAGTTTAAAAACGAGGGACTAACTGAAATTTTACAGACTGCCAAATGCCACATTTTACGATGGTATTAATACCATATATCAATTTATTAAACCTTTCTTAAAGAAAACATATCTATTTTTGAGGAATATGGAGCCTTTAAGCCTTTTTTCTAGTATTGCAATATTTACCCTAAATAGTTGGATAGCTATAAGCAGACCCAGATCAGGTCTGCTCCCAATGGCCATTCTAGTATAATGTATTATACGACTCACAGGGTCTTCATGCATTTCTTCTAATTTATGATAAGTGAAATCATCAGCTTATGGTTTTGCCGGTTGTTCTTTTATCAACAGTTTTCTTTTTCGATATTTGCCCCTTAACTTATAGATTTCTTTAGTTACCTTATTACGAGTTTAAAAGTATAACCCGGTCTCAGCTTGAAACCCCTCATATCACACTCCCACCTATCACTGCACGAGAGAATACGTTTCGATACACATGTAAAGGGTACGTCTTTATCTGAGGTGCGTTTAAGTCCATTGTTTCGTCATATGAATCATGTGATATCTTGATGTAGAGTCAGATAAGAAGAACCTCTTCACAACATGGTTGAAGTTTTTTGTAACATAGGTCAAGTCATATGACTTAATCTTGCAACATCTGTCAAAAACAAAATGGAGTCTAGCCATGCAACATTTTTAAGTGGTACAGATATACTTCAGGGACGGCACATTACGAAAACATGCCTATTCAAATATACTGAAAATTTTACCACCAAAAAAAATGAAAATTATCAGATAAAAAAATCTAATATTTTTCATATTTCTACACAAAACATAGATTGTTGGTACTCGTTAGAACCGCCTCGACGAGGCGGTTCTGACGAGTACCCACAATGTATGTTTTTGAACAGAAATAAGAAAAATAATGAATACCCCTGTAAACCCGAGTTCTATTATATAAAAGTGGGGTTTAAGGGGGTCAAAATTATATAGGAATGTTTTCGTGATGAACTCTCAAAACGGATTAACCTTGAAAGGATAGAATTTGCTCAACTTGAAAGTAATTTCTTTTCATTCAGGGTAGATCCGTTTTAGAGCTTAGAGCTTTATAGACAGAAAAGCAAACAGGAAATCACAAACGTTGTCTCGTAAAAATGGCGGGCACTTTACCAAGTGTATCGAGTACCCATTACGAAAACATGCCCATTCAAATATACTGAAAATTTTACAACCCAAAAATGAAAATTTTCAGATAAAAACTTCTGATATTTTTTTGTATTTCTGCTCAAAACATAGATTGTGGGTACTCGTTAGAATCGCCTCGACAAGGCGATTCTAACGAGTACCCACAATCTATGTTTTGAGCAGAAATAAGAAAAATAATGTATACCCTGTAAACCCCAGTTTTACTATATAAAATTGTGGTTTAAGGGGGTCAAAATTATATAGGCATGTTTTCGTGATCCCTTAAATATATCATCACGAAAACATACCTATAATATTTTGACCCCCTTAACCCCACTTTTATATAGTAAAACTGGGGTTTACAGGGGTTAACATTATATTTCTTATTTCTGCTCGAAAACATAGATTGTGGGTACTCGTTGGAACCGCCTCGTCGAGGCGGTTCCAACGAGTACCCACAATCTATGTTTTGAGCAGAAATATGAAAAATATCAGAATTTTTTATCTGAAAATTTTCAATTTTAGGTGCTTAAATTTTCAGTATATTTGAATAGGCATGTTTTCGTAATGTGATTTTGAGACTACGCTAAGGGCGTATGCAGCTCAGTAAACCACAATGCTATCATATGAGGAGTGATCTGTTGACGACGGTAACCTTTACAGAATATATTCCTCTCCGTTTATGAGTACTTTTCTCGCGACTGCTTATTTGATGTACTCCAGTCATCCGCGCTCGTCAGAAAAGAGCCGACAATAAATATCAGGGCCCAATTGTTCAAAGCGTCGTTAGCTTAACGAGCTCGTTAGTGGTCAAAATGTTAACTGCTCTAGTAAGTATCTAATTCACAGGTATTTTTGCTGAAAAATGTGAGTAGCTTTTGCATTTGCATTATTTCGCAAAAATTAGTGTATATGCCATATTTAAGGATGAAAGTTTTAACGATACGTTAACTAACGACATCGTCAGTTTCGAACAACTGAGCCCTGAACACCTGGTGCCTTCACTTTATTTCACTTCAGTTCCTCAACCTTGTCGGTTGTTGGGGTACCACTGATAACTTTGAGTTTGTTTCTCTCCAGTTTGAGCTGTCTTCAACAGCCCTTTATAATCTTGAGTATCAAATACAGTATTCTTGCATATTTTTTTTTATTATCTGTCAACTCTTCTGGGAAGGTTTTGTGCCAGTCAAATTACGAGCGTATCATTATAACGGATATTGTCGTTGTATCGAATGTTAGTATAAAGAGAAAGTATAAAGAGAAATGACTGTAATTTGATTTACAGACACTATTTTTCGTTTCTTGACCGTGGTGAGGAGGCCATCATGTGAACTTATGACATTTCGAGTTTGCTTGAGTACTTTCTCATTAGTGATGTGGTCTTCTGAATCCTAAGGCCTGGGTTTTTCTCGAGTTTTGCCGTCAAAATCCAAGTCTCAAAAGCATTAAGGAAGGTAGTTGTATCCGGAGAGTGCATCAGTTTGATTTTTAAGAGCCTGATGTTCTTATCTTTCCATATCAACTTTACATTTGCTAGTGGTGCAAATGTCTGAGCTATCCTAGACATAATCTGGTGTCATATTTATCGTAAATATTCAAACAACTTGTGCAGTAATTTGTTGTCTTAGATATTCGGACACTTTTTTCATCTTGCAATACTTGCCTTGAAACTTTAACAAGTCCATTTGTCCGCCTGTTGATGTATCTAGAGCTGTTAAATAGGTGGCAGACCTTGTTGACAGCGATAAGTCGGGTTTTCTTTCTTTGAAACGTTTTCATCGATAGCAATTATTTGTTTGTTATTCAACTGCATGTTCTAATTCTGCTTCAACAATGAGCCAACGCACGACAAAACCTACAAAATGGCATGTGTGCCAAGCGAAGACTCAGAACAGCCTGGGCATCCGCCCAGTCTGATCAGAGTCTCTGCTGTCCGCATGAAGAGAGCTTGTGTCCTTAGATACCCACTGCGCGCACAGCAAAGACTCTGATCAGACTGGGCGGATGCCCAGTCTGATCTGAGTCTTCGCTGGGCGCACATGGCATTTGTTGGTTTTGTCATGAGCTGGCTCAAACATAAGTGAGGATACCCAAGAAATACAACAATCACGAAATACAGCCCTCCCGAGGTACCAAAAGAAAGAGCGACTAGGAACAAATAAGGACAAAATAATCGCTATATTTGAAACCACCGACGCACAAGCAAAGAAGAATTGCAACAGAAGAACCACATTTGAACGGTCGGTAGGCACTTTCCAGGGGGATAAACTAGTTTTACTCGCGCAAAACCTCACCCTTAATTCTAATGCAGCTCCAAATTTACAAATATATGCACGGTCCGCAAAGGGGTCCTCTACGTTATCTGTGAAACATCACAGTGAAACATGCATAATTAATATCACTGTCAGGAAACAAAGCAAAAGGCTCAAATTAGTTTAAACAATATTTATTTCTCTATATAACAATACGAACATATAGTTGAGTTTTGTATTTAAAATGACATAAATTGAATCTGGACGGAATGCTTCGTCAATACGTGTAGTTTCTTTCTTCTTCTAGTACATTATATATTCAGACGATTCTTACAGAATGTTAAGTCTTATATGTCGTCTTCTGCAGATGTGATTACCACTTTAAGCGTTAACATTTTACGTTACTTCGATTTCAAAACTGCAGTGTGAACAGTAGAATGTTTACAAATCTCTTGAAATTATATTCATTGATTGTATCAGTTTGCATACTTTTAATATCTTTTCATTGCTGTAACCTTATATTTTTTGGCGTAGCCAGTTTTACAAAAAATATGGACAGGCACTGATTTAAGTGAATCTGATACGCTTTCAGGAGAAACTCTATCAAACCTTTATTGAATCTCCCTTCTGAAACTGGATCTACTCTAAAAAGAAAAAAAATTCTCCCAGAGGGAGCATTTGTTTTCTTTTTGGAGTAGATCAGATAGGTACGCAGGAAAGAAAAACGGAAGTCATAACATTATCTCCCTTGTCTGAAATGGCAGAATTCTACCATATGTATCAAGTCCGCTTAAACAGTTACGTCACAGAGTACCGAAAAAGGATGCCAATTAATTATACATTTTGTTTTTGACTATTATTGCAGATTGTGGATCTAACCCTGCCGACATAGTATTCTTATTGGACGCCTCAGGATCTGTAGGAACACCAGACTTTCAGAAACAAAAAGACTTCGTTGCTCGGTTTGCACAATCCTTTGACATTGCTCCCAATAAAGTTCAAATAGGCGTGGTTACGTTTTCTTCTGCGCCCCAGAATGAATTTAATCTGAACAGGTATCACGACAAAAATAATCTCGTATCTGCTATACATGGAATCAGTTACAGTTCCGGAAATACTAGGACAGACTTGGCACTAAAATATGTGGAGGCAAATAGCTTCACACCGGCGGCTGGGGACAGACCCGGGGTGCCTAATATATTGATTGTGATGACTGACGGGCAGTCCACTCAGCCGAGCCTCACACAGCAAGAAACTGTCAATTTACATAAGATGAATATGAAAGTATTTGCAATTGGTATAGGTAGTGGTCCATCCAGGACAGAACTTAATTATATTGCCAGTGATCCCAAGCACGTCTTTCAGGTCCAGAATTTCGATGCCCTACACACGCTCCAAGCCGAGTTGAAGAGGACGGCATGTGCAGGTAATAATGCAGTAATTTTTACACGCCCACCATCCTACATCATCCATGTGGTAATATGCGTATTGTTGCTACTGTAACATTTATTCGGATTTTATGGAAAAAATCACGAAGAGTACGTAATGAAGCGAAAATCACTAAGGGAACCAAACGTGTCCATATCAGAACGGTCTTTCTAAATCCATATATATTCTAGTTATTAAAGATACTTCGACCAAGTACGTTCAATATTCAATATCAACATGGATGGTTGAAGTGTCTGCATATCCCGTTAAGTTTCAGAAGCCCCGATTTTTCTAAAGACAGAGAGTACATGTAACAGTGAAATTTGTGCAGTAAGTTAATCACCTGAATTCATAAAGTCTGTTTTTCGGCATAAGTCCGAAGAACTAATTACTGATGAAAATATACGTCTTTATTGTTATGACGTAGGTTGTAATAGGTAATACAGCATCATATGACCACCGTTCCGATGTCGCTGCGACATCACGACGTCGCAGAGACATCGAAACGACATTTTTACGATGCTGCGTGTTTGCTGGGAAAACATTGAGCCCCCACTGACGATAAGAAACTTCAGGGCATGCTATCTGTAACAACAAATTCCCTGATCAGCTTGCGCGTACGGACAAGCTCACCCGTCCGGAAAAGTTCACAATGCTAGTCCGTCCCGGCAAATTGATCAGGGTTCTTGTTTTAGCTGTTCGCTTATTTGATACCTTTGAACATATATTAAAGAACACGAAAGCCTTGTTTGATCAAGATTTTTAGTCTATGAACCCGAAGGTCCAGGTTTGCATGACATAGAACATTTAATTGTAAGAGAAATCACTTACCAGTTCATTACGGTAATTTCTCTGTACAAAAAAAAAAATAAATCCCTATTTCCCTAACATCATTTAGTGGAATCCCGGGAAGTGCTTGTCACCTCGCGAAGGCAAAAAGTGCATCAGAATTCCTTATAGTTTCTCTTTAAAGTGAGTGTATATTAATAGAATATATTCTCTTTTTCATATTTCTCTGTAGCTTTGATATTAAATAAATATATGCATATTCCAAGCTCCTGTGATACTCCTCTAATAGAAGATTATTTAATTACCGTATAAGTTTTCGGAGTACCCATTTGGACAGATTATGTTATCATATAAAATTTCGGAGTACCCATTTTGACAGATTACGTTGTCATATGAAATTTGGGAATACCGAATTGGACAGATTATGTTGTCATATAAAATTTCGGATTACCCAGTTAGGCAAATTATTTTGCAATATAAATTTGCGGAGTACCTATTTGGACAGATTACGTTGTCATATGAAATTTCGGAGTACCGAATTGGACAGATTATGTTGTTATATAAAATTTTGGATTACCCAATTGAACAAATTATTTTGCTATATAAACCTGCGGAGTACCTATTTGGACAGATTATGTTATCATATAAATTTTGGAGTACACACTTGGACTGATTATGTTACCATTTAAAATTTCGGAGAACCCAATTGGACAGATTATGATGTCGTATGAAAATTTGGGAGTATCCAAGTGAACAGATTGTATTGCCATATAAAAGTTCGGAGTACCCGAATGGACAGATTATGTTGTCATAAAAATTTGGGGACGTGAACTAAATGTAACAGCCTGTTTTCTCAAGGTCCCATCTTGAAGGACGACTTAACATAGAAACATACCATGACCCTTTCGGGGTTCCGTACTCTATCTGTTCTTATGTTTCTTTTTGACTTCCTAAATTTTATTTCTAACTTTATTAGAATTGATGTAGCTCTTAAATATCAATTCTTGAAACGTCTTAAATACAATGAATGTATTGTGGAGCAACAAAGTGTACCGTTTCACTATATCAACCAGGCCCCACGGTTATAAAACTTTTTTCATGCTTAACTCAGCTGAGCATGAAATTTTCTCTGCTAATAAATATGAAAAAGCCAACAATAGTTGGCATTTTCATGTTTATGTTCAGCAAGAAAGAATTGGCACTTGTTGGTAATTTGAGATTTATAAGCGTGAAAAATTTCATGCTCAGCTGAGTTGAGCATGAAAAAAGTTTTATGACCTCGGAGCCTGAATATTTGGAAACCTCAATCCATTTCCATATTTGCTTTAAAATCGACTGGTACTGTTTTTCTAGATCTCGGTTGATGTGTCTGAAATAATTGGATATGTTGCAAACCATCACGAAAACATACCTATATAATTTTGACACCCTTGAACCCCACTTTTATACAGTAAAACTGGGGTTTACAGGGGTATACATTATTTTTCTTATTTCTGCTTAAAACATAGAATGTGGGTACTCGTTAGAACCGCCTCGTCGAGGCGGTTCTAACGAGTACCCACAATCTATGTTTTGAGCAGAAATATGAAAAATATCACATTTTTTTTTTATACAATTTTCAGTTTTTTGAGGTGAAATTTTCAATATATTTGAATAGGCATGTTCTCGTAATGCAGTGTAGACTCTGTTCGGCGGCGTCTGATCTGGATCCACACTATTTGCTCAGGTCTGTCTGTCCTAATACTAAGTATGGTATGCACCTCACCATTTCAAATGTGCCATTAACTTTTACCATGCTGTGTAAATTTTCAGCAGACGACAATCTGAACTATTTCTCCTGAGGAGACAATTAGAATGAAATGTCCGAAACCTACTTTCTGGGAAATGTTTTTAAAAAAATATCATCATCAGTAGACTTGCTTCAAGAGAGATAACTTTTGTGATTTCTTGTTGGCTTTTCTATACACCAAGTAGGTTCTAACAAGAGGTCATCTCTTAATGTAAATATTTTTTCCAAAGTGAAGCTAATTCTTTCCTTTAAAGTACACCTTTTTCAAAACACGTAAAACAGTTTTGACAGGATTGTCTCCCGTGAAAGTTTCCATTCATCCCGAATGAACTCTTCTACCTTAACTCTTTGGAAAGGTCCATTTCGTATATCAGGGGTGTGTGGTTAGTTTTTATTATTACCATGTTTTGTAAAAAATTCTGAACTTGATGCAAAAAGTGTAGACCCTGAGAAAGCGGCGTCTGATCAGGGTCTACACTGTTTACCAATGTCCCTTTTATGGGACGCTAGGTTTAAACGGGGAAAGAGAGCTCACGTTTGTTTACTTTTTTATTACTAAGCTAGACATTTGGAACTGTGTCTTGTGTGTATACGTTGACAGCAAAGACACAATTAGACGAGCCAGCCTGATCAGCTCACCTTCCGCTTATAGAAGCATCCCAGCGGGCGCATGGCGATAATACAACGTCGCCTCAACGTCGATGCAACGTCATGACGTTGCATCGACGTTGAGCCGACGTTGCATAAACGTCATGTGCCCGCTGGGATATGATATAGGTCATCTCAATAGGCATCAAAGGCGGCTGTGGTGGATGATTTGGGCCTTTGCCAGTTCGCATATGCCCCTAAAACCCCTTTTCTAAAGGAAAATTGATAAACGTTTAGGAGAAGCAACCGTCTAAATGGCTTTGCCTCCCTTCTGAAAAGGGGTCTACTCTAAAAGAAAAGACTTTGCTTCCCTGAGGAGCGTATTCTTTCCTGTTACAGTAGACCCCATTCAGAATGATCTGCTGCGCACGGAAGCAGAACAGGAAGTCATAAAAGCTGCCCCCCACCAACCCCGACTCCACTCCTGTGGAAAATACCGAAAAGTCTGCAAAGTGTAACAAGTCCTCTTAATTTCTATGTTTTAGTGGATGGTGGCTGGACTGCGTGGAACAAGACTTCATGCTCAACGACCTGTGGAGCCGGTACCCAGGTTTGGACAAGAACCTGTACTAATCCGCGCCCAGCACATGGAGGAAAACCCTGCAATGGAAGCGCCAGAGAGACACATCCTTGTACAAATGGTCCGTGTCCAACAACGACAACCCGAGCACCAACAACATTAGGTATGTAGCTAATATTTAATAGTTTGAAACTTGGAGTACTTTGCATCTAAAAGACGCAGTCCAAGTTTGGAACCCATATACTCAAGTCTAGACTGGCTGCAGTCATTAAGGTCTAAATTCATTATTTTGTAAATTTATCTTTGATAAGGAATTTTAGTTAAAACCAATATTATATTTACATAGTTGGATTATGAAGCATTGGTGTAGTGACCAGTCCTTCATAAACATGTTGGCGAGATGGTGGATGAACTGCAGTGGCCAACACAGGAATCTCGGCAGGAAGATGCGTTTCTTAAAAATATTAACCCCTTGCACCTGATTAAGGCAAACTAGAGCACAACATGATTCACAGTGTATTGTGGTTTTCCCTGGACAATTCCCATTTTGGCTGGATTGCCTCCTACTGTGTTTTCCTAATTTAACTTCCCCCGTCAGAGGTATGCATTTTAGTATACCCCAGTTTTCACTGTATGTTCTGGGGAAATATGGAGTACACACAACACAGACATATTAGCATAAGTTTCCAGTCTTTTCTTCGCCTAGGCTAAGACATCATTCCTAGCACATTTAATGGCTTCAGTCTACCATTGTTTTTCACTTTATATTTTTATACAGTTTTGCAAATGTTCTACAGCTCATAGTTTTGTGGGGGCGTTTTTCGTTTGTTTGTATAAGCTCAAATGGCCATAGTTTTGGGGGGCTTTTTTCGTTTGTTTGTATAAGCTCAAATGGCCATAGTTTTTGGGGGCTTTTTTCGTTTGTTTGTATAAGCTCAAATGGCCATAGTTTTGGAGGGTTTTTTTCGTTTGTTTGTATAAGCTCAAATGGCCATAGTTTTTGGGGGCTTTTTCATTTGTTTGCATAAGCTCAAATGGTCAATATTTCGTACTTGACCGACAACTGTCTCTTTAAATCTTCAAATTAAGCAACAGAAAGATAGGTTATGTTACATGTTATGAACTTCTGCCTCTTCCAAGACACTGATACAGATTTTTTAAGAGGCCACGGAAGGTGTAAGGGTAAATAATTATACACCCGAAAGCAACCACCGATAATCAACCATTTGTTAATCTCTACAGCAGAAATGTCAGAATTATACATTTTTACCAATTCTGGCGCATAGCAAGCAAAACACACTTTAGAAACATGCAAAACAATTGGAACTACAATGTACTTACTATATTTGTATGGAACCAAACCAGTGTTCTTTAAAATTTTACCTTGGATACTTCTTTCTCCTGTTATCGTCACCTCTTGCGTTATTGTTCACTCTCAATAGACAAAACTACAAACAGTACTGAATATAGTCTTTAATATTACTTACTAAATTAAATTAATATATTTTGAATGAGATTGTCAGCAAAAACAACTCATCTTGGATTTTAATGAGGAAAATATGAAAAAAAAACTGCCAAAGATCTAAAATTAAGGCGGGCTCCCTTAGAAATTATTATGCTACGTAACAAAGTGTTCTTGTCTTCGTATCCAAATAAGGGCTGTTCTTGGATTAACCCTTATCCTGCTGAATAATTTAATTAGCCACACCCATTTCTGACTATCAGTCAATCAGATTACATCATATAATATTTTGGTTCAAATTCACAAACTGAATGACAAACAGTGTAGATCCTGATCAGATGACTTCTTCAGAAGCCGTCTGATCTGGATCTACTGTTTGCAGAGGTAGGGGTTGTCGTGAACAGCAAGAAAGGAGTTAAAACAAAATCAGTACTCTCTTTTTTAAAAGAAATTTTACTTTACTAAAACATGCAATATAATAAAATTAACATTGAGTAGACAATGATATGAGAACTACCAAACCATTTACAATTATTTTCAAACACCTTTTAATATGCAGCTTGACATTTAAAGCCGAGTTTTATTAATCTGTATGATAACACTTTGATCACTATTCCGTATTTCCCTTCACAATAGTATTGTCTCCCGTAAAAGTTGAGAAGCAAGCAAACAACTTTAGGAGGACGATAGCTAGAGAAAACAGAATATACTCTGTACCCACGTACTTTCTTCTTATCTATTCATTTGTTTGCTTATTGTTTGTTTACTTATTATTTATTTTGCAGCTTGCAACGGAACTGAACCTGCTGACATAGTATTCATTCTTGATGCCTCGGGCAGTGTGGGCAGCACTGACTTTAATACGATGTTGGATTTCGTAAAGAAAATGATAGCTGGTTTCCGGGTCAGTCCAACAGAAACACAGATCGGTCTGTTTACGTTTGATAGCACTGTCCACCCCCAGTTTCATCTGAACAAATATCACTCCAAACCTCCTCTGAAGACCAGAATTTTAAGCACACAGTAAGTTATTTATATGGTCTGTTACACTCAATTTAGAGTCCAGCGCCATGCACAAACAGCACATATTTGCGTGCGTTTATCAGCAATTCTCTAAGAACAACAATATGTAATGAGCCTAGGCATATAATATCATACAATACTGCTTGTGCGCCTAGCGAAGACTCAGATCAGACCGCACATCAATACTGTCTAAGCAGAACCTCTGTCGTCCGTCTAAAGAAGGCTTAATTTTGGCTACCCATCACGAAAACATGCCTATATGATATTGACCCCCTTAAACCCCACTTTTATATAGTAAAACTGGGGTTCACAGGGGTATACATAATTTTTCTTATATCTGCTTAAAAACATAGAATGTGGGTATTCGTTAGAACCGCCTCGGCGATGCGGTTCTAACGAGTACCCATAATCTATTGAGCAGAAATAGGAAAAAATATCGGAGTTTTTAGGAGGTAAATTTTTTATATATTTGAATAGGTGTGTTTTTGTAATGAATAGAGCGCAAAGCTATGACACTGACGAGCCGCGCAGGCTGATCCGAGGCATTGCTTGGGTAGCTGCATGAAAATACATTATGGCTACTCATCAGAGTAATTTCATGGAGAAATAAGAAAAATATTTAAGCGAATCCCTTCTTATCTAAGGTCCTTTAGGCCATGGATTCTCATATTTAATACTGGAAAAATCGAGACTTGTCTTTCAGGCATATTACGGTAGATTACAGTAATAAAAATAAATAAATCAAACAGAAAACGGTTTTCAAACTGCTGAATTCTGAAACTGTTTAATACATGTAATGTACATGTAAAGCCTATTCCTGTTTACTGTATATATATCAATGGGGATTGTGAGGTATACCTTACGCAGACTTGTTTACGCAATGTCGAATTCTGATCAGCGTTTTCACTGATCTCTTTAGAATGCCCGAAATCCTAGAATATTATGTACATTTCTGCTACTGTTCTGAAGTTAATAGGTTTTTTTAGTTCAAATGGTAAACACAGGTACTTACTCGGCAGTACCCTCTGAAAAGTCAAAAACCAGAAAGTGTTTGTAGGTTATGTGAACTGTAAAAAGTTTCCATGTCTTTGAAATGAGTGCCGCTATATTGTAAAGGAAATGTGTTCATCAGATGAGTTTCTTGTATCATTTTCAAAACAACCACTCAAGACTTACAACTGCCCACGTCTACTGCAAAATTGCATTTGGTATTGATTTTGACCGTCATGAATCAAATCATTTAAAAAGACGGTAAAAAAAATCTGAAAGTAATTTTTATGTAACTATATACGTAGAGAACTTTATTGACTGGTGTACCGTGAGATGTACCAGTGTACTGTGAGATTTATTAGAACAAAAACAGACATTACCTTTATACACATTTAACTCTAGTCCTGCTGAACCCGGATATGCTGAACCCGGATTCTAAAGAAGCCAACTGATCTGGATTTGTTCTGTTTACCATTCAGTATATGAATTTATATCAAAAGTCTGGATCAAGTAATCTGATTGGTTGAAAATTTGAAAAGGGATTGGCTTCTTAATTTATTCAGCAGGAGAAGCGTTAAAATAATTTCTATTAGACTGAGAAGCGTTTCAGCCGTCTAGTCTACAAGCAAGAAAAGCACTTTAAATACAGAATATAAGTGAAGATACTCAGGAAATGCCCAGCCCTCAAAAGACGGAAAAACGAGGAAAAAATAAGGACAAAACAAATGCTGCATATGAAACTACCGACGCACATGAACTGAAACAGAGAACCGCCTTGGAACGGTCAGGAAGAAAATTACTGGAGCCTTAAACCGGTTAATTGCATGAAACCTCATTGACCGGTCTCTTAATATAGCTTTGGATTTTTATATTGGGAGAGTGTTCGATTAGCTCACAAAGGATATATATATATATATATATATATATATATATATATATATATATATATATATATATATATATATATATATATATATATAGATATATATATTGCCATGTGCGACGATCCCGGCAAATATAAAAATATCTTATAACGAACTGTGTTCTAAACAGAATAATATCTATTTTATTTTCATTTCAATGAAGAAATTTCATAACGCTTAATAAAATCATACATTAAAGAATCACATTGTTGTTCTTTTTTTACATTTCATTGAAAATTTATTAAACCTTAGTATACTATTGTCCCATATCTCTAAGTAAACATGAACAAAATTTGCGCCGGTACTTAGACATTTATGTCTAAATATTTTGTCTTGTTCTGAGATATTATCTCTTACAAAATGTGCAAAGGTTCCTATCAGCCCATAAAACTAATCTCCAAATCTGCGTCTTTGCATATATAAGAAATAATAACGCTCTTTAAAAGTTTGATCTTTGTTATGTATTGTGTTAAGTATGCAGAGATTTTAATGAGAATTGTGAATATATATACACTGATACTCTGAAATCTCTTTATTCAGGTATACGGGTGGTAACACACAAACGGATAAGGCTCTTCAATACGCCCGGGAAACAGCTTTCACTACTCCGTACGGCATGAGGCCAAATGCCGCCCACATTGCCATTGTTATCACCGACGGTAAATGTAGATGCTGTTTTGTAAAATTATACTGTTTATATTCTGATTTCTACAAGAAAACAGACAGTCAAACCTCGGTAGCTCGAACACGGATGGCTCGTTTACAATGGTTTACTCGAACTCAGTTTTGAGTCCTTAAGAAATTCTTCCGATAGCTCAAGAAAACAAATATTTAAGAAAATTTTCTTATTCTATCATGAGTTTGTATGTTGTATGTACTCATTAGAATCGCCTCATCGATGCGATTCTAATGAGTACACACAACATACAATTATTGTGTAGAAAATCGAAACTATTTCCCTCAATCATCGCTATGTGCTACCTGACCTGGCGCCACAATTAACCCTCAGTGACTCGAACTACCCATATCTCGAACAAATTTCAACGGTCCCAAAGATGTTTGAGCCATTGAAGTTTGACTGTAATTTGGGAGACAAGATGATTCCAGTGGCATACGTATCCACAGATCTTGTTTTCTTAAATACATAACATTATTTTATTGACATTTTACGTTCTGCTCATTAGAATCGCAATGAAAGTTCGTTGTAATGAGATCCTACGACGTATATTTAGTGGGGATGTAAAGAAGATGCAGTTGGAAAAATAATTGTATAAAGTAACTTTTCCCGACGGATCCTGTAATTCGTACATCTATAGAGAAAAAAGTAGCATGTAAATAGAGGATCTTACATGAGTGGTCAGTTTGTATGAAATTTATGAAAAGAGCCATTGGAGACAATTTGCATGAACTGTCAAAATCTCTTTCCTGGGAAAAATAAGAAAAATATTTCAAAATATCGTCTGCTGAAATGTTTACCGACAGTGCTAAGCGTCAAGTATATCACAATCAATACGTTTCATTTTATCATTCATCACAGGTCAGTCAGCTGACACGGCTGCTACAAAGCGGGAAGCTTCCAAGCTAAGGGGTCAGGGTGTTACTGTATTCTCGGTTGGTGTCGGATCTGGATTCAGAATGACTGAATTAAACTCCATAGCAACTGATCCTGATAAATCACACGTGTTCACAGTTACTAGCTACAACGCTTTGGATTCAATCAAAGCAACTCTATCACAAAAGACATGTGAAGGTATGATTTTATAAGCATCATTTTTTATTTTTATGATTATTATTGTTATTATTATTATTGTTAGTAGTAGTAGTAGTAGCGTGTTCCATGCCTACTTCTCTAACATACCATACGAGCGTCGCCATTTGCAAATGCCCTTAGGGATTATCTAAACGGCGTAGAAAGCTTGCACTTGGGAATCGTACATTACGAAAACAAATTGAACATATTGAAACTTTTACAACCTAAAACGGAAATGTTTTCAGATAAAAAAAGTTCTGATATTTTTTTATATTCCTGCTCAAAACATAGATTGTGGGTACTTGTTAGAACTGCCTCGGCGAGGTTGGTCTAACGAGTGCCCACAATCTATACATTTTTTAGCAAAATAAGAAAAATAATGTATACCCCTGTAAACCCCAGTTTTACCATATAAAAGTTGGGTTAAGGGGGTCACATTTATATAGGTATGTTTTCGTGATATCTGCAGTGCGCATCATACACTAGGCTTAACTGTATATATATATATGTACAGCAACATTTTATTTTTGGCTGATTTTATTTCAAGAAATTGCAACATCCATTATTGTCGTTTAGATATTTTTTCTAATATTGCTGTCCAATTATATATCAGTAATAGCTTCTTATAGTCCTCGTATGACGAGGACACAAATGTCGTGAACCAAGTTAAACACAGGATGCTCATATCGATATTGCAATATCAAACGAAGAGATTCTTATATATGCAACTAGTATTGCCTGCAGGCATTGCAAATAAAATCTGTAAATACAGTTGACTCTCGTTATCTCGACCCCGCTTAAATACAGTTGACTCTCGTTATCTCGACCCCGCTTATCTGGAATAACCATTTATCTCGAAGTGAAAATCTTGTCCCTGCCTAAACATGAAAATCTAACGACAGGTGAAAAATATTGTGGAAAAGAGAAGAAATTTCTCTCTTTTTCCACAATATTTTCGCTATCTCTAACTTCAATAGCCAAATTACATATAAATTTGTTAAATGTGGTTGTTCGAATTATTTTTTTCCTCAAATCTGATATGTCGAGGTGCGGATATCTCGAAGTATTTCAGGGAATCCCTTGGAAATTTGAGATAACGAGAGTCGACTGTACAACAAAATCTGTTTTACATATGCTTTGCTAACGGTCTATTTCAGATGAGCTCTACTGAGCTACAAATGTACGTCCTCAAAAACATGTCTCTTCAAAGCATGCCCAGACCAGACAGAGCACTTCCTCGGTCTGTCCAATATGTGTACAGGTCACTTTTTAAATATATAAGGTTAAAATAGAATAATAACAAACTTTGCTTGCATAACCAGTCTGTACAGTTTGGTCTGGCCATGGGCATTTTGCATATGATAGCAAATCCGTACAATTTTATTTTATAAACAGGTTCTGCATTTTTAAGTATATATATTTCAGCGGCAACAACAACAACGACTACCACAACAACAACGCCATCCACACCTGCTCCAAGTAAGTGTACTCATTAAAGTCTCCATACTCCTCAAAAATAAAAGATTTTTTTTTTTTCATCCAGAAAAGATTAATAAATTGATATAGGGTATTAATACGATCATAAAACATAAAATGTGGCATCTGACAGCCTGTAAATTTTCAGTTATTCGCTTGTTTTCGAACTGGATCAAAAGTGAAATGATTTTTTTATCGTATCTCTGAATTAATATTAGCAACATGACCTTATACACGTTTTTGCATTGCGCACATTCATTGATGAACAGAAAAGGTCCTAGTTAAGCGCACAGGCTGTTTTATGCATTCGCTGTTTTTTGTTATGGTACAAGGTTACCTTTCTCACATAAAGTTTCTTTCATGTCCCTCATCATATAATGTAAGCCCTTAAGACTTTCAAAGCAGGCAACTCTGTCAAATTGTTTTTTCTGCCTTCTCCCTTTTGAAAAGGGGTTTACTCTATAAGGAAAGAATTTGCTCCTGTAAAAAAAATCCGTAGATTTTACTGGCAACTGGCTACCAGCGCTTTTACCGTAAATTTATATGGGGGCCTGCAGAACTTTTGCAGAAATTACCTCGTAGGTTAGGTTAAGGATGTGTAAGTTTAAGATACGGTGCATTAGCTTGCATCCCTACTATGTCCTACACGTTACCTACCTTGCCTACACTGTCCTACCATGCGTAATTATTACTGTAAATAATCTACAGGCGCCCGTAAAATTTACGGTGTATGTTCTGGCAGCCAGTTGCCAGTATTTACCGCAAAATCTACGGAATCCTTTTACAGAGTAAACCCCCGTTTCAGAAAGGACCTTGTGCGCGGAAAACATAAAAGGTCACGAAAGATATCACCATTGTAAAAAAATGGCGGACAATCTACCGAGTACCTAAGTCCCTTTAATCCATTTATGCCTAGCTTCCCATAAAAGAGACATTTGTGAACCGTGTAGACCCAGATCAGACGCCATAGAACGCGGCGTCTGATCAGGGTCTACACTGTTTGAATAATATACAGGAATTTCTATAAAACATTGTCATAATAAAAACTAACCAGACATCTCTTATATTGAAAAAGGACCAGTTATAAAAGTTAAGGCAGAATAGTCTACATGGCATAAATGGGTTAATTTCTCTGTTTCAGTTGACGGTGGCTGGACCGCATGGAATAAGACTCCATGTTCACGGACCTGTGGAGGAGGGACGCAAGTGTGGACGAGAACGTGTACCAATCCGCGCCCAGCGTACGGAGGAAAACCCTGCAACGGTTCAGCTACGGAGACACATCCTTGTAACACCAGTCCTTGCCCTACAACGACACCTTTGCCAACAACGCCTTGTAAGTACAATAATGACTGAATATGCTGACACCATCCCAGCTAGCATTCTACGTAAATCTACATCGGGCCGTCATCGGCCCGTCAGCTACCCTGATGGGCCGATGACGGCCCGATATAGATTTACGTAGAATGCTGACTGGGATACGACCATTTTAGTTAAGGATGGCCGTCCATTGTTCCACTTGTGTGCATCTCCTATAACCCTGTTCAAATATGTACGCGCTAAACAATTATTTCAGGTGAATTATTTGTGTTGAGGTTTTACGGTTCAGTCAACCCAATGGGGTCATCTCGAGCGCGGTCAGTTTACCTAACCACACGTTTACTGGGCAGGCTTAGTCCTCTAAGCGATTAACCAGTATTGTGCACATTCTTTCGCCAGAAACCGACAACTGCCCTTCTTGAATCAGCGGAAGGGAGAGAATGACCGTAGAAAATAGTTCATGATCAATCTCCACGAAAGAATGTTGACGACCTCGACAGGGGTTGAACCCGCGACCTCCTGTCTCCAGTCGGACGGCGCATCCAACTGAGCCACCGAGGCCGGTTCTTTCAGGTGTATATAAATCTCACCTGTACGGCGTTTCGTAAACCCTTTAAAACTTAGAAATCAGATTAGTTTGGACAAGGATTATTCGGCAAATGATTACATAGCGTGCTTGACAGGGGCCCATCCTTATAGTGTTAACTGAAATTCTGCGTGAGCGTTAGTTCAAAAATAAAAACGGTAAAACAGGAAAAAGGCCAAAATCACGGAAAACAGCACTTGTCAATGAACCGGGTATTGGTTTAATAGCATGCAATGACAACACCGAACATCATTTAATCGAAAACCCAAACAAACCAATGATGAGGAATGAAGAACTACAAAAAAAAAATCTTTTTTGGAATGGTCAACATGTGATTTGTTGTGCGGCTAAAACATGATTTGAGCCAGTGCCTAACAAAACTAACAAAATGGCATGTGCGCCCTGCGAAGACTCAGATCAGCCTGGACATCCGTCCAGTCTGATCAGAGTCTTCGCTGTCCGCATGAAGAAAGTTTGGGTCCTTAGCTGACTATTGAGCACACAGCAAAAGACTCTGATGAGACGTGATGGATACCCAGACTGATCTATCTTCCCTGGGCGCACATGCCATTTTGTTGGTTTTGCCATGCGCTGGCTCATTTTATTAACGTCCAACCTTAACCCTTGTCCTGCTGAACCCAGATAGACCCTTTCTTTGCAAACAGTGTAGATCCAGATCAGTTCGCTTCTTCAGAAGCCAACTGATCTGGATCTGCACTGTTTGCCATTAAGTATGTGAATTTATAGCAACAATCTGGATTAAGTAATCTGATTGGCTGAAAATTAGAAGTAAGCGTGGCAACTCAATTTATTCAGCAGGACAAGGGTTAAATTCGTTTTTATTTTGGTGTTTTCTAGGTAGCTTTTATGTTTGGCTTGAATGAAAAAATGTACATTTTTATACGTTACAGTATCCATCTACCCATGATGTTAGATACTTTGCGTTAAAGTCCATCTTTCTTATTACTGCTTTATATTTGTGGGTTTAAAAGGCAATCAGAATATGCAACTGAAAAGAAATAAGATTATGCAACTGAAAGAAAAAATTTGCTCCCCTAGGAGCAAATACTTTTCTTTTAGAGTTGGTCGCTTTTTAGAATGATGCCAAAACTTCTTTCATAGTTGTCTCCTTTGAAAGTGTATTCCCACACCCCCCTCCCACCCTCTCCCTTACACCCCAACCTCCCTCTTTTAAGTTCATTCTTTCCGTATGTCCCCAATGTGCTTCCATCTGTAGCTTTTAGGCTTCACTTGGAGATTTCCTCTATTATACATTTTATTTTTGTTCAACTTCGAGATACTACTGTCACCTTGGTCATAGTTTACTGACATCGAACTTTTGAATGGGCGAGATGTAGGGTCTTCTCTAAACACTGTATAGATTTCTAGTTGATGTTGTTCGCCGAAGGCATATAAGATTAGGTTTACATAATAGGTACTTTATCGACCTCCATCCGGAAAGCGCTCGGCAAGGGAGACAAAAAGCCTTACATCATCTGTAGCGTAATGGTTGGCATGTCGTGAGAATGACGTGAGTTCGATTCCTGTGGCAGGCGTACTTTCTTGTCAAACGTCTCTTCTTCTTATCTTTTTTGTTGTGTTCTTTGTTTTGTGATTTATAATCATACCAGTCATGATAGTTGGCATTTTTATTCCATGCCTATGTTTGTGTCATAATCTGGACTGAATCTTGCCTTACCATCTGATTACGTATAAAAGAGATTAAATGTCTTCCAGAAAAAAAGCAGGGTCTGATACTATCTGTCTGCAAGGTGTCCTCTTTAACCCATTGTCCTCTTTAACCCATATTTTTTTTTTTTTTTTGCCTAAATATTTTCAATGAACTCATCCACATTCGTCAGGACCATTGGAAAGTAGGGCTGGCTAATCAGAGCTGAAAAGATAATCGATTATCAGTCCCGCCATTGTGATCGATGATCGATTAGTAATCACTGAAGATTTGGTCATGATTTTGCCTGTCTGAGCATGACTCTTACCATATGTTATACTTTACTGTACGTATTTGGCAATACAGGCCTGAGCAAACAGTGTAGATCTAGATGAGACGCCGCAAAACGCGGCGTCTCATCAGGGTCTACACTGTTTGCCACTCATTCAGCTATTTTATACATAACATTAGGTAGTAAATTGTACTTGTTCAAAATTTTAGATAAAGTATGTAAGGAGCTGAGGTGTCTGAATACTAAGGGTAAGATGATAAAGTAACAGACACAAATATCAAATGATCGATTATTAGCAAATCTGTAACGATAATCATTTTTGTGGAGTTTATCGCTCAATTAATCGATTATCCGATTAATTGTGCCAGCCTTACTGGAAAGGGTCATTTTATTTTCAAATGTATGTTAGAAAGAAATTGCTTTTACTGCTGTATTTATTGAAATATGCTAATGTTATGGAAAATAGTGTACACCCTTATCGGACGCCGCGTTCTGTGGCTTCTGATCTGGGTCTACAATGTTTACCAATGTCCCTTTTATGGGACGCTAGACATAAATGGGTTAAAGCCACTTCTTGTTTTGATTTTTTATTAATGTTACCTTGTAGTTTGTAATGGAACAGAGCCGGCAGACATTCTTTTCATTCTCGACACTTCCGGTAGTGTGGGGAGGACCGATTTCACGACCATGTTGGGTTTTGTCAAAAGACTGGTTGCCGGCTTTCACGTCAGTGCTACGGAAACTCAGATTGGAATGATCACGTTTGATTCCTCGGTCTACTTGCAATTCCATCTGGGTAAATACCACGACAAAGTGGCTTTGAAAAACAGAATCCAAAGTACAAGGTAAGTGACTTAAAGAGGTATTGCTTAAACAACAGGAAATGTTCCTAATGGAAGGCACGAGTAGTAGATAACATACATGAATCTCAACGTGAGAAAAACATACCTTAAGACCTTTAGCGCCCAGCGAAGATTCAGATCAGCTTGCACGGATGCGCAGCCTAAATTGAGTCTTCGTTGGGCGCAAATGTCAGAAAGTGAGTTTTCACACGATGCGGCACATATTTGTTCGCATATGGGAAGAGCGTGGACTCGAATCTATCTGTATAATGACCAACATTACATCTATATATAACATTACGAAAACATGCCTATTCAAATATATAGAAAATTTCACCTCCAAAAACTGAAATAATTCAATAAAAAAAACTGATATTTTTCATATTTCTGCTCAAGACATAGATTGTGGGTACTCGTTAGAACCGCCTCGCCGAGGCGGTTCTAACGAGTACCCACAATCTATGTTTTGAACAGAAATAAGAAAAACAAAGTATACCCCTGCAAACCCCAGTTTTACTTTATAAAAGTGAGGTTTAAGGGGGTCATAATTATATAGGCATGGTTTCGTAATGATGACCAACGTTTTACAAGGCCCTTTGTCACATTCGGGCAACGAAGGACCACATCAGACTGCGCATTCACACAGTCTGATCAGGGCCTTCGTTGCCTGTTTATATAACCAGTGGATACAATAGAAGATATCGACGAACAGAGACAGGTGGATGTGAAGACTAGTCTAGGACTTCTCTCTGTCCCATCTGCCTTTTTTTGCCTGCTGCGCATTATTGTACCAGGTCCAGAGACAGATAAATTAGAAGGACGTATAAATTTCCAGGGAGAAAAGATAACTGTCAAAGTTGTTTTTGGATCTTTTCTGAATAGGATTCTCCAAAAGGAAAATTTGCTCTTCTTAAGAGCATTTTGTCCTTGTCAGTTTAAGATATGGTCAAATCTTCCAAATTAAGAGACATTTACTGGCATTGCTTAATGTTTCCCAAAACAATTACGTCTATATCCTGGAACTTCAGCATTACTGACTCGCCTTCAGAGCTCTCAGTTTCGATGAAATTCAGGGACTGTGAGGAAACCACATTACACATTACTTAGTTACTACGTTTTTTTTATTTTTATTTATTTTTTATTTTTTTTTATATTTTTTTTTTTTTTTTTTTTTTTTTTTTTTTTTTGTTTTTGTTGTTGTTGTTGTTGTATTTGTTTGTTTTGTTTGAGGGCGGTTTTTTTTTGTTGTTGTTTGTTTTGTTTTTTTGGTTGTTTTTTTTTTTTTTTTTTTTTTTTTTTGGGGGGGGGGGGGTTGTTGTTTTTGTTTGTTTGTTTTTTGTTTGTTTGTTTGTTTGTTTTTTTGTTGTTTTTTTTTGTTTTTTTTTTTTGTTTTGTTTTTTGTGTTGTTGTTTTTTTTTGTTTTTGGTTGTTTTTTGGTCGTTTTTTTTTTTTTTTTTTTTTTGTTGTTGTTTTTTTTTTTTTGTTGTTTTTTTTTTTTTTGTTTTTTTTTGTTTGTTTTGTTGTTTTGTTTTTTTGTTGTTGTTTTTTGTGTGTGTTTGTGTGTGCTTTTTTTTTTTTTTTTTTTTTTTTTTTCGCGTTTTAGATGGTATTGCTTTTTTAATAATGTAAGGAAAATGACACTTTCTTTCAAAATGACTTTGGCTTTTTAGAGGAAGTTTGGTGCACAGTAAAGCAAACAAGAAGACACAGAAGTTGTCCTCCTTGTTGAAACGGTCGCTAATCTTCCAACAGTATTAACTCCCCTCAACTCTTTCCCCGCTAAAGGCGACTTTAGTCGTCTGCTGATAACCTTCACAAACAGTTTGGACCCAGATCAGGCCCGATAAAACTTCGGGCCTGATCTGGATCCAAACTGTTTGACACTCTGACAGTATTCCTGAGAGATGTTTTTGAAAAAGTTAATTTTAATAAAAATTCCACAGACGACAAAAAAGCATGCAAAATTACCCAGCATGCAAAGAGTTCAATCTATTGTTTTAATTTTTATCAGCTTTTGCATTTGCATTTAGACAAATGTTTTGTGTATATATGTGTATATTTGTAAATAATTGCATGTCATTTTCCTTTACATTTGATATTATTATATGTTTTATAGAGGGCCGCTTGGCAGAAAGGCTATAAGAGCTAAAAGTGTTACCATCTCAAAATATTGTCTAAATAAATAAATAATGAATAAATAAATATATCAATAATTTTAGTGGACTCAAAAACAAAAATTTCCGTGCTTTGTTTGGGTTCTGTTGAATGGAAAGGTCATAATTCACATAGGTTTGGTTAACCATTGTCCTGCTGAATAAATTAAGATGCCACGCCCTTTTCAGATTTAAAGCTAATCAGATGACTTGATCCAGATTGTTGACATAAATTCGCATACTAAATGGCAAACAGTGCAGATCCAGATCAGTTGGCTTCTGAAGAAGCCAACTGATCTGGATCTACGCTGTTTGCAAAGGCAGGGTATTTCCGGGTTCAGCAGGACAAGGGTTAACGATATTATATAGCTTACTTTGATTTTTTTATCCAGCTATACGGGCGGTGGCACTAACACGGAGAAGGCTCTCAAATATGCCAGAGAAACTTCGTTTACAACCCGCTATGGAATGAGGCCAAATGCTGCACATATCGCCATAGTTGTCACTGATGGTAAGATCGTTTATAAAATTATCTCCACTATACTCCCAGTATGGGAAGGCTTAACCCTCTTTGGATAACCTGGCAGCTGAAGATGGCACATGCGATCAGCGATTACTCTGATCAGAGTGCGTCCAGGGTCTTTACTATATGCTACCCATCCAAATGTTTTAAACACATACACAGATAGTCAAACTGACTATAAATGAAAACCAGCTGGCACAAAGAGGCACGACCAGCGGTGAACAGTGCTAATCCGTTTCTGCGTTTAGATGCAGCTTACCGTTATCTATTAATTTGCATAAAAATATCGAAATAGTCTTGAAGGTTATAGATTTATTATCATGTTTGCTACACGTCCGCAGACAAGTTCACTAACTGTCCACATACGGCCTATTAACTGTCCATGGATGGACAAGTCGATTATAGGACATTCTTACACATTACGAAAACATGCCTAGTCAAACATACTGAAAATTTTACCACCAAAAAAATGAAAATTTTTCAGGTAAACATTCTGATATTCTTGATATTTCTGCTCAAAACGAAGATTGTCGGTACGCGTTAGAACCGCCTCGACGAGGCGGTTCCAACGCGTACCCACAATCTATGATTTTTAGCCGAAATAAGAAAAATAATGTATGTCCATGTAAACCCCAGTTTTACAATATAAAAGTGGGGTTAAGGGGGTCAAAATTATATACATATAGGCATGTTTTCGTGATGAGTAATTTTTTGCATTGATAGTGCCTAATTGGCCGTAACTGACTAGTCTGTCCCAGGAGATATGGAAGCCCCATATTTAGGTTAAATAAGGTACCCTCTGCAGAGCTTATATCTTGATGTGACTCTTGTATATACAGGTCAGTCCACTGACACCCAAGCAACAGCATCTGAAGCAGCCAAGCTGAGGGCCCAAGGCGTCACAATTTTCTCTGTGGGTGTTGGCACCGGATTCACGAGGACGGAATTAAATGCCATAGCAACGGATCCTGACAAAAGGCATGTGTTTACAGTATCTAGTTACAATGCCTTGGATACAATAAAAGCGACATTAGCACAAAGGACATGTGAAGGTATGTTGTTGACATATAGGCTACATACTTTAATGTGATTGGATACACTTTTAGGGGAGATAACTATGTTAAAATTGATTGTGACCCTTCTGTAAATAGGGTATACTCTAAAATGAAAGAATTTGCTCCAATTTGGAGCAAATTCTTTCCTTTAAGAATAGACCTATGGGAGTAAATAGTCATGTGATTTCTGAAGACTTTACCCAGATATTTGTAAAACAGGGTCCTAACACCAGTCACTGATTTTGCGTACTTTGCCTATTACAACAATTATAGAACACTTTGGAGGTTTATATTCATACATATATGTATCGCTTAACATTATCAAATTGTCCTTTACTGTTTTAGTTCGTTTAGAGTGAAATTTAAAATCTCTCTCTCTCTCTCTCTCTCTCTCTCTCTCTCTCTCTCTCTCTCTCTCTCTCTCTCTCTTATTTATCGCTTAACATTATCAAATTGTCTCTACTGTTTTAGTTTACAAAACTTCTTTTTTTCGTTTAGGGTGAAAATTAAAATCTCTCTCTCTCTCTCTCTCTCTCTCTCTCTTTCTCTCTCTCTCTAAGCATTGTACAAAATGTGTATTTAGCAAACTGAGAATTCAGAAGTCCTTTTGTTAAACAATATTCATTGACAAACCACTATCATATTTCCTGTTTCAGCGGCATCAACCACAACAACAACAACGACCACAACAACAACACTTCCTCCAGGTAGGTAAAGTAGCACAGGCTGCTTCGGAAAACCTAGAACTAAAGGGGGATCTTTATTTCTGCAGTTCTCAGGCCAGCTCTCCCTGAAAGTGTAATTGACACGTATAGCAGGATAATGGTTAAAGCATAGGCCAGTGTCTCCGCTGCTGTATTTTCTTCTCCAGTCAGCAGCCAATCTGTTATAGTCCTGGGGTTGTCTGCTTCAAATTCCAGTCATATCATGTGAAACAAAAGAGCTTATAACTAATGCCAAGAGGGTGGGGTGGGGTGCATGTAGGCCTGCGCGTAAATTCTTTCCGATTCTTGCTTCTGTTGAGACTTAAAGAATGATGCGGTATCACACACAACAGTGGGTATCGAACTTGTTATTTAAAAACTCAGGGCTTCGCATTCTGCTAGATCTATGTCACTTGCCGTCGCCCACGTATTAACCCATTTATGACTAGTGGACTCTTCTACCTGAACTCTTTTGACCAATCCATTTGCAGTTTAAGGGGTATCTGACCAGTTTTGATTACTACCATATTTGATTGAAACGCTTGTAGTTAATGCAAACAGTGTAGACCCTGATCAGACGCCGCGTTCTGTGGCGTCTGATCTGGGTCTACACTGTTTGCCAGTGTCCCATTTATGGGACGCTCGGCATAAATGGGTTAAGTATTAAAAATGAGCCGCGCCGTGAGAAATAGGTGTCCGGTTTATATGCCAAAAGTATCAATCCAGAGCAGCCGGCAGAACTGGACAGTCAGTTTGCTGAACATGATATTTTTAACAGTATACAATGGTTCCGTAAGTGGAGAGCGAATGCACAAACTGGTCTGGGCCTTCGCTATTCGCATACGCATCATGGGCGCATTTACATATGATGCGTCTCAGAAATATAATTATCTATGAGCCAGCGCACGACAAAACCTTTAAGAAAACCTGTGTGACCAACAAAGACTCAGATCAACCTGTAAATCCACCCAGTATGGCAAAGGTTCTCCTTTATCCCTCTTTGGATAGCCCGGAGGCTGTAGAAGGCACATGCGATCAGCGAGGACTCTGATCAGCCTGCGCGTATGCGCAGGCTGATCTGAGTCTTCGCTGGTCGCACAAGTCTTATTGTAGGTTTTATCGTGCGCTGGCTCTAATATTTTGTTTCAAAGATGCGATATATCAGTTTAAAAACTTGACCATAGGTCTAAATAAGGCAATCTTTTTCAACCATAAAATATTAATGTTTTTATTTGACCACAAAAAAGATACGTTGTGGGTACTCATTAGAAGTGCTTCAATGAGGCGCTTCACTACCAGGAATTATCGTACTACAGGAACTGTCACTCAGGTTATCGATATTCCAATTTAGATCGGTTTCGATTAATTCCCTTTGACTGGAGGCCCGTAAGCGTCGTCTTACCTGTGTAGCTGGTGTGTAATCAACCCAGTGTCACACACCTACAGTACTACTACAATTCAGATTAAATCATGTGTGGATGCATTGCTCTTGGACCCAATATACACTGGAATAGGTCCGAGTTAGAATGAATGAATGAATGTCAGCAGATTATTCAGTATGATTTTCAAAAGAATATCAATTGTTTAACCTAAGAATTCATTAATAATGATAATAACAAAATATTAATTAATTGATTAAAATAAATTATTATTACTATTATTATTATTTCATTATTTCAAATTGAATAAAAAGTGTTGTATTTAGTTATAGATAATTCAATATGATTTTTAAACGAATTTAAATAGTTTAACCTAAGAAAACAAAAGCAATAAATAAATTAAAAAAGTGTTATATTTAATGAATGGTAATTCAGTAAGATTTTAAAATGAAGAACAATAGTTAATCTAAGAGAACAAATGAGTTGATTAATTAAGGTTGTATTTAATTATTGATGATAGTTTGGTACAATTTTTGAAAGAAAAACGATCATTTCACTTGGAGAAAACAAATGGGAAAATTTAATTAAATATAAGTAATTTGAAAAAAAATGAATGAATGAATAAAAAAAATTACTTTATGATAACCATAAACTAAAGAAAGAAAGAAAGAAAGAAGCCTATAGATAATGAATACGGGAGAAAGACCTATGTCATCCACTTCTTAACATCATAGGACAGTCTGCGTACCTCCGTTATTAAGTTATCCTAAGACATTTGTTGTTACAATACGAAAGAAAGAAAGAAAGAAAGAAAGAAAGAAAAAAAGCATATGGATAATGAGTACAGGGGAAAGGCCTATGTCATCCACTTCTTAACCTCAAAGGGCAGTCTCCATACCTCCGTTATTAAGTTATGTTATCCTAAGACATTTGTTAGTACAGTAATTAAAGCTACCTACTCTTTAAGGTGATCTTGGTAACCTATTTCACATCAGTACTATCACCACAGATTAAAGAAACCTATTAATCAGAATGCAATCAAGTGTGTTTAATCAATGCTCACCAGACACCATGATATGCGGCGTCTGATCTGGGTCTAAAGTTCTTATCTATTTGTCAATATCCCTTTTTTAGCATAAATGAGTAATATCAAATATTACTGTGTTTTAAGCAACCTTCAGGTATGTGCCCTTTGTGGACCAAGACCCCACTGCGCTTTCTGAGCAAGGTTATGCTCTCTGCTTAATGTGTGTTACAGATCTGATTGTTAAGATCAGTATGTGCAGATGCTTATGCTAAACAATCCTACTGGCCATTCTGCGCCTGAGCATAGTAGTAGTATTAGGGTACATACATGATTAGAAAAAAAAAAAAAAAACACGCAAATTTAGAGGTTTAAATTATTGTTAATTTGATAATTTAATAGTTTGAAACCAGTCTGCAAAGCTCACACAGACCATCAGCTGGACAGAGGTGTACAAACAGGACATTTCTTTCAAGAGAGGTACATAAATAGCTTTGGGCTATTTGTTCACAGCATAAAGACAATTAGCTATTTCATAAACTTAGGACCCATTGGTGGCGCGAATTAGCATAGTACTTATCAGTTAGCACTTTGGGTAAAAGTTTTGCAGACAACATAAATATGGGACAATTTTCTCCAGTTCTCCATTAAAACATATGTTGTAGGTATTAATTTGATGCACCTCGGTGAAGCAAAAACATGTTATGAGTACTCATTTGAAGAACCTTGGTGAGGCTCATCTAATGAGTACCCACAACATATGTTTTTATGGAGAAAAAAATACAATCACCAAATACTTATCCTGAACAATTCCTCTGTATGTTTTATTTTCAAAACAGGATTTGACATTTCATGAAAATTGTCTCCAATGAAGACTATTTGCATGAAGTGTCAAATCCTATTTTCTGGATTAGACAATAACCACTTTATCGCATGCTGAATTAGCCCAGAAAGTGATAAACGTTTAGGGATCAAATATCACCCCACCCCAAAAAAGGAAATGGTTTGACATTTCTTGCAAAGCATCTCCATTGCAAACAATTTGCATGAAATGTCAAATCCTATTTTCTGGGGAAAATTCAACAAATATCACCATTTTTTTCCTGCTGAAGTAGCCCAGAGAGTGGAAAAGGTTAAGGGTTAAAATTTTTACCCCTCCCCCACCCCCACAAAAAAGAAAACAACAAAAAATAAAGTTTGACAGTCCATACAAACTGTCTCTGTTGGAGACAATTCGCATGACATGTCAAAGCCTACTTTCTGGGAAAAATAAGAATATCATCATCACTTTTCCCTTGATGCATGAACGTTGTTTAACAATCATTTAAACTTAAGAAAAAAAAATAGACAAACTGTCAAAAAACTTTCATAAAAATTAATGTAGAATATGCTATTTCTAGTTTTTTCTTATCATCTCAAGAATTGCAGGACCACGTGACCTGTCTCAGATAAAGGGCAGTTGTGTCAGATTATGAAAAAAGGGAAATTATGTATTATGCAAACACTAAAGATCCAGATCAGTCTGCGCATCTGCACACTCTGATCAGGATTTTAAATCTTAATCAATATATTCTACAGTAATTAGTGTTTATTTAGTTACAGGGTTAAAGATGGTGCTTTGTTTGCCCATATTCCTTGATCATAGTTATAATGGTCCTTTTCAAATGTTGATGTTCATTTGATATTTTGACCACTTTGTTTTTATTGCATGAGGTATAGATTAAGCTATTATTACACTGTCCAGTGGCCCGAGGCTTCTAGTTCCCACGGGATAATAATAATAATGGTAGACAAATGGAACCAGAAAATAAACAACGTGCTGTTATTTAACTTGTATTTATAAGGTTTGAACAATTTTTTTAATGCTAATATAAATGAAAGTAAAATGTTTTGTTGATCGTTTCAAGAACTTTGAGATGTCTTCAAGTAACATAAGAAACAATTATGATTGACTCTTTTTCAAAAAAAAAAAAAAAAAAAAATGGGCCTTATGAATTATGCGATCAATGTAGACCCGATTAGTCTGTGTGTCCGCTGAAATACATTGATCGGTCTATACTGCATGTTGAATACAGCTTGCACAATCTATCAAAGAAAAATGTATGCACATGCTGATCTGGAACTACAATGGTTGCTGCTTTTATTTGGAGAGACTCGTGTTATTTTTGTGTTGGGTAATTAGCAAATATGGATAAAATGTCGTTTTCCTTGGATTATGACTGTTACTACTATCCTAGATTTTTAGACAGAGAGGTCTGTGCCAACGGTGTAGACCCAGATCAAATGTCACATTACGCATTGTGTGTTCAGGGTCTACACTATTTTACACTTACCGAGCAATGTTTAGACAAATCAGCTGGTTCTGTAATGGCATTGTTAAAAAGATAGGGCAAGTGTTGTAAAGAGTAGAACTTGATCGAATCATCTGGTATCCCAGGTTTGTTTTTGAAACAATTGTCTTTAGAGTAATGTTTGAAAAGGTGTGTACTGAACAATTTTTTGAATCTGACTGAGAAAGTGGTTTATAGTATTTAACGTCGGGATTCTGATAAACACACCATAAGAAAAGGCAGTGACCCTGATCAGACATTACATCACAGAGTATCTTAACAAAGGTCTACACTGTTTGTCACTCAGATAGCAGGTATAAGCTGTGTCAATAGGTAGCCAAACGGACTTGATCAAATTTCAGTATGATAGTAATTTAATGTGTCTAATAGGGTTTATACGGTAATTACCAATATTTTACCCCTAAATACACATGTACGATAGTATAAACTGTCCATGTGGCTATTTTACAAATAAAACATTTCGAATATGACCAGCTTAATAATATTTATTCTTCGGAGTTGTGATGTACAACATACTAATATTAATAGTAGTAGTAAATACTACTACTACTACTAATAATAATAATAATATCATTAGTATCATTATGTTTTAATTTCCTAGATAACCATTTTATGAAACAAAATTTCTGAAAATAATATCAATTATCATTTTGTTTTAATGTATTTTGTTTTAAATATTATATATTTTTTTATTAAATATACATATTTAACACCGCATGTTGAATAGAGCTTGCACATTCTATCAGAGAAAAAAATGTATGCACATGCTAATCTGGAACTACAATGGTTGCACGTCATATTTAATGCTGCTTTTATTTGGAGAGACTCTTGTTATTCACAGATTTAGAGAACGTTTGAGAGAGAGAGAGACTCAATCTCATTCATTTAGTCCTTGTGTACAGGAATCTAAAATGAGCAGATCGTGTCAATTAAAGTGCTAGTTTATGCAAAAAGATCAAATATTGGAATTGATTCTGTTTGTGCAATTAAAATTGCGCATAAGCATGTATGTCAATTATGTAAAAAGTGATTTCGTTGTTTTCTTTTGTCAAGATAAGGACATAATTGGCATTCATTAGCAGTAATTGTTATTAAGAAAACATCGCAAGAGTGGCCGCGCATTTAGGTATTTTTCTTGTATCCCGACAAAGCATTTTTTTTCATCATTAAACAAAAAAAAAAAAAAAAAAAAAACAAGTAATTAAGCAGTTTGTAGTTTTCCTATGGTCAAAAGTAATTATATCAAATTTTCATTAAAGCTTCAATAAATTGCCGAATAAAAACATAATTCGACATAAACAAAAATTAAATAAATAAGTTTATATTATCATAAATATATATCTTTGTTTTCCTTTTTGAAGCTAAATAATCTTTATAATACTATCAATGGATACCAATTCTTTTTTATTTTCCAATTCTTACAACCTCTTTTGCAGTTCATGCTAGTATCATGTGTACACAAGACCTGCGTCTGTGTAATCATTACACATTTTCTCTCCGCATTTTTAAAATATAGCTATATTCTGCAACCTGTGGGCCATTTTTAATAAAATAATTTATTCAATATTTTATTACATAACTATAGATATTAAATAGATCTATCGAATGAGAGGTTATAATGAACTGAGAAATTTTAAAAAATATGACTTTTGGGCGATTGAATCAAGGCAATTTTTCATTTTTGTTGTAAAATACAAAGACTTAATAAGGAAAAACCCTTGTAGCATTCATTACAATCTGGGCCATTTTAAAATTTATCTTATTTCAACAAATTTGGTATCAAATTGAAGCAGATACATTTTCCCATCTATTGCGAGGTTATAATAATATCTTGTATTATTGAAAATAAATGATTTTATTAGTTAAATGATGGGCTCCTATATAATTCTATACATTTCCACACTAGTACCAGTCTGAGAACTAGCGACATGCTGTGACGTCACAGAAGGGACCGATTGGTGCGGATTAGTACCTGTAGTACGAGAATTCCTGCATATGCTAATGAGTACCCATAACGTATCTTTTCATAAAAAAATAAGACAAATATTTACCTGAAGATACCTCTTATCTCGAGCTATGACTCTTGACACAATTTCTTTTTGTGTCAATTTATCATAACATTGATAAATGGACCACTTCATGAGCCTACGTGTCCGCGGGCATATGCGAACAGAAAAAAGGTCCATATCCCCGATGTTTGATCATGGCCCTTTCTTTATCCGCTAACACAATCTTTGGATACTGTAGAATATATTAACTACTCCGGGTTAATAACCCTGATCAGACTGTTACACATAAGATACGCATCATGAACTGGCTATATGCATTATGCTAGAAGACATCTGTTTGCTTTGTGGGCCTCAGATAAACCATTGCAGTTTTCCACTATTCCTCATGTACATACTACTGAGACTATCTTTTGTTTTGCCTTTTTTATTTCTGTACTTTCAAAGTGTTCTTCCCTAACCCCCTTTCAGAATAGGTTGCTCATTCATGCGTACCGATTATCTAGTGTATAGCTACAAATACTGCATTAACCATTGGAACAAGTGGCCTGAGTAAACAGTGTAGACTAAGACCAAATGCGGCATCTGATCAGATTCTGTATTGTTTGCTACTCAGTCCAGCAAGATTTACACTCAGGAACTGGTGCTGATGAATATATACAGTTTCACAAAAAAAAATAAATATTGTTTAACCTATTTGTGCCTAGCGTCCTATAAATGGGGCATAGGGAAACAGTGTAGATCCAGATCAGACGCCGCAGAACGCGGCGTCTGATCAGGATCTATACTGTTTGCATTCTGATCAGAAATTTCTACAAAACATGATAATAATAAAAACAAACCAGATACCCCTTATATAGGAAATGAACTTGTCCAAAGACTTCAGGTAGAAGAATCTACTCGGCATAAATGGGTTAAACCAAATGTTAGAACAAGTATGGTAAGGAGTTAATGTGTCCTAATTCTTAGAATTAACACGGTTCTTTCTATATCTTCAGTGGACGGTGGATGGACAGAATGGGGATCGTACACTCCCTGCACAACAACCTGTGGACCAGGAACACATTTCCGAGAGAGATACTGCACCAATCCACGTCCGGCTAATGGAGGAAAGCAGTGCCCTGGGTCCGCTAATGAGACGAGTTCTTGTTATAATCTTCCCTGTCCTACAACGTTGCCCCAAACAACAGCAAGTCGAACCACTCTTGCTCCAGGTAACAATCTTCAGGACATTTTTTGTGTAACTTTCAAGGGGACATTTTGAGGGGAGGCAACTATATCAAAGTTGTTTTTGCTTCCCTTCTTAAAGGGGTCTACTCTAAAAGGAAAGAATTTGCTCCCCCTGGGAGCAAATTCTTTTCTTTTAGAATAGACCCCTTTTCAGAAGGGACTTGATATGCAAAAGAACAAACAGAAAGTCACAAATGATGCTCCCTTACCCCTTGTAAAACATGGTGTAAAACCAACCAAGTGTATTCAATCTCCTTATTCCATAAATGCCTAATGGACTCTCATAACGCATTCTTTGCAAAGGTCCATTTTCACTTTAAGATGTCTGTTTAGTTTTCTGATTGCACTGAATTCGTTTATAGTTCTTACGTTTAATGCAAGTTGATTCTAAAGAAGCTTATCACAATCCGTGTTTAGTGGCGTCTAATCTGGGTGTATATTTTTTTGTCTGGGTCCCATTTTTCGGCCAAAAAAGAGTGGCATCCATATCTTTTTTGACACCTATAGGGAAAATAGCAACAATTATTTCCAATATTTGAAATGCGAAGCTACTGGCTAGTATTCATTCCATGCTAAGAACCTTGACCTGACTACCCACATGCGCAGGTTTAGCGGTGGTTTCGTTTGATCATAATGGGACAAATGTTTTCTCAGTAATAAGTGTCAATAAACAAAAAATCGAGTAGGCACACTGTAATACCGTACTTACATTTAATATTCAAATAAAGGCATGCATAAGCGTACGGTGTAGACCCAGATCAATTAATGTTACAGCCCCCTATTTCTATAAAACATGGTATTATTAAGAACTAACCAAATACCCTTTATATTGGAAATGGACCGGTCCAAAGAGTGAAGGTAGAAGAATCAATTTGGCATAAATGGATTAAAACGGATCTTCGGGGCATATGCGGAAAGCAAAGAATCAGGTCGGACTGCGATTCTACACGATCAGATCAAGGCAATTGCTGCACGCTTATAGAATCGGCGGTTATTTTAGAATACAACGAGGTACAATAGTCATTGATCAAATAATATGCGCCTCAATGTGAGAAAACCAACCATATGATATATGCGCCCAATGAAGACTCTAATCAAACTGCGCATCCGCGCAGTTTGATTAGAGTCTTCGTTGTCCGCAAGAAGACACTTTGAACACTTGGCTATCCAAAATGCGCCCAAAGAAGATTCTAATTTGACAGCGCGAATGCGCAGGCTGATCTGAATCCTTGCTGGGCGCACATGTCCGAAGGCGCGTTTTTTGACATTACGGCTTATGGTTTTCTCATACAGAAAAACCTCAATGGCTCGAACATATTTGGGACCATGAAAATTTATTCGAGCCACTGAGGTTTAATCATGGCGCCAGCTCAGAAAGCAAATAATGAAAATTTAGGGAAGTATTTTTTATATTCTATATAATAATGGATTGTTGAGTGTACTCATTAGCCTCGCCTGGATGAGGCAATTCTAATGAGTACACACAACATACAATTTCATGATAAAATAAGAAAAATTCCCTAAATATCTGTTTTCTTGAGCTATCAGAAGAGTTTCGTAGGGACTCAAACACGAGTTCGAATAATCCAAGGTAAACGAGTATTCGGTGTTCGAGTCATCGAGGTTTTACTGTAGCACGTATAATATACTTTGTAGCTTGCGTGAACAGAACGGAGCCAGCGGATGTCCTGTTTATCCTTGACGCCTCTGGTAGCGTGGGAACAACAAACTTTAACACAATGCTGAATTTTATGAAGAAAATGGTCGACGGGTTTCCGATTGGCGCTAACGAAACACAGATTGGTTTGATCACATTTGACAGCAAAGTTTACTTACAGTTCCATCTTAACAGATATCACACGAAAACTGATATCAAGAATGCGATATCTCATACCAGGTGGGTACTTGAAAGCCACCATCACGAAAACATGCCTATATAATTTAGACCCCCTTAAACCCCACTTTTATGTAGTAAAACTGGGGTTTACAGGGGTAAACATCATTTTTCTTATTTCTGCTTAAAACATAGATTGTGGGTACTCGTTAGAACCGCCTCGCCGAGGCGGTTCTAACGAGTACCCACAATCTATGTTTTGAGCAGAAATATGAAAAATATTAGGATTTATTAACTGAAAATTTTCATTTTTTTGGTGGTAAAATTTTCAGTATATTTGAATAGGTGTGTTTTCGTTATGACTTTGTCATATTAACGTTTTGCATACAGGGTAAAAATTTCAGCTGACGACAATTTGAAATATTTGTCAATTTGAAAGTCATTATGTCGATTTAAAGGCTCCATATTCCTCAACAATAGACATTTATTATCCAAGAAAGGTTTAACGAATTGATATATGATATTAGTATAATCATAAAATGTGGCACCTTTAAAATTTCAGTTAGTCTCTTGTTCTTGAACTAGATCAAAAATGAAATGATTTTTTTTATCATATCTCTGAATTAATGTTGCCAACATTAATTCGATAAAAATCATTTCAGTTTTGATTCAGTTCAAAATTCGGACACTAACTAAACTTTTACAGGCTGTCAGATGCCACATTTTATGATCGTATTTATATATCAATTTATTAAACCTTTGTGGATAAAAAAAATGTCTATTTTTGATAAATATGGAACCATTAACGCATAACATGCAGGTCAAAAATTCAGCAGGCGATATTTGAAAAATTGATTTCTTATTTTACCTAGAAAACAAGTTTTTTCTATTTAATGCTTAACATGCTGGGGAAAAATTTCAGCAGAAGAAATTTTAAGATGTTTTTTTTATTATTTTTCCGAGTGTCGCATTTGGAGACATTTTGCATGAAATATTAAAACCTATTTTCTGGAAAAAAATAAATATCACCACTTTGCTGTCTGCTGAATCTGTCCTTGAGTGGAAAGGTTACATTTGATGGGTCCCGTCTGTAACGGGCCTTTGTACCATAAGCAATCGGCAAAGGCCCGGATCAGCATGCGTATTTTCGCAGTTTGATCATGGTCTCCTGTTCGATGGTATATTTTACGATATGTAATAATTCCGTTGGCCAGCAACAAAGGCACGATCAGACTGCGCAAATGCGCACTGATCTGTGCCTTCGTTGCTGCCTTGTGATAAGGGCATTTTCATGTGTTGCACATCATACAAAAATTCCTTAATAGTTTGCCACACATCTTTGTAAGAAAAAAAATAGACTGTATGTCATTTGCCTAGCCTAGAACCAAAAAGGCTAGAACTCAGTAGACCAACATGCAGTTTCACACAGTCAGATCAGCCTTAACCCATTTGTGCCAAGCTGACACTTCTACCTTAAAATTTTGTACCAGTCCATTGTCAATAATAGGGGTGTCTGGATAGTTTTCATTATTACAACGTTTTATAGGAATTCCTGTATTGAATTCAAATAGTGTAGACCCTGATAAGACGCCGCGTTCTGCGGCGTCTGATCAGGTCTACACTGTTTGTTATCAGTGTTCCTTTTATGGATCGCCATACATAAATGGTTTTAACCGTTTGCTAAAGTAATGCAGTGGCCTCGAATTTTATGTAGTGTGCATTTTTTAACATGCAATATTACATTTAAATCACACGGCATTTTGAAATATTTTTCTTAATTTCTTAGAAAATAGGGTTTAACTTTTTAAGCACTTTGTTATCAGCTCACCTTGTTTTGATAAAATGTATGATTCAAGCATTCCGTTTTTTTTTTCAAGGTACACTCAAGGCACAACCCACACAGGAGATGCCATTAAATATGCAAGAGAGATAGCATTTAAGCCTCAGAACGGCATGAGGCCAAATGCTGCACACATTGCTATCATTGTCACGGATGGTAAGAATTGTTTTTATCTCCATCGAGCCAATTCAACAATAGTATGCATTTTGGCTCTGTTACATGTATATGCTGCCGCTTATGTTATAACAAAATAATTTACTCAAGTAATAGAATATACACAGTCGACTCTCGTTATCTCGAAGTCCAAGGGACTCTCTGAAATACTTCGATATATCCGTAGCTCGACATATTAGATTTGCATAATTGAGGAAAAACATAAATCGAACAAGCACACTTCACAAATGAATATGTAATGTGATTCTTGATTTTAGAGATATACCTATAATGAAAACATTGTGGAAAAGAGGAGAAATTGCTCCTTAGAAGCAATTTCTCTTTTCCACAATATTTTGTTATCTGTTGTTAGATTTCCATGTTGAAAACAGGGACCATATTTTCGCTTCGAGATAAGCGGTTATTCGAGATAGACGAAGTCGAGATAACGAGAGTCGAGTGTACTACAGTATTTACCCCCAATATGGACACTTTAACTCTTATTACGAAAACACGCCTATTCAAATATATTGAAAATTTTACAACCAAAAACGAGAAAATTTCCAGATAAAAAAAACTGATATTTTTCATATTTCTGCTCAAAACATAGATTGTGGGTACTCGTTAGAACCGCCTCGTCGAGGCGGTTCTAACGAGTACCCACAATCTATGTTTTGAGCAGAAATAAGAAAAATAATGTATACCCCTGTAAACCCCAGTTTTACTATGTAAAAGTGGGGTTTCAGGGGGTCAAAATTATATAGGTGTGTTTTCGTGATGTATACCATACTTCTTCAATGTGCAAAAAATGTCAGTTTGACTCCCTGTGGATGTTTATAAAACTTCTTGCTGACCAGCAAACAGTGTAATCTTGACTTCAAAGGGTATTCGAATGTGTTCGTTTTTCAAATGAGAGACCCGTTTAGGGTCCTCATAAGAATTGCCTCCTTCACTTCATGCTGTTCTAATAAATAACTAGATGATTTTATTTACTGCAAAAGAAAACACCTGATATCCTTCAAATTTTCACCTTTTCTGTATTATTTGTATATTTTGTTTATTATTCTGTTTTGATTGCAAGAAACAATTATGCTCTGCACTCTATATTATCTCCGCTTTTCATGTGTTGCTTGCTTATAAATAAAACTACTGCAAACGAATAACAAATCGGATGAACTGTGAAAGGTTAAAATAGAACTGTGAATCTGCGAACTCTGGCCCGGCTGCTTAGATTGCCAGTGATGTCCGACCCTGACCATGCCGATTTAATTTAACCCATTTATGCTTAGCGTCCAATAAAACGGACATTGGCAAACACTGTAGACCCAGATAAGACGCCGCAGAACGCGGCGTCTAATCAGGGTCTACACTGTTTGTATTAGCCATAGGGATTTCTATGAAACATGGTAGTAATAAAAATGATCCAACACCCCTTAAATCTGAAATGAACCGGTCCAAAGAGTTAAGGTAGGAGAATACACACGGTATTTTGACCTCCTTAAACCCCACTTTATATAGTAAAACTGGGGTTTACAGAAAAACATTATTTTTCTAATTTTGCTAAAAAACATAGATTATGGGTACCCGTTAGAACCGCCTCGCCGAGGCGGTTCTAACGAGTACCCACAATCTATGTTTTGAGAAGAAATATGAAAAATAGCAGATTTTTTATCTGAAAACCTTCAGTTATTGGTGGTGAAATTTTCAATATATTTGAATAGGCGTGTTTTCGTAATGAAATGGATTAAAGACTGATATGACATTTTAATGGTAGCATATGGCTTATTAAAACCTTCAGTCCTGCAGGCAAAATCGGGTGCCTGTGAGGCTGATCGAGATATTTGTAGGCCACCTATGCGTAAAGTCTTTACATGTAACATGAGTCTCAATGTTTCGATGTTACTTTACCATTACAAGGTATGCCTTGTTCACACTGGCAAAGTTTTTTTAATAAAGAAATATACGCCCGTGTAAATGAAAAATTAAACACATTTTAGTTGTCATTTTTTGTAGTTAAGTTTATTGGACTAGAAACTTTTTTTGTATAAACGTGAAGTTTGTCAAATATCATGTATAGAAGAATGTGATACGTGTGGCAAAAACTCTGACAAGCCTCATACTTTCTGTGAAACAGATCAAACACTGAGTATGAACACAGAGTCTTGTTTTTTTTTGTGTTTTTTTTTTACTTTTTTTGCCATATTTTGACAACGAATCTTTACTCGCGTGAACAAGGCCTAGTCAGTCTTTCCATTTACATTTGTCTGTTAACGGTACAAGTCGAATGTAGCTAGCAATATTCTGAATAGTTATGTCCCCTTAGATTTGAAAAAAAAAAATAGGTTCTCTGTGCATGGGATTATTTCGTAAGGCGGAACCGAAAATTTACATAAAGGTATGTGCATCCAGCAAAGACTAGTTAGTTTTTATTATTACTATGTTTTATAGAAATTCCTGTATTTAATGCAAACAGTGTAGACCCTGATTAGATGCTTCTTTCTGTGGTGTCTGATCTGGGTCTACGCTGTTTGCAAATCACTTTTATGGGACGCTAGGCGTAAATGGTCAACTCTATCTAAAATGTATCAGTTTGGCTCTTTGGTCTAATATGTAGAATGCCATACCGGCAAGCAGTGTAAATTAAATAAGTGAACTCCGGAATTGATACAGTCAGATCCACATCAAGCCCCCAACACTAAAGGGAAAGACAGACAAATACAATTAATCAGCCATAAAATGAACAGATGGCAAGCAGAGTTAGCAACTCTTTCCCAAAAAGGTGGCAACTCAGTTACCCAAACTTAACTGAATATATCTGAATTTATATGTTGTTAAAAGAAAAAAATTAGAAACCCTGCTCGCACGATACCATCAGATGCAATCTGCACTGGTTCTACACTGTCTGCTCAGTCGTGTCTCTCCGCACTCATAGGATTTATACAGTAGCTGCTGAAATACTTGATGAGAAATAGCAGTGTCTATTTTTTCTATTTCCTCCATTGATAGGTAAAGCTTAATGCAGACAAAATGCTTAGTAGGTCCTACTCATTGTTATCCTCTATCATCATAGGTCTTCAGTGCTAAAACTTTTTATTTAACTTACCATTAATGCCGGGTCGACTCTTCTACATTAACTCTTTGGACCGGTTCATTTCCAGTATAAGGAGTGCCTGGTTAGTTTTTATTGTTACCATGTTTTGAAGCAATCCCTGTCCTAAACCAAACAGTGTACACCGTCATCAGATGCCACGTTCTGTTGTATCTGATCTGGGTCTACGTTGTTTGTCAATGTCCGTTTTGCGGGACGCTAGACATAAATGGTTATTTTTTCACATTGCATGAAAGATATATTAACATTGTATATTTTATTGCTCAGCAAATTTATATTTTTAATATTTTGGAAGTCTTTTTTGCATATGACCATGTTTAAATCGGACCTTTAAGTATACTTAATGTAATAGAGATGCTAACGACAAAAGCAGAGGAAACCAATGAATTGGACCTAGTTGTTTTAAGAGTACTCCGTCAGGCGAGTAACCTGACTACTGACACTTATCAACAAGAATTTATAATTCCAACTCAGCAGGCTTACAATTATTTAGAGCAATTTGAAAACGGTATTTATACCTTGATAAATCCAATGAGCAGTAATTCTGGAACTATTTTCTTCGCGCAAATTTCTGAACGAGCTACGTATTTACACATATAATCGACGTAAATATGACCTAGTTGGAATTATAAGAAATCAATTTCATTTTTTTTTGTGTGTATTTTATCGAAGTGTAAACACAGGAAAATCACTCATAAACTTAACATAAAGTCCTTTGGACTTTATGTAGTTTGTGAATGAGTAGTCGGCGTTTATAATCTTTTAATGAAAATGCACATATTGACATTGTAGGCCAGTCCAGTAGCATGACTGTGACGTCACAAGAAGCGACAAAGTTAAGAAATAATGGTATAACAATCTTCTCTATTGGGGTTGGATCAGGTGCCAAACTTACCGAATTAAATGCCATGGCAACAGACCCAGACAAGACACATGTGTTCACAGTCACTAATTTCAGCTCTCTTGATAAAATCAAAGGAACTCTAGCTCAACAGACATGTAATGGTATGTGTTTTCGTTTGATTTTATTTGTTTACATGGCTCAAAATAAGCCATTTTTCCAACCGGAAAGTACTAATATTTTTCTTATTTCTCCACGAAAATATATACTTTGGGTGCCCGGTGAGGCTCTTCTAATAAGTATCCACGACATATGTTTTTGTATAGAAATAAGGAAGTATTACGTTGATACTCCCTCTTACGTATCTCATGCTGTGTCAGCTTAATACACATTTTCTATCAGCAATTTTTAGAAGAAGCACATAAATGCTTTAACCATTACAACTGGTGTTTGTTTGTGTGCGTTATATACAGAATGTTATGAAAAATAAAGTGCAAAGGGCATATAATGTTACACAGTCCGTCCGTCCGTCTCCGTCCGCGTCCGGCGTTAACAATTTGCGTTTAAGTTTTTTTTCTATTTCCTCCATTACGTCTCATAAGTGTTTGAGCCTACCTTCTTTCACAAATTTTCATATATATATTTATTTTCATGATTTCTTAACAGATACCTGTAATATACTTAGAAAACGAATGTTATGCGATTCGTTAATATACATATAGAATAACGGACTATCCATATTACATGTATATAAAGATATATATTTACAATCTTTCAGTGAAAGCAACAACTCTGCCGCCTATCACTACCACAGCAGCACCAAAACCAAGTAAGTTGATAAATGTAGTTGGTTCCTTTTTTTACATTACCGTATTTACTTAACTCATTATACTTGTCATTAACTTTGAATGAGTCTGTTGTACGATCTGATGAAGCGTGTAAAAATTGCTGGATGAGTCAATCCGAGTGGCAAACAGTATATACCGTGATCAGCCGCATCTGATCTAAGTCTACACTGTTCGCGCGTTACTGTTTGTCCGTATACTTGGGGAAAATACGGCAGTTATATGCATTACATTTTAACTGTCTTTGTGTTTCTGTGTAGGTCTATACATCAGTTAAGATAAGATCCTCTTTTGAATTGAATTGCTGCGTCTGGACATCTCTCATTTTACCGTGTTTAATATTATTGTAGCGTTTACCGGCTCTTCCACTGTCTAGTATCGCGATCACCTATTCAGGTACCAATCACGATCTACGTTGCTTAACTTCATAAAAGAGCCAACCCCTCCGCCAACGTCGCCATAAAAGCCAGTTCCACAGCAAGACTGTAGAAGTGATCTACGAATATACCTAATCCGTTACATTTCTACCAATCCTCTTTTGACTTTGCCCCGAAGTCACCAATACTGCCCACCCTGAAGATCTCCAGAAAGAGAGAACATGAGCCTATGCAACGCTTCCAGGGACACCTATCCCTGCTACAGGGATCCGGAGATGTTAGTAGTGTCATCTCTCATGCCAGCAAATGTAGCATTTGCCGGAACTTCCACGAAGTTAAGTATCGCGCTCACCCATCAAGGTACTAACCACAAAGCACGTTGCTTAACTTCCGTGAAAGAGCCAACCTCATTACCAACGTCGCCATAAAAACCGGCTTCCAGAGCAAGACTGTAGAATTGATCTAAATATATATCTAATCTATTATATCATGAAACATTGCTGACTTCTCCATAAACTGTTTAAAGTGATATAGTTGCAATATTTATATTACATTATAAGAGTTTTTAATGTGTTTCCTCGTAGTCTAAAACAAAACCTAGATACCCAGGAAATACCACAGTCACAAAGCACAGCCCGCCCGAGGCATCTAAAGAAGGAGAGATGAGGAACGAAAATTAACAAAACAAACGCCCCATATGAAAAAACAGACGCACAGACAGACAAACTGCAACAGAAGAACCGCCTTTGGTCGGTCAGTAGAAAAGCCACTGGGCCTTAAGTATAAGTATTTCCTTTTCCCAAACTTGGTGGATCACATGCCTGGGTGTAATAGTTCAGTCGGGCAGCATTAGAGATTATAAAATGACCAGAGAGTTTTCTATCATGTCATATAATGATGTTTCCCGGTAAAAGCCACAATCACCAACACTGCCTTCCTGAAACATCAAAATAAGAAGAAACGAGGAACAAACAATAACCAGTTGCAATAACCGACACACTGAAGAATTTAACAGAGGAACTGCCTTTGAATGGTCGGCAGAAACAAATATTGGAGTTTTTCAGATCAAAGCTACGCTCTTAATTCTGCTGCAGCTCCATGGTCCTCAAGCACATCAGTGAAACATCATAGTAAAGCACAATTTTTTGACAAATGCAATAAAACAAAGTAAGGTCAAACTTTAGTGGCTCGACCATCTTTGGGACCATAGAAATTTGTCCGAGATATGGGTAGTTCCAGCCAGTGATGGTTAATCATTGCGCTAGGTCAGGAAGCAAATGGTGATAACTTAAGGAAATTTTTTCGGGTTTTCACACAATACTTGTATGCTGAGAGTACTCATTAGAACCGCCCGATAAGGCGATTCTAATGAGTACACACAACATACAATTTCATGATAAAATAAGAAAAATTGCTGAAATATTTTTTTTCTTTTGCCATCGGAAGAATTCCGTGGGGACTCAAGAACGAGTCCGAATTAGCCATGGTAAACGAGCCGTCGGTGTTCGAGCTATTTAGGTACGATTGTAGATGGATCAATGTCAGTCTAAAACCAGTTGAAAAGAAATCAACAAATTTAACAACGACTGGTCCGGCCACAGCAACATAGTCAAGTGCCAACCTTCTGAAACACATAAAAGGAGTTGTCATTTAGTCTGAGGCCCGACTCGCCGTCGTGCAATTGAAGTAGCAAAGTTATCAACCTCAATTGAGTTAATAATCATGTATGCGATCAAGATATTTTTGTAGCATGGCTAAAACTACTTGTTGAAAACTACTTGTGGTATCTCCTTGCAAAACTATTAGTTTAAGATGATTCTACTTTCTTGTAGTTTGCTTATTTGGAGACGAGATAGTCCTGTTTACCTTCGTTTACCCTCTAATTCAGGGACAGTTTAAGTTCTGAAAAACATTGCCAAGGAGTGAAACCAGTAAAGCCATAGCATATTGTGACCAAGACTTTTGCTTTTCACCAGGCGAAATCTTGGGTGACGCACCTCGAACTATTTGCAGTTTTTGCATATTAATTAAAGGGAATAGATACATTTTCATGGACGGTAACTCTATCATAATTGTATTGCCTCCTTTTTGAAAAGGAATCTTCTCTAAAAGAAAAGAATTGGCACCTAATTGCTCTCCGAAAGCAGTCTAACCTTGAGATTTTTTTAAAAAATCTTTTAGAGTAGACCCTTTTTTAGAAGGACACTTGGAAAGCAGGAAAACAAACAAAGAGTCCTAAATATTTCCTCACTTTAAAATATGGCGGAAAAAATGCCATGCCTAGTATGTCTCCTCAACGTAGTTGAGGGCTCTTTTTATGTGACATTCATATGTAAATCATTTCAGAATGCAACGCCCAGGCTGATATTGTTTTCCTACTGGATTCATCTGGTTCCGTGGGATCTTCTAACTTCCAGAAGATGTTAGGATTTGTCAGAAACGTTGCGAATAGTTTTAACATCGGACCACGCGACGTCCAGATTGGGGTGGACACATTCCAGACCACACATAAAGCGGAGTTTAACCTGAACACCTACTCAGACAAACAGCACATGCTAAGTGCTATTAATAACATCAAATACTCGTCAGGAATGACGCATACAGGAGAAGCCATTCGGTTTATGACAACTGACAGTTTTACAGCTGCACATGGTTTGTTTTTTCTCTGATTTACAATATGACAACTCTTTTTGCTGTATTTGCGTTTACTTTAATTTATTATTATCTTAGTATATTTATCCCTACAGATTTTAGGTTATTGTTTCGTAAATAGCTGCTAAATCCTTTCAGCCCGGCAGCCCAAAATAGACATAGAGCCGTCTCATCTGGATGTGCACTGTTTGCCATTCTGTTTTTTATGATTATTATTTTAGACTGAACCCCCTATTTGCATCAATGTACATGTCCAAATACAAGGATTGAAGAGTCCACATCAGAAACTCGGGGATTAGGGGGTCAAGTATTTCGGTCGAAAATATTATTCCGTATTATTACTGCCATTTCGGTTAAACTGATTTTATTCTAATGTTATTATTTTAAGGTAAAGATTCGATAAAAATAGTTTAGTATTTTGGAAGACTGTACACACTTGTAAATAAAACAAAACGTATATTGCTTAGGTATTTGTGTTTTATTATGGAATACTTACCCAGCTAGCATTCTACGTAAATCTACATCGGGCCGACATCGGCCCGTCAGCTACCCTGACGGGCCGATGACGGCCCGATATAGATTTACGTAGAATGCTGACTGGGTATATAAAGCCATTTCTGTTAATAATGCAATGCACCAAAGTCATGTTGCGCTTATATGACATATAACATTTATTCTCTCATATGCGTCTTACCCCCTAACAATTCCAAATAGTAATTGCTGAACTTTGGTGTTTTTATGTATGTTTATGTAGGTGACAGACCAGGTGCACCCAACGTTGCTATAATTGTTACTGATGGACAGTCCAATAGCCCTACGTTGACTGCCTCAGAAGCGAAGAAAGCCCAAGCCGCCGGTATTACAGTGCTAGCCGTCGGTGTGGGTCATGGTGTGAGAAAAACAGAGCTGAATGCCATGGCCACCGACCCTGACAGTACGCATGTGTATACAGCTGATAACTTTGATGCTTTGGGTTCATTACAAGCTCTTCTGTCTGACAAAGCATGCGATGGTAAGCTTAAAATTTGTGACCACATCATATAATTGATAAAACTCAAAATTAATACAGCTACTTTACTGTGACATGTTTTGGAAAATTATTCCTTCTTCGGTCAGTAAATACAAGAAATGGGCATATCATAGGAATTCGAAACCACAGAATTGTCAAGTAGAAGAGAAGTGTCATTCATATTAGGCATATCTTACTTATGGCAATAAAATTTGTTGTACAGGCTAACAGCAGTATATGATTTTATTCAATCTGTGTTCAGGCTGATGGGTATGGTGAGCGAAGCGATCTTATCAAGCAATGATTACTTTCCATGACGCTTGATTACACCCCAATTATTTGGTTCCATGTCTTTCTGTCTGAACATTCCTAATTTTGCATTAAGAAAACACGCCTATTCAAATATATAGAAAATTTCACCTCCAAAAAACTGAAAATTTTCAGATAAAAAACTCTGATATTTCTCATATTTCTGCTCAAAACATAGATTGTGGGTACTCGTTAGAACCGCCTCGGCGAGGCGATTCTAACGAGTACGCACAATCTATGTTTTGAGCAGAAATAAGAAAAATAATTTATACCCCTGTAAACCCCAGTTTTACTATATAAAAGTGGGGTTTAAGGGGGGTCAAAACTATATAGGCGTGTTTTCGTGATGGCCTTCGTTTATGATATGTAAAAATGCCTTGTTTTATTCTTATTTCCTCATAGAACATTATGTTTAGGATATTTGTAAGAATCGCCTCACTAAGGCGATTCTAACAAATATCCAAAACATTTGCTCCTTGATTTTAATTCAATATTTCTTGCATAATTTTTCATTAACTGTAACCGCTTAAATTGTCATTATAACGAATTTGTCCTTGTATCGAGTTTCGTTATAAAGAGAGTTGTCTGTATGTTTCAGTGTCAAAGCCAGTGCAGAATACCACTACCCCTGTATGTACAGCGAAGGCTGACATCGCCTTCATTCTGGACTCCTCTGGAAGTATAGGCCAGACTAACTATGACACAATGCTGAAATTTGTAAAAAACGTTGTCGGGAATTTTGACATTGGTCCAAATAAGATACAAGTTGGAACAGAAATCTTCAGTGACAGAAGCTATATCCAGTTCAACTTGAATAAATATAAAACACGAGGACCTCTGTTACAGGCCATCGGTAATATCCCTTACAAGAGAGGTAACACCAATACTGGGGATGCGCTGAAGGTACATATTTACCACTTCCGTTCATGTAAATGCTTAGGCTAGGTACATTTTCAGCAGACGAGATATTGAAATAGTTTTTCTTATTTTTCCCAGAAAAAAAAAGTTTTGACATTTCATGCAAATTGTTGGAGGCAATTTGCATGCATTTCATGCAAATTGTTGGAGACAATTTGCATGAAACGTCAAATCCTGTTTTATGGGAAGTATAACAAATTTACCGTATGTGTGTCGTTTGCTGAATTGTTTCAGAGAGGGCTAAAGGTTATAGTGATAGTAGGCTCGTTTCTTATTTTCATAATACCCTATACCGGGAATACTTATTAATCACCTTTTGTGTATATTATTATTATTATTATTATTATTATTATCAATAGTAGTAGTTGTTGTCTAATCTTTACTTTCAGGGTATATAAACCCATTTAACATAAAGATATATATTCTTAGTATTCGGATATACAGACATGAGCAAACTGTAGGCATCTTCTCATCTGGGTATACATAGTTTGTCACTCTTGCAGCAGCTTTGAGAAAACTAAGAAGTAGTAAATTGGACTCGTTCAAATTTATGCTTACGTGTGGTATGGAGTTCATGTGTAAGAATGTTAAGGGTAAATATAGCAAAATTACCTCAGTGTGTAAGTTAACAGTCCGGGCCCAGTTGTTCAAACTTAACGAAGTTGTTCGCTAACGTGACGTTAACATTTTTATCTTGAAATTTATAGCAAATACATTGATATTGTTGCTGATAAAATGTGAGTAGCTTTTGCATTGCAAAGCTACTCACAGTTTAGCAGCAAAATATCAATATTTCAAAATGCCTTAGCTACAGCAGGTAACGAGTTTGCCGGGCTTGTTATGCAAACGATGCTTTGAACAACTGGCCCAAGAACTCACAGTAGTCAGATTATTCACTACAAATATCGTTTCCTGGTCTAAATTGCATGTATGTATGAATGTAAGTGTCATATGTCTCGTATAAACAGCATTTCTGCCAACATGTTGCACATACGAGGGTAGTTCAATAAGTTCGAAGAACTCGGTATTTTTTTATACAATTCAAGATTTCTTTTTTCATTTTTGTGCAGTGTAAACCTTTGTCAGTTGAATGATAACAGCCGTTTAGTCAACACGTACATTTTTGCTCTTACTTTTTGTTTGAAAACCTATACCCATAGGCAAAAATGGAAAGTCAGAATATTGAGTTCAGAGAAGTCATAAAGTTCCTCACTAAGGAGGGTGCAAAAGCCAAAGAAATCCATCGGCGCGCGGCTGATGTGTATGGTGATAGTAGCCCAAAGTATTCCACAGTGGCAAAGTGGTCAGCAGAATTTAAACGTGGGCGAGACTCCTTAGAAAATGACCCAAGGCCAGGTCGCCCTGCTGATGTCATCAGCCAGGAGATGATCGACCGTGTTGAGAGACTTGTGCTAAACAATCGCCGAATCAAAGTTGCCAAACTTGATTCAGAATGTGGTATTTCTAATGGAAGTGTTTACACTATAATCCATGAACATTTAGGCATGTCAAAAGTATCTGCCAGGTGGGTACTCAGAAACCTGAACATGCAAGATCGTCAGCAAAAGGTGGAGTCAAGTCAAGAACTTCTGGAAGTGTACAATGCCAATCCAGAAGACTTTCACACTCGTCTTGTAACAGGAGATGAAACTTGGCTTCACCACTGGGACCAAGATACTAAAAAAGAGTCCATGTAATGGAAGCACCCTGGCTCACCCCCACCTAAGAAATTTCGTAACCAACCATCAGCCAGCAAGGTAATGGCCATGGTGTTTTGGGACTCCAAAGGGATTATATTGATAGATTACAAGCCTGCTGGTACTTCAATTACAGGAGAATACTATGCCAATGTCATTAAACAATTAAGGGTTGCTATTAAAAAAAACGAGGGGGAAAGCTAGCTGCTGGTGCCCTTCTTTTATATAATAATGCCACTGTGCACAAGTCCAGAGTTGCACAAGCGACTATTCGTGAGTGCAAGTTCGAGCAGTTAAATCACCCGCCATACAGTCCAGACCTGGCCCCAAGTGATTATTATCTGTTTCGAAATTTGAAGTCCCACTTGCGTGGGACGAGATTTCGGGACGATGATGAACTCAAGGCTGCTACAGAGGACGACTTTTATTTCAAAGGAATAGACTGCTTAAAAGAAAAGTGGGCCAAATGCTTTGAAGTAAAGGGGGATTATATTGAAAAATAATGTTGAAACTATCTTCCAATCTGTGAGTTAAACTCCGAGTTCTAAGAACTTATTGAACTACCCTCGTAGTTTGAAAGCAGTTTGCGTCACGCTATATAAGCGGTGTTCAAAGCATATGCAAGCCTGACAGCCCGATCAGGTTCATGGTGGTCAAATGACGGACACCGTCACTTAGTTTCTAATACCTTCATTTGATGCAAATGCATTTAGATAATGCTGATATTCTGTATAAGTGAAGACGGAGTCTCAGATCAGTTCAACTTAGACATCATTTTTTTTTTTAGTTATTTATTATAGGTGTATTACAGTGGCGTTTAAAGTACAGTCGATTCTCGTTATCTCGAATTCCAAGGGACTTTCTGAAATACTTCGAGATATCCGTACTTCGATGTATCAGATTTGCAGAATAGAGGAAAAACTAATTCGATTAACCACATTTAACAAATATATGTGTAATTGGACTCTTGAAGTTAGATATATATTGAAAATATTGTGGAAAAGAGGAGAAATTGCTCCTGAGGAGCAATTTCTCCTTTTTTCCACAATATTTTTTACATGTTGTTAGATTTTCATGTTTAGGCAGGGATCAGATTTTCACTTCGAGATAAGCGGTTATTCGAGATAAGCGAGTTCGAGATAGCGAGAGTCAACTGTACTTACTGCTAAAATCAAGACACAAATCACGGAGAAATCCGCACAGAGATGTAGCAAACGTTATCATTACATATTTGTCGAATTTTCTTCAGGATGCTTACACGAAAATATTTACTGCTGCCAACGGAGACAGACCTGGTGTCCCAAATATTGCCATCGTGGTTACAGATGGACAATCAACTAACCGACAAAAGACTATCTCTGAAGCAACAAATCTCAGACACCATGGCATTCAGGTGAGTTTCTTTTGTGTCTTGTAAGTATATTCTATTTACCTATCCATGTTTCAAGTATCAAGAATGTCACTGTAGTTATATGTTTTGTAACTGCATTTTGTTGACTCATTAACCCATTTTAAACTGGCGGCGTCTGATCAGGATGATTTCTATGACTTCAGGAATTTCTGTAAAACAGATTTTAAGCAAAATTCTAACCAGACACCCTTCTATTGGAAATATACCGGTCTAAAGAATTGTGATAGAAAAGTCCACTCGACGTAAATAGATTAATGTTCAAGATATCTTCAACTGACCTTCATCTTACAAGGAGTGTGTTTAATGGAGGGGATACACATTGGTTTGTTGCTATAAATATATTAACAGAGGAAAACGTCATTGAGCGAACGTGCATGCCTTGAGCATGTCTTTATGCTCAAAGACATCTCTTTGCTTATTGAGCGTGAAGATTCAGTGAGCGAGTAGCGCAAACCCTGGTTAATCTGTTTTGAGGCCATCAGGTATTTTTTTTTTATTCAGGAGGGACCATTTTATTTAGCAATATCTAGAGGAAACTGGATAGCCAAGGCCTGAAGGGATATAACTCTGACACAATACAAGTAGCCCCTTTTTAACTCTGATATGATATATGTAGCCCTTTTTTATCAGAGCGTGTTCTTAAGGAAATAATTTGCATCAGAAAGGATCTACTACTAGGGACGTAACGTCCTGCATAATGTGTTTCCTTTTTTTTTTGGTGTATCTCTAATCTCTTGGTGTATCTTGTCGTTTTTAATGTAATATTACATTTGGGCCGCGCAAAGCGATACAGGGCCTTCGAGCATGCGCAAAAGGTGCGGATTCATATCATCCTACATAGGCGCAGTCTCAATTAGTCATTTTCTCTCCATTGAAACATTCTATAATATCCAATGATTTTGATTGCGGACAGGGAAGACCCTGATCGGACTGCGCGGATGCGCAGGCCGATCTGGGCCTTCTCTGTCTGCATATCTCCAAAGACACCTTTTTCCATGACACGGCTTATTTCACTACCGATTTTAGAGGTCTAAGATAAATATATTTCGCATGCTTTCAGGTGTTTGCAGTCGGTGTAGGCTCAGGTGTGGACAAATCTGAACTCAATGAAATAGCTACAGACCCAGACAGTACTCACGTTCTCACGGTCCAGGACTTCAGTCAACTCACGCAGATTACCGCTCAACTCAACAATAAGACATGTGCAGGTAGGATTGATAAGTTCACGTCACAGCTGACCTGCAGTTTAACACATTGCATGCTGGGAAAAAAATTCAGCAGACGACATTTTGAAACATTTTTTATTATTATTTTTCCAAGGAAATAGGATCTCTTGCACTTTATGCAGATTGTCTCCTTAGGATACAATTTGCATAAAGTGTCAGCTCCTATTTTCTAGGAAAAATAGAAAAAAAATGTCGTCAGTTAGTCGACTTCTGAATTTGCCCATACCATCGTATGTGTTAATAAAGCAATAACCTGTCGGTCAAGCGAATAGTATTTTTGTTAACATTTAACCCAATTTAGACTGAATAAACTCAACCACACTATATATTGGAAGAGTCGAATGTCAATTTTAAGTGTCAAGTTAAGATCTGGGTATGCACTGTTTGCTAATTATCCTTTTGGGGGATTCTAGACAGAATTGGATTAAGATACGCTGCTGGGATGAAAAAGTTGGAATGGCAAGTCTAGAAGTGAACACTTTTCAAGATAAAATAATCTCATAACCTGTGGCCAGTAGTTATGAGTAAGGACAAAAGCCACAAAAGTGTGAACTGATGTATGAACAGTGAGGTCCCAGATCAGTCAATTCATGGCATTCTATGGTTGCTTTACGAACGAAGGTCTTTCTTACCCATGTCTGCATGAATGCGACAGTAAATGGGCCTTGTCGAGTGAAAATGTGCCTTCGAACATGTGCACAATGCGCAGATTAAGATCATCCTGCTCATGCACAAAGTATAACATTACGAAAACACGCCTATTCAAATATATAGTACATTTCACCTCCAAAAACTGAAATTTTTCAGATAAAAAACTCTGATATTTTTCATATTTCTGCTCAAAACATAAATTGTGGGTACTCATTAGAACCGCCTCGGGGAGGCGGTTCTAACGAGTACCCACAATCTATGTTTTGAGCAGAAATAAGAAAAATAATGTATACCCCTGTAAACCCCAGTTTTACTGTATATAAGTGGGGTTCAAGGGTGTCAGAATTAAATAGGCATGTTTTCGTGATGTCAGGCCTTTTCGCTCCATTCACACATTCTGTAGTATCCAATGGCTCTGTATGCAGACAGTGAAGGCCCTGATCAGACTGCGCTTCCCTCAAAAATAGACATTTATTTATCAAAGAAAGGTTTGTTAAATTGATAGATGGTATTAATACAATCATAAAATGTGGCACCTGACAGCCTGTAAAATTTCAGTTAGTCCTTCATTGTTGAAATGAAATGATTTTTTATCGTATCTCTGAATTGGTGTGGCAACATTAATTCAGAGATACGATAAAAAAAATCATTTCATTTTTTATCCAGTTCGAAAACGATAGTGACTGAAATTTTACAGGCTGTCAGATGCTTTATTTTATGATCGTATTAATACTATATATCAATTTATTAAACCTTTCTTGGATAAAAATTGTCTATTTTTGAGGAATATGGAGGCTTCTACAACATACGTCCTGAATAAAATACTTCCTTGCATTAGCTTGCTCAGGCATTTGTTTTAGTTACTGGTCAAATTCTATTTGGACAGTGTAAAGAGAAAATACGCCGATTCAGATCTTCTTGAACATCAGCATAAGAGCCGCAATGGGAGAAAACGTACCTTCTGACATGTGCGCCATATGAAGATTCAGATCAGTCTGCACATCAGCGCAGTCTGATCAGCGTCTTCGTTGCCCGTATAAAGACACTTTGCATCCTTGGCTATCCAAACTGCGCCCAGGGAAGATTTTGATCAGACTGCAGTCTGATCAAAATCTTCGCACGGGTGCAAATGTAAATAGGTATGTTTTCTGACGTTGCGGCTCATATTCTCATCCGGGCAATATTTTAAAGTATCTAATTATAATGCAAGCAGACTGCGAAGGCCCTGATCTTACGCGTTGGATCAGGGCCGTCTTTGCCCGCATACGTTTATGTCATGCCATTATATATTTCTAGCATATTTCATGACATTATTTCTTTCTAGCTTATGTAATACCATTTTTCATTTTCAGCCATTCCGCCTTCACCAAACACACTCATTCCATCACTGACACCCACACCTGCTCCGAACATAAACGACCCCTGCAAGGATCAGAACCCCAATTGTGGAAACTTTGAAATTCCTCAAGTTTGCGTTGACTATGCAGGATGGGCCAGGGATAATTGTAACAGAAGCTGCGGATTCTGCCAACGTAAGTTAACATTTAGCAGTCGACATTTTGAAAAATATTTCTTATGTTTTCTAAAAATTCCATGTAAATTGTTCAGTTTGATCCAGTATGCAAAGTGTCAAGCGGAAAGCTATTTTCAAATTTAACGCTTAGCACTCTGGGTAAACATTTCAGCAGACGACAGTTTGAAGTATTTTTCTTATTTTCCCAGAAAACAGGTTTTGACATTTCATGCAAATTGTTTCTAAGGGCGACAATTTGCATGAAATATCAAAGCCTATTTATTGTTAAAAATAAGAATATTATCAATCTGTTGCCTGATTAATATGCATTGAGAATAGAAAAGATTGAAATCTAACAATTGATACGCATGGTGGGAAAATAGTGCTCATGTCATAGGCGTGCAACAAAGGTCCAGCATATGACCATCTTATAAGAGCCTTTACATCTCGAAAACATACTTATATAATTTTGACCCCCTTAAACCCCACTTTTATATAGTAAAACTGGGGTTTACAGAGGTATACGTTAATTTTCTTATTTCTGCTCAAAAACATAGATTGTGGGTACTCGTTAGAACCGCCTCGCCGAGGCGGTTCTAACGAGTGCCCACAATCTATGTTTTGAGCAGATATATGAAATTTATCAGAGTTTCTTATCTGAAAATTTTGAGTTTTTGAAGGTGAAATTTTCTGTATATTTGAATAGGCTTGTTTTCGTAATGACAAAGGGACCCATTTTCAGATTATGTTTTGTTGAGCCAGACGCTTGTTATTTTCTAACTATTTGATATCCGATATTTTATATGTGGCATCATATAGTTACTGATTTTTTAGTCATTGAATATGATGTTACGTCCACTGGAGAATACCAACATTAACCGAGGCGATATCTGAGGTCAATATTGGTATACTCCACTAGATATCACATCATATTTAACGACTCAATAGTCAATAATTGTTTTATTATATAACCGATGGTGTTCTAATTTTAGGAGCATATATATTCAATGGAAAAAACCCTGAGCTGGTGAATATCAGAAATATTCACTGGGCTGAAAGCAGCTCTCAGCCAATGAAAGACAGTCTATTTTTAGTTTATATAAGAAATGCCTTTTATTTTTCAGCCCAGGTACCAACTACTCCACCACCTTGTGTTGATCGCATCACTAACTGTAACGAATATGATTCGTCGGTGTGTGTAGGGGACTATAAAGGATGGTCAGAGGACAACTGTCGCAAGTACTGTGGATACTGCGGTAAGAGCCACCATAGTTTAGTTTAGTTTAAACATATTTTATTGCCTCAAAAAGCAATGGGGTTGGGCTACAAGTTCTAACAACATTAGTTACAGCCCGCCCCCTACAACATATAAACAATTACAACATGGCAAACATATAGATATAGCTATTAGAATACATAATTATTTTCTAACGTGATAGATAGATAGATAGATAGATAGATAGATAGATAGATAGATAGATAGATAGATAGATAGATTCAGCGTCGGCCGTCCTCCAGAATTTAAACAGTGCATGAGTTTGAACTATCTTCTGCGGAATTATTCGAATCGCATGGAATCTTTAATATATTGTTGAATTGCCTGAAAAAGAACAAAGTTATCCTCGTCCGAGAGAGAAGTTTTCCCCAAACAAGACTGCATTTAAACTGAGTGGATGAAAGTGTCTGGTTTGCTGAAACATTATTATTCTTTGATGAGTGTAATTATTACATTCAAAAAAGTAATGAAGGGCATTTTCATTGTCATAGCCACAAGTGCACTTCTTGTCATCTGTTAGATGATTTTGAAACAAGTCAGACTTTAAATCACTACAATTGTTGCGGATTCTTGCGTGTAGCACTGACAGCTTTCTTTGACCTTTCAAAAAGTATGAAGGGACATTCGCATTGTATAAGACTTCGTCTTTGAGTATTTTACGAAATGATAAGTAAGTGTCTGCTTCTCTAATATTAGCGCGAAGGCTATTCCAGTGAGTTACAGAAGACGGAATGCAAGATCTGCGGGCAGTTTCTGTGCGGTTGTATATATTTGAAAAATTGTCTCGATTGCGTAATGGGTAATTTGAAACGTCAGCAACACGTGGTGGAATAATATCAGATATATAGTCTGGTACAAGATTATGTGAACACTTATACATGAAGCACATTTTCTGAAAATATCTTCGATCTGCAAGTGAGTCCCAACCACATTCTTTATATAAGTTAACAATAGAAGTAGATCGTGTGAGACCAGTGACTATTCTTGCAGCCTCATTTTGAAGTCTTTCTAATGCAGTTTTATCTTGCTCCGTACATCCGTCCCATACAATCGACGAATATTCCAGCAGAGGTCTTACATAAGATACATACATCTGATTTAATGCTTGTCTGCTGAAACTATATTTAAGCTTCCGCATAATGCCAAGTATCTTATAAGCCCCCTTTTGAATTGTCTCGATGTGTGTATGCCACTGACCATTGCAAGAAAATGTTATTCCTAGATGCTTATGATTCTCAACAAAATCAATAATACTATTATTAAAATTCAATAAAGGTAAGGCATCGATAGGTCTGAGAGAAAACAACATGGCTACTGTCTTTATAGGATTAAAATCTACAAGCCATTTCTTAACCCATTCTGATATTAGTGAAAGGTCATGATTAATTACTCCTTCTATATCTTTAAGATTAGTGGCAGAAAAGAATAGCTCCAGATGAGGCGCCTTTTTTCATTATTTATGCATGAAATGATATGTTGTAGGTACTCATTAGAAGCGCCTCGACTAGGCGCTTCTAATGAGTACCCACAATCTGTGTTTTCTTGGAGAAACAAGAAATTATTTCTAGGCTACTTCCTCTTATCTAGACCTATGAGCCACTCAAAATCTTTTTCTGTCACCCTGCCTTGTGTTCACTGATGTAGTCAGGAATTAAATCCCACTGAATTATTTTGAAATAGGTTTTCCTTTCTCATTTGATTTAAACTATTGTTTATTTTTCATAATATGTACAAAGTGGCAATAAATTGCATAACCAATTGATATAAGCATAACACATTGTAAAAATATTGTACACTAAAGTATACTAAAGGAATTTGAAAAAAAAAAAGTCCTTCGAACTTTATTAATTCAATTCCTTCGCCATTTAACTGTTGCCAGTATAATCCCGAAAAAAAAATAGTGTCAAGATTCCTATGATATAATAGGCAAAATTAAAAAAAATGTGCAACATATATTTGTAAAAAAAATACAGTGTTCGTTATTTAACCATTTTATTTTTTCATATTAATTCTGCATTGTGTCCCTTTTCCACATTGGTACATGTATGTGCTGTTCTACATTTATAGAAATGAAAGGTTTAGCCCTTTACTGTTCACATTCAAATTTATTTATTTTTGAAATATACAGCTCATGACGGCACACGTAAGAAAATTCGAAACAGACTACGCGAACGCGCAAGCTGGTCTTAAAGGCTCCATATTCCTGAAAAAGATAGACATTTTATTATCCAAGAAAGGTTTAAAAAATGACATATGCTATTAATACAGCCATAAAATGTGGCACCTGACAGCCTGTTAAATTTGAGATAGTCTTTCATTCTCTGAAAAAATGTTTTTTTATCGTAACTCTGAATTAATGTTGCCAACAGTAATTCAATAATGCGATAAAAAAAATCATTTCGTTTTTGATCAAGTTCAAAAACGATTGACTAGTAAATTTTACAGGCTGTCAGGTGCTACATTTTAGGACCATATTGATACCATTTATCAATTTATCAAAGGTTTCTTGGATACAAAAAATATCTATTTTTGAGAAATATGGAACCTTTAATCTGCGCTGGGTGCAAATGTCCCATAGCCGCAACGTCAAAAACATAGCTTCGGACGTCAAAAACATAGCTTCGAGCTTCGGACGTCAAAAACATAGCTTCGGACGTCAAAAACAGTCAAAAACATAGCTTCGGACGTCAGAAACATAGCTTCGGACATTTGCGCCCAGCTAAAATTAAGATTTTGTAATTGCTCACAAGTAAGGTGAATGTCCACCCCACCTACATTTGGAGATTCAGCCACTGAGAAACATCAGATGACAAGCTGCTTGATTAGCAGTACAAAACAACTTTAACAATTCATTTTTATTAAAATAGAGTGAATTCAATTAAATTGTAAATATTTATTTTTTCTTTCCAAATAAATAAGTTAATTAAACGATGTAACTTGTTCTACTATATATACTATTCACATGAAACGTTAGTCTTTTTTCTCAGAAATACATTCCCAAGGTCCTCTGCTGCCGTTGTGACTGGCCCTTAACGAGTTAAGTTTGGGGTATTGCACTGTTTTTATTTCTTGTTACAGACTTGAAGTCAACAAACCAAGTGATTAATGGATTTTGTAAGTACCCTTTATTGTTTAGTTTTGAAAATAAAATTGTCATTTAATTTCGTCTCGGCAAATGCAAATACAAATGTTATGACAAAATCTATTTCAGAAAAACACGCATATGTTAAACAGTTTTCTCTTTATACACCTACCGCCAGTAATTCCATCCTCTTTCGACATCACTCTGAAAGACGCTTTTTGCTTGGTATTTTTATGTTGAATGAAAATATTTTGTTCTGATTGACTATATCTGTTTCTGAATTTCGTTCTCATCCATTTACCATATAATTAAATTAATGGCACAACATTGGTCTGACTTATGCAATTTCTATAGTAAAGTGACATTATGTATAAGGATTTTTTTAGTTATCTTCGGTGGTTTGTATATCGCTTCAGAAAACGTACCTGCTACATGTACGCGCAGCGAAGATTCAGATCAGACTGCGCGATTTGCGCAGTCTGATCAGAATCTTCACTGGGCGCATTTTGGATAGCTAGGAATGCAAAGGTTTGCACAAAAAAGACTGATCAGACTGCGCGGATGCGCAGGCTGATTTCATACTTCATTGGACGCACATGAAGGAAGGCACATTTTCTCACGTTGCGGTTCATATGGCTTCGCTGGCTGTTCGCACGTGCGCAGAAGACATCTTTACTGAACCTCACATTTTCAGTTGGAACATGTTACTATCAAGGACACCAGTACGCACAAGGACAAACCTGGGATGACGGCTGTGCCTATGAATGTACGTGTGACGATGCATCTAAAGGTCGATACAGCTGCTATAACAAGTAAGTTATCATGCGTGACTGAGAACAGAACAGGATTGCAGCAGACGCCATTTTATTTTTATTTTTTTTAGAGAAAATGAGGCTTAAGACTCAATAAAACCGAGACTCTCTTTCTCTATCTGTAATGTGTTCTTTGTTTCCAAAGGCACCATTTCAGATCTTTTATTGACATTTTCTGTGAATCTTCTGCCTTTTAATTCGTACAAGGAAGCAATCTTAATCTTCTAGCCTGTTAAATAACATTATGCTCCCTAGTCAATGTTATGTGTACACCAATGTTGACCATTAATATACAGTGAAAACAGGGGTATACAGAAAATAAACATTATTAGGATGAATTCGCATGATTTTGCAGTTTCTAAACCCGCTTTTCAACGTGTTTGTTACTTCTAGTAAATTTTTAATGCATAAATCTGTTAAAGTATGCCTCATGTCCTATATCATATGGCGAAAATATCCCAAGCTTAGGCAAGGGAATACGCTTTCCTTCGTGTCATGCATGGCATGAAAACATGCGACGTCCTTCCGACCGGCACGTCAACTGGAACCCCTCATCCCCCACCCCCACTCCAACCCTCGGTGCAGGGAAAATAAAACTCTAAAGATTGTCTTTGGAAACAAAGAACATATTACAGATAGAAAATGGGAGTCTCGGTTTTATTGAGACTCTTCATAAGCTGTTATGAAATTTGCAACACTGCTTAAGCCCTCTAGCGTTAACATGAGCAGAACTCCATTTTCAAAGGTACAACAAAGTCACACCCTGTGCCGGTTAAAGAACCCTACGGTAATTCAAAATGAATGCTTGTAAGCCTTCATCCTGCAAACAGAAGTGTACAACGATTAAGACGTTATGGAAGAAGGATAGATAGAAAGAACATCATAGCTTACATAACTCTAGATTAGGGGTACCGAGAAAAATAGTTTCAATATTTTTTTCACAAAATCATACAATGTCATGTAAATCAGACAATGTCATGTATATTGTGATTACTCATTAGAAGCGCCTCGCGGTACCCACGGTAACTGTTTTGAGGAGAAGTCAGAACAAAAATGCCAATATTTGGGCCACCTCAGGAGAATTTCAACAAAATGGCATGTGCGACCAGCAAAGACTCAGATTAGCCTGCGACACCTCACAGTCTGATCAGAGCCTTTGCTGGTCGCTTGGACCTTCGTTTTATTGTAAGCTACCATTAGAAAAAGAAACTAAACCTCTTAATTAAAAAGACTGCTGCACGGGCTGATCTTAGTTTACCCTTGTTAGAATGCCAAATCTCATGCTGTGGCTCATTTTTACTTCAAAAAGTTTCTTATCTAGAGCTATGGATAAGAAATGTACAATTTACATAGGTGTGTGATACGTAACCTTAGGATAGTGGTACAGACAACCCTCTTTATACCGACACTCGATACAACGACACAATTCGTAAAAATGACAATTTTGACTGTCGCAAAACCTTCGCTTAATTGATAACAGTTAGTCAGAAATTATGCAAGAATATTGTATTTAATACTTTAAAGAAATATGTTTTGGATATTTGTTAGAATCGCCTCACTGAGGCGATTCTAACTAATATCCAAAACATTTGATTTATGAGGAAATAAGAAAAAAAAACATGACCTTTCTTACATATCCATCTGCTCATTTAGTATTCTGTACAACAGCAAATTCATTTAGATGGCAACGTCTATGGGAACAAATGCTGTCGTTGTGACAAGAGTTTACTGTTATTCATGAAGGATGAAATCGCAGATGAAACCGCTTGATCTAAAATAGCGAAATAGTGAAAGTACTCTAAATGTTTACAGATGCCCAATCTACTATAATTTGCCGCCACAGTGTTCATTGGTTAAGAAAGGAAATGGTTGCTGTCTAGAGCCAGTTTGTGACTTCAAGGGAACATATGGTACAACAAATGGACAGAATGTAGGAAAATATAACGGCGTCAGTAAGTTATTTTCATTTATTTATCTTCATTATGGTCCCCTTCCTCGGTTGATGTTGACGGCTTCATATTATTTTGTGTTGTAAGGAGTGTACCACTGGCGTCCATATTCACATAAACAGCAGTGTAGGTGGCGGTAAAATAATTCTTCTTTGATACTAATCTACTTGAAATTAAGACAAAAAAAAAACGGTAAGAGAAAAGCACAGGGAGCGCCACAATAACAAACCGCAGCCCCTCCCAAACCTTTTTGTAAGATCATTTTACTTTTTGCCAAACAAGATATCAGTTGCTCAGATTTTGATGGCATTGAATCTATTATTTTTAATGTCATGTCAGGGCTAACAGAGAATTTCTGATCACCTACGCGGGTACCAACGCTGGACTGGACCTGTCCTATCCAAACAGTGTTTAATGGCCTATTTTCCTCTCAAAGCATCCAATAGTAAGACTGTTGATACTAGTACAGACTATCAACTTTGCTCTTGGAAACAAAATAAAAAACACAAACATAAAAGAACCCCATTTTCAAATCATGATAACCAAAAGACTGTAGCTGAGATTTAAAAAACCAGCCAACAATCGCATAATCATACCGTAAGAAAGTTGTATCGGCGACGACGTCCGGGCGTCAGGGCTACGTAAAAACGAATATTACGAACATTTTTGCTTACCGGTATTGAAGACTATGCAGTTCACATAGGAAAATAATTCAAAAAGGATTGCCTTCGTAAACAAAGAACACACAAAATCACGAAAATCGGAGACTCGGTTTGATTGAGTCTCTTCATATGCAACACTGTTATTTGCTAGGCTAAATAGCCCCCCTAGCACCGGCTTAAGCGGTATTCGATTTTCAAAATAACCAGTGTTGGCTCAAAGCCTTGAGCGAAAGATTGTCTGGTGGAGGTGTGATAATAATACATCCATATGAGCTAGCGCACGACAAAACCTACAAAATGGCATGTGCGCCCAGCGAAAGCCCAGATCAGCCTAGGCATCTGCCCAGTCTGATCGGTCTTCGCTGTCCGCTTGAAGAAACCTTGGGTCCTTAACTACCCATTGATCGCACAGAGAAGACTGATCAGACTGGGTGTATGTTTAGGCTGATCTGAGTAGTCGCTGGGCGTACATGCCATTTTGTTGGTTTTGTCGTGCGCTAGCTCATATGATATGCCTGTTTTGCAACTTGTCCAGTTACCGTCTTTCCGTTTATATCGTACAGTTGAGGCAGAGTTCTGAATTAATTAGCCGATAAATGTTGCTTATGCGGGTGGTTTCAGTCATTAACTGTTTGATTAGTAGAGGTAAATGTATGATTGAATATAATATTTAAAGGCGTAACAGAATAAATGTATGACTGATTGAAAAGTACCAAGTGCTTAGGAACCCCGTCCCCTGCCCCCCACTTACACACACACCAACTTCAAAGACGTTGTTTGTACATATTGCATTTGGGGTCGTTAATCTGTTCGTTCATCCGTCCGTTTTTTCGCTCGACACGCTTTATCTTGTCAGCAAGATATCTCAAAAGGTGTTTGAGTTAGAGTCTTGATATTTGGTATGCGGATTTGGGATGTGAAGTAGTTTACTGATTAACATTTAAACAAAATTTTATTTATTTTTTTTTCGGAGACGCCCTTGTGTAGGGACAAGCATATAGCTAGAGCACAGTGCTTTACAAATACACATTTCTAGTTACTAGATTGTTTTTTCATTCATAGCAGGATTGTTATTAACATAAACTGATTTGTACATCTTAACATTGCAGATGTGTGTATGTACAAGAACCAACCATACTATCAAGGTCAGACGTGGCAAGATGGCTGTGAATATAACTGTTACTGTCAAGATGGACAAATTGGCCTTTGGACATGCTCTTCTGTGTAAGTATTATTCTTTATTTAATAAACTTATGTATAGCCTTATTATATCAGGCATAATAGGTAACCAAGGTTTGTTTTATCTCTTGACACCAACGTATATATATACTCGTCTTAATTCTGTTTCTCATTAAAGTCTTTAAGCCATGCTGTATCAGTTTGTTTTTAAATTTTCCTTGATATTTGTAATGTATTGGCACATTCCTAGCCTTCTGGGGAATCGTTCTGTATTAATTAACGTTTTGTATGCTGGGTAAATTTCAGCAAGTGACATTTTTAAATAATGTTCATATTTTTCCCAGAAAATAGGATTTGAAGTCTCGAGGAGACAATTTGCAAGAAATGTCGCATCCTATTTTCTGGCTATCTTAAGAAAAGTATCAGCAGTTTGTCGTCTGCTGATTTTCTCCATAGCATGCTTAATGTTAAGTTCATGCCTTTTTTTATTAATATATAAATATTTAAAGCTATTGTTTTTATTAATATCAGGTGTGGTAACTATGGCTCGCTTCCACCACAGTGTCATCTCGAGAAGCCTCCTGGTAAATGTTGTGCTGAGCCAACTTGTGATTTCAGCAAGCAGTTTGGGCACTTCACTGGTGGTGGCTCGACTAGTGGATCTGGAACAGGTAAATTGTATAAACCCCAACATGATAACAACTCGAGGGTTGACCGCAAGACTATGGTAACTCAAACATATTTTTGAAACCCTTGTTTAGGGGCAACTTGGACCCCTTTGTAAACAATGCAAATTTAGGTGCCATTGCTCATACGAGCAATGGCACCTAAATTTTCATTGTTTACAGAAAGAAATGTTGTAATCTTCATAACGCCTTCATGGTGAGGAGATTAGGTTTGGGGAAAAACAACCATCTGACTTACGCCAGTCTTGCGCTCAACCCTCGAACTTATGTATTTACCCTTAGTATACGGATACTAGAACCTCGTCCTAACGTTTTACAAAAAAATGTATGTTAAGGTACCCCACAATTACCAGCACAGTCTAAAATTTCCATTTTTATGTTGTTCTGTCTAATAATTGCTGGATTAGTGCTAAACTGTTTAGACCTTATCAGAGGCCTCAAAACGCAGCGTCTGATCTTGGCCTACAACGTTTGCTCAGGCCCGTCTATTCAAATTCTTAGGAAAATATGGTATAGCGTGCACCCAACCAAACCTGCACAGCCATGAAATCTGACCTGAGTATTTGCTGACTGCTTGAATAAATCTTGGATCCTTGGCTATTCGCAAAGCGATAAGCAACGAGTCTCATCAGGCTCAGCGAATGCGTTGAATGATTTTTGTCGTAGATAAAAGCACATGTCATAAGACGAATTTCTGGGGCCACATTGACCCCATGATACCTGTTGTCTCAAACATTATTTGACTGATAGAAAATCATTTGTATCCAGTTGATTGTTTTTGAGAAGTAAATAACTATCGGTATTAAGTTTTGACTTCTGTGAACATTACTGGATATGTACAAAAAAATACTTGTATTGTAAAATTGTGATTAAATGTAAACAAATGAAAACAATCTTGATAGTTGATATTGATCTTGATTCAAAAAAATTGGACACGGGATCTAATTTTTAAAACATTATCATATGCCACTTATGACGTGTGAATAGGATAACTTGTATGCAAACATATAAGTGAAGATACCCAGAAAATATCTCAATCACGAAGCCTTCCCGAGGCATCAAAAGAAGGAAAAAAGAATAAGTAATGACAAAACAAACAACGCATATGAAACCACCGATGCACAAGGAAACAACTGTAACGGAGGAACCGCCTTGGAACGGTCAGCAGGAAAAGCGCTGTAGGTGCTTATACCAGTTTTACTCGCACGAAACTTCACCCTTAATTCTGATGTTCTGATGTAATAGTTGACCTATGTTTGAAATGATCACGATTTCATTAAATTACTATTCTACTGTACTTTGACAGGGATTACTACAATTACAACTCCCGGACCATGTGTTGACAAGAACCCAAGTTGCAACCGGTACTTCAATGACACCTGTACAAACCCTAAATTTTCAGATTGGGCCCATGACCAGTGTAGAAAGTTTTGTGGTTTCTGTAGTAAGTATTGGATTTTTAAAAATAGGATAGATAAAATACAATGCAATATAATTACTGCATAGACTGAGCGCTCATTACGCACATTCCGCATATGTGCACGCTTAATATTTGCAATAGACTGAAACTCACCTTTAAGAAGTTCTATGGGAGACATCATGATCTAGTCAATCCCTACAATGTGGCAGTTTCCAGAATTGTTTCTGATGTTTTTGCCAGTGACGCGCCATAAGTAGACTTCCCAAATCCCGGACATACGCTTCTACCGATATTTCCTTCGTTCAGGCCCATGGGCATGGTGGGTGAAGCTTGCTTACCAAGTAATGCTTACTATCCGCGGACGCCTGATTACACCCTTTGTTCTGGGGTCCATGTCTGTTGGTCTGAACATTCTGATTCGTCATTCGTTTATGGATTTATGATTTTGAATTACGGCTTTGGTACCATGACCGCAACTACTTTATAACAGGTCATCTGGGAGCATTTTTTTTTTCCTTTAAGAGTGGACCCACATTTTGGAATTTATACTACGGAGATTCTTTTCTAGATTTGTGTGCATTAAAATAATTCTTTTCTTACTATGCCTTCATAGGAAGGCAGAGTGAATATCTAGACTGACCTGTTTTAATATCAATATCTAAACCATTCTACGGACTTACGAGTATGCTGTCTGGTACGATAAATGTCCTGAAGTATCGAACACTTTATTCCATACTTTTTCGGACTTAAATTCTACTACTCTAAATGCAGTTGTTTCTTAAAATATTTAATAAAATTTCAAACAGCAGTAAATTGACGTTAATTACTTTTATTATATAGGGATCAAACATGGTTTTTCATGTATTAACATTCGCCAGGTCCCGAGGGAGGTGTTGAAAGCCGAAACTGGAGGCCGCGGTTTTCAACCTCTCCCTAGGGACCTTGCGAATGTTAATGCATTGAAAAACCATTTTAGATCGCTATTATTGCATAAAAACTGAAAACATTTGCTACATTTGGCGTTATTTCTTGCACCATTTTGTTTCGCCGTTTCACCGATGTCTCGCGAACGCAATTTCCACGGACTATGCACGTTCTAGGCCGGGCAGTACACATCTTGTAACGACAGCAAATCTGTGGCCCAGATACGAGCATATTTGAAGTTGCGTAGCCGTGCATTAACAGCGCGTAAATTGCTTTGTTAATATACGGCTTTTCGATGGTTAATGCACGGCTGTTAATAACGTGCGACACTGCTTTTTATGCAATAATATGTGTTATATGCATGTAAACGCCCAAACGTCCTATCTAATTCTATAGAAAATGGTTGTATGTACTTATAAACTTAGCATCACGAAAACATACCTATATAATATTGACCACCTTAAACCCCACTTTTATTTAGTAAAACTGGGGTTTACAGGGGTATATATTATTTTTCTTATTTCTGCTCAAAAACATAGATTGTGGGTATTCGATAGAACCGCCTCGTCGTGGCGGTTCTAACGAGTACCCACAATCTATGTTTTGAGCAGAATGTGAAAAATATCAGAAATTTTTTTCTGAAAATTTTCATTGTTTGGTGGTAAAATTTTCAGTATATTTGAATAGGCATGTTTTCGTAATGGTAGAGTTTGTAATGATGTTTCATTCTGTTTCAGATCAGACACCCACTCCGGCTCCTACTGGTATGTATCTTGAAATAGAAAATAAATACGGCTTTTTAAATCAAATTACTATAAAGCCATGTCACCCTTTCCGGGTCATCGCCTAATACGGATTATTTTGTCTTTGACAGGTTATCCTGAAAGTAAGAAAGACATTTCGCATAAAACTTACCCTCAGTTATGTTCCATAAGTTTTCCTAATTGGAACCCCAAAAAATTGAATTCGAATGGATATCAGCATTTTGATGGGCTGCGTTAGTTTAAATTCTGATATTTCCTGATTCTAAATTTAGACGCCTGTTGATGCTGCATAAATCTGAGTTTACAAAGTTTACTTCTGGAAAACGAGAGATCGTGCTAATTTATTATCGGCTCGAAGTTTAGTCAAAGTTTTTTTCTTCTTGATAATCTCAGTAATCTCACGTTCTCTTCATTATATTTTCATTATCTCAAATCTCATCACGAGAACGCGCCTATTCAAATATATTGAAAATTTCACCTCCAAAAACTGAAAATTTTCAGACAAAAAGCTTTGAAATGTTTCATATTTCTGCTTAAAACATAGATTGTGGGTACTCGTTAGAACCGTCGCGGCGAGGCGGTTCTAACGAGTACCCACAATCTATATTTTTGAGCAGAAATAAGAAAAGTAATATATACCCTTGTAAACCCCAGTTTTACTATATAAAAGTGGGGTTTAAGGGGGTCAAAATTATAAAGGTATGTTTTCGTAATGTAATGCCAAAAGAACGGTATAGTTGGTTTCAAGTTAAATGCATACACATTCTTCTTTTGTCAATATAATAATGTTAAATGGGTCTGACAGCACTCAATATTTACGCTTGAATAGGTCCGTAAAAATAGTTATGTCAAAACAGAATGACGCGATATTATTTCATGTCCATTGTAAGGCAATGGGTCAATTTCGATCAAGTTCTGCGTCTCCAGCATCTTTCTGTATCGGGTGTCCCGTTATTGACGATGTGACCTGGAATCGGGGTCTGACAGTGGTCTTATATTAAGGTCTTATATTAAGGAATCCTGAGGCATAACCCGAAGTAATGTGAAAGAAGCTAATTAACATTTTGCACAAATATAATTTGTCTAGCTTATGGTATTAGAAATATCCGATGACAAACAATATTTTAGGCTATAACAGACATTGACGGGCAACTGGCCCGGAAATGGTGACGTGACAAATATGTAAATGAAAACATGCTCGTAAGTTCAATTGTATTTACACTTAAAAGAGTCGGAACTTTCTTTTTGTATTTGAATGCTATGATAATACAAACTAAGGATACAAACCAATTTATACAATTTATATTTGAGCCGTACCGCTACAAAACGTACTTGCACCCAGCAAAGTCTGTGCATATATGCAGTCTGATCAGAATCTTTACTAGGCGTCTTTTAGATACCTTAGGATGCGAAAACTCTCTCTGCGAATAACGAAGACTTAAATCAGACTGAGCGCATGCGCAAGCTGATTTAAATCTTCTTCAGACGCACATATTGGAAGGTACGTTTTCCCACATTTCTGCAAATTTGATCAGGCTTAAGGCGGTGGTCTCGGTGTTAGTCTTACTCTTTGTTGCTTTGTGGTTTATTCTACGAGGCGATTTGTTGTATGTCTTTCCGTGTGTCATTTTATTCTTGTGTTTTTCAGTCCTTTTAGTATTGCGATTATCTCGCTTGGGGAAGAGAGAGCTAATCTTAGTACTTTTCGTACGTTTGTTCGGTTTGTGCTTGTTTAGATTTGTCGGTTTCCTCTTCCTCTTGGGTCTGGGAAGGGCTGCGGTTTGTGATTGTGGCACTCCCTGTACGTTTCTGTTACCTTTTTTAAAAAAATGCTGGGGAGAGTTGTATCATTACTTTTGCACTAACTCAAATATGACGACGCGCCTCGAATCGCAGTGTGGGAGCTATGGTAAAGATTGTTCGTAAAAATAGGTGCAAACAATTTACTTAACTATGGAGACAGAAAAGTCTAAGCAAAGTGTAGACCCAGGTCGGGATCTAAACTGTTTGCCCCTCATGCAGCAGTTTAATGACCAGCAGCAAGGAGAAAGGGGACGTTTAAATTTTAGGGCATGTATACGAAGAAGTATAATTGTCCCAATAATTTGGGCAAGTAATGTAATTATCTTGAAGGGGGATTGACACACTTTCAAAGGATACAACTCTGACAAAAGTGTTTTGCCTACCTTATGAAAAGCGTTATATTCTAAAAGGTCTAAAAGGAATACACTTGCTCCTTTTAGAGAAGATTCTTTTCAGAAGGGGTTTGGTGTGCAGAGAAGTAAACAGGACGCCACAGAAGTTGGAAATTTCAAAAGTTATCGCCTTGTCAAAAACCGAGATAAAAATACCAAGAGTATAAATAAAACTCTTAAACGTTGCCTTTGGAAACAAAATACACATTACAGATAGAAAATGTTAGTCTCGGTTTTTATTGAGACATTTCATAAGCAGTAATGAAGTTTGCATCACTACTTACGCCCTCTAGTGTTTACATGAGCAGAACTACATTTTCAAAGATACCACATTCAGTCTCCTTAAAGCATCATACAATTACATTTTCAGGAATTATGACCGATTACCATAAAACTAGTACTTTAAACATTTAGTTGAACAATATCTTTTTATACTGTTTTCACGTTATCCCTCCGACCGTCCGTCCGTCTGTACGTGATGTTTTTCTTTCTGCGGGAGGTATTTAATAAGCTAAGCTTATTGTCCTTACTTTTTGTCTTCAGATCGATGTATCTATAAGGGAATGACATATGCGCAGGGTCAAAAGTGGGATGATGGATGTGATCTTGAATGCATCTGTGAAAACGCGATATATGGCTTCTACAGATGCAGCAAAAAGTAAGTTAGAATATCATAAATTGATGAAAGAAGAACTATGATACTGACAAATGACCACACTTTCACCTGAGGCGAAATTGTTAAAATAATTTTGTCTCCCTTCTCAAAAAGGGTCTATTCTACACGTTTCTTTTTGGATCAAGAAATTGGTCTTCACAGGAGCAATTTTTCCTTTGGCTTGCTGATCTGGTTTGGAAACACAAACAAAAAAGAACTGCAATAGAGGAACCGCATTGAAATAGTCAGCAGAAACAATTTTGGAGACCCTAACATTGTGGGGAATCCACGTGACTAAATAATTAGGAACATAGCGTTTGTTTCGCATAACGAAGAATTTTTAGAATAGTTCCCTTACGGATTTTTTTTTTTTTCACAAAAAATTAAGTTCAAAGTTCAAAAATTCAAGCTCTTTCTGGTGGTGTAAGCGCTATTCTGAGATCCGGTTCGATTCTCAAGAACATTCGGAGAATGATTTTCCTCAGTATTTGTGGACGTTGTCCTGGTAGCCCAGATTGAGAGCCGAAGCATTCTCCGAATGTTCTCGAGAAATAGACAAGATCTCAGAATAGCGCTTACATCACAGGAAAGAGGTTGATCTTCAGCATACTTTGCCCTTTATTTGAACAAATTCCATTTGGTATAAATAGAGATATTCTAAAAATATGCTACCGTACGGGAGCTAAAACTAGAAACAAACTCCGTGAACCTAGTCATTTGATCACGTGGATTCACCATACTAGTAATGTTTAATTGATTATATCAGCATTAGTTTTCACACATTTGGTATGCACAAATATGTGGTAGTAGTAGTGTAGATATATTACAATCACTTCAATAACCATTTACGTTATATAGACCAGCTTTGTATAGCTTGTTTTTTTTTCTTTTTGGTTTGTTTTTTGTTGTTGTTGTTGTTGTTGTTGTTTTGTGTGTGTGTGTTTTTTTTTTGTTTGTTTTTTTTTTTTGTTGTTGTTGTTGTTGTTTTTTTTTTGTTGTTTTTTTTTGTTGTTTTTTTGTTGTTGTTGTTTTTTACGTTCAATGCACATTCGCTCATCATCTCTAAATAGGATCTGTAATGGTTGGCCTTGGAACCACCAAATACATAAGTTTCATTGCGTATTTTTTTACAATAACTATGTAGTCGAGTATAGTCTAGTTGTTTTTATTGTCTCAAAAGTTCCTGTACGAAACGGGGATTAGAGTCTGAAATCCCCGCGTTTCGGATCAGACACTCTAATCAGTAGGCCAACGAGGCAATGTGTGCAAATATATGAGCCTCGCTATGCAAAATACCTTTAGGGCACATTTTTGCGCAGTCTGGTTAGGAACTTTGCTGTCTGCTTACAGAATCATGGCTACTGTACAATATATTATTGTATAAAAAGCAGTGTCGCACGTTATTAACAACCGTGCATTAACCGGTGAAAAGCCGGGTATTAACAAGGCAATTCACGCGCTGTTATTGCACGGCTACGCAACTTTCAATATGATCATACCGGGGCCACAGATTAGCTACCGCTACGAGATGCGAACTGCCCGGCCCTATAACGAGTATAGTCCGTGGAAATTGCGTTCGCGTGACATCGGTGAGAAGGCGAAACAAAATAGTGCAAGAAATAACGCGAAATGTAGCAATTGTTTTCAGTTTTTATGTAATAATAGCGATCGAACATGTTTTTCAATGCATTAACATTCGCCAGGTCCCCAGGGAAGTGTTGAAAACCGCGGCCTCCGACCTCGGTTTTAAACACCTTCCTCGGGACCTGGCGAATGTTAATGCATGAAAAACCATGTTTGATCCCTATATTGATATAAATGAAAGGCACGCAACAGATTGCAGCTTTGCTGTCTGATCTTGCCCTGTCCTCTTCACATATACCTTGAAGATACATTTTCTTGTGGCGCGGCCCCTTTGTAAAACGCATGGACTGTGCCCTGGGAAAAGATGTTATCGATGCAGCAAGATCATGATCATCGTGAACTTCCTCTTTCTCTTATTGAATCCTTGGGTGCTAATAAAATTTAATCTTCAATATGATACGAGTCGCAACGTCAGAAAACGTGCCTTCTGACAAGTGCACACAGCGAAGACGTAAACAAGCCTGTGCATCAACGCAGTCTGATCAGATTCATCAGTGTTCTCTTAAGATATGTTGCATCCTTGGCTACATTTTCCAAAATGCGACCAGTGAGTATTCTTATTTTATCATAGACTTAATACTTGTATTTCCCTTGATACAACATATTTTGCCACCCTAACAACATCCCCACAACCCCCTGTTCTTACACAGATAGTAGCTGTAATCTCGCCTACACAGTCCAAAGAGCTGTCTTGAGGACCGGGACAGACGTCCCTATCGGCCCTGTAAAATACATCACTGAGAATGGCATAAAAATGTTAACCTGACAGTAATTAATAGCTGGAGAACCATTAGAAATAGCTTTTCGATTCTGCCATGATAAATAAAAGACAATTGACATTGTTGCAATGTTTTCCAAAGAACTCTTTTGAAGCGGACGTCGACGGAAGTAGAGTTTTACATGCAACGTCATCAAACGTGCCCTTTTGCACGCACTACGTTGACATGAAATATTGTCGTTTGATCACGGCACCGCCAACGTCAGAGTGTGGCAGCCTTGGTGACAAGTAGTTAAGGAATAAACTTGCTTTTAAGGAGCTTTTTCTTTTACCCTAAAATAATTTTTCGCAAATAAGCATATGATAAATAGGATATATAGCGTATTTGTTTTTATCTCGGCCCTGGTTTCGGCCCAACTTGCCTGTATCAGCCCGAGCCGAAACAGCTCGATCTGAGACAGGCAACTCGGGCCGAGACCAGGGCGGCCGAGATCAAAACAACCTTGTGATATTCGTTTTAGACTATGCGAATGCTGTCCAAAGGTACGTTTTCTGACGTTGTGGCTCATATGGTTCTGATTTTCCGGAATACAAATTAAGTATGTTGATCTCGGACTCATCTTTAAGCGGACAACAAAGCTCCTTATCAGAATGCATATATGCAAATGCTGACTTTGGCTTCTCCTGTCCGCATATTCCCCTAAAATCATGTTTTGTCAGACAAAATTCTTTTCAGTCTCACGTCAAGCTTACGTTAAATATTGCAGGTGTGCAGATGTTAGCAATCTGCCCCTGGGTTGCTCTCAAGTTAAAAAAGCAGGTGAATGTTGTCCAAAGATTCAGTGCGGTAACGGACAGACAGGAACATTCCAGGGTTCACAGACGCAGCCAGGAACCATCGGTGGATACCCAGTTCCACAGCCCCATCCCACACCAGCTCCTATCCCAGGCCCTGGTTTGACGTATCCTCCTGGGTACACACCTACTGCTGCACCAAATATTGTAGTTAACAGTCTAGGTATGTTATTATTCAATACTTTAAAATTGAATAGTTATACCTAAAAAGGAAATAACCCTGACCTGGATGTATTTGCCTTCCTAATCATTTGCGGCTACTCTTATAAGTAAGAATTTGCTCAGTCTGAGCGCGAATTCATTTCTTTAAAGGTGGTTTCAATTTTGAAAGACTTCAACTACTAGGAGGGCAATATCACCTCCAAAAGGTTTGTTACATAATCATGAAAACGAATTCTGTTATTTCACTGTTCGACATGGCACAGTTAGGGCTTTAAATATGATTGAAGCATTAATATATCTGTTTTAAACGTTTAATATGTTGTTGTAGGTGTCAATGCTGATTTCAAAGAGACAACTAATTAAGTGACTAATACGTATACTGTCACACAAATTTAACCTTAACCTTGCATATAATTAGTGATTGGTAGATTCCAATTTTACAAGGGAGACATTTTGCAAGGGAGACATCCTGCAGATCAAGCCCCATCTGAAATGTGGTCTTGTCTCGAAGGACAGAATTTGATCTTAAAGGAGATTAGGAAATTAAAAAGTAATTTGAACTAATGAAATGTCTGTATGGTTTCAGAGGGTTGTCTCTACAAGGGAATATTGCATCAAAGTGGCATGAGATGGAATGATGGTTGTGACTATACGTGTATCTGCTCTGATGGGAAAACTGGCCAATACAGATGCTCGCCTAAGTAAGATCTATATTTACACTATTAGTATTGCTGCAAGGGATATGCTTTTAAGAGAGCTTTATCGCAAAGGCGGACAACGAAAATAAAGATTCTCACGCATCGGTGCTAAAAGAAAATTGAAATAAATAAAGGAAATAGAACTTCATAGTTCATATTATCTAGTCCTTTGTGGTTACTGGGCACATTCTGGGATTTCTGTAAATTTATATGATGGTCACTAACAAGTCAGATTTGGGCGAATCTGGACCATGAAACGCCGACTTTTAGCTCTTTTCCATTTTGTGCATGTATTTCATAGTTGACATGGAACATTATCTAACCTCATGCAGGCGGCGAGTGCCTAAAGCAGCCTGGTCCCGAGTTATAAAACTTTTTTCAGCTGAGCATGAAATAATCTGAAACTACTAACAATTGAAAATTCTTGTTTGCCCAACATAGCTGAGCAAGAATTTTCCCTGCTAATAAACATGAAACTGCCAATATAAGGTGGCATTTTCACATTTATTAGCAGAGAAAACTTCATGTTGAGCATGAAAAAAAATTATAACCTTGAGGCCTGTACATCCGCATAATATGACCATTGTCTTTGCTGTTTGCTTACAGATTTGATACTTTGAAATAATACTGCTAGACAAGGACCTGATGAGACTACGCAACTCGGGGAGTGCAGTCTTTGCTATACGTGTAGGACACTTTTCAGAATGGAGGCTAAAACAATTTTGACAAAATTGCTTCTCCTGAAAGTGTATCCATTTTCGTTATTTTTGTAGATTTAACATCTGCCAAAATACAGCTTTCTCCTGCCGCGACCCAAATAAGCATTGATTGTTTCTATAACAGGTGTCCAACATTTACTAACCTTCCAAGAGAATGTCACATGCAAGATAACCCCAATGACCCCTGCTGTCAACAGCCAGTCTGCACACCCGGTGCCAACGGTACTTTGTCTAGCGTTCCAGTACCGTCCTATGGACAAGGATTTACCGGATACGGTCCAGCGGTTACACCTACGATTGGTGGAGGAATCAGTGGTACGGGAATACCACAGACTGTGAATCCTAACATACCTAACCCAACTGGCATGACAGGCCATGGAAGTAAGTGCTACATTTAACGAGAATAGATATACTTCCAAAGGAACTTACTCTGAAATGGAAGTATTTGCTTCCCAAAGGAGCAAATTGTTATTCCTTTAATAATAGTCTCCATGCTTAGATGTTGCTAATGGTTCACTGATGAGGTATAATACCCATATGCAGACCGACGATTGTGGTTTTACGGTCTCCATACAACACTTTAAATTATGGTTTGTTCTTTTAGAATTCATCTGTGATATGTTCCTTCGTTTATCTATGAATGTGTTTTATTTTTATGGTTGTTGTTTTTATCTTTAAATCCATTTTTCAAAGGTTCTGAACGCCATTGGCTTGCCACTGCTCCGGAATCAATTTATAAAAGTCCAGTGCTTTTTCCATGGACTGCTCAAAGTTTTATAACTAAGTATTAGCTTTCACAAAAAAAGCTTTATCTACGCTTAGCGCATATAGTTTGCTAAGCGTATACCAAGCTGTGAAAGCTAATACTTGTATACTTTAGTGGTAGATAATGAGTTTTTATCTTACATTCTTTTGCACTATATTTTAAATGCCAAACGATGATAGCTAAGAACTTCAAACCGCGTAGACTCAATTCGACTGAATACTGGTTATATAGTGTCTTCACTGCCCGATTATTTGTTATTGTTACATTTTCAAGGGAGGCACCTTTGACAGAATTGTTTTGCACTCTTTTGAAAAGGGGTTTACTTTAAAAGGAAATAATTAGCTCCCCTTTGGTGCGAATTCTTTCATTTTAAAGTAGGTCTCTTTTTAGAAGCGAACTGGTTTACAAGAAACCAACAGAACGTCACAAGTTGTCTCCTCGGTCAAAGATACGTAGAGGAAAATCTATCAAGTGTATCAGTTTACCTTAATAAAATAACTAAATGCTATGAAAGACATCAATAAAAGACAATCCCAGATCAGGCTGCGTGGCAATTACTTGTTCGGGTGTATTCAAAAACTCGTTTTTCTTATGGTTTGGTGATCATATTTTGACAGATGGTTGTGCGTTCAAAGGTAGGGTTTACCCACAAGGTCAGAAATGGGATGATGGATGCTCTTACAAGTGTGAATGCCTAGATGGTACAACCGGACAATACAGATGTACAGACAGGTATGTTGAAACTACACTCAGCACGTTGAGCAAAAACGGTCTCTCAGAATGTATAAACACAGCAGTTGCAGATCGTTCTTCGCATTTGTGACAATTTTTGCGTTGGAGAGCTTTTAGAGAATACTTTGTAATTATTCTTAAAGATTATGAATGCTTCTGGTCAAGAGTTCCTGCTTTCAAATCCTTCAAGAGGCCGAAATCAACTCGAGCCTTTCATCATCACTATTTCATCGACTTACTATAATTATACCGCCGGCAAACGAAGTATATAAGGGTTATATTGTGTTCGTCTTTTCCGTAACAATATCTGTGTGTCTGTGTGTAAACTTTTTTTTCTGTCAAAGATTTCTCAGAAACTGCTGCACCTAGAATTTCGAAATTTAGTACAAACATTGGGTATGACTTGTTGAATCGTGTAAGAGAGAATCAGCATTTCGTATTTATCATTCCCTTTATCGGTCTATGTTTTCCTTTCTCTCAAATGAAAATTTTCGTCACACATTTCTCAGCTCCTATGAGAGCTAGAGACTTCAAATTTTGTATACACCAACGGAGGGTTGAAGTTTATTGTGTAAAAGAAACCCATGAAGGACATTTAGTTGTTTTTCTTACTCCAATGTAGTGCATTGGGCAATTTGTGTCAAAGATTTCTCAGGTAGTAGGATTTTGAAATTTGGTAAAAAAAAAAGCATTGTTTTATTGTGAAAGACATAATCAGCATCCTCATCTTTATCTTTGCATTTATCTTTCATTTTTTCTTTCCCTCAAATAAAAAAATGTTCTTCGCATATGCCTCAGGTCCTATGAGAGTTAGAGTCTTCAAATTGTGTATACACCTACAGAGGGTTAAATTCTATTGTTTATGATTTATTTTTGTTTTCTATTTGTTTCCTTTTTCCATCTGTCACTCAAATGTAAGACGGGATAATTTGTGTCAAAGACTTCTCAGGAATGATAAGACCCAGGAATTTGAAAGCTAGTACAAACATTAGGTTTGACGTATTGTATTGTTGAACACAGAATCAGCATACTCTTACTTATCACTCCCTTTATTTGTCCACTTTTCTTTCTTTCTCATAAAAGTCCATCACAGATTTCTCACCTGCCATTAGAGCCAGAGTCTTCTAATTTTGTATACACCCTGACAATGGTGACGTATATTGTGTAGATAAAAAAAGATGATGAGATTTATTTTCTTTGCCCATCTCTTCCTTACAATACTTAGTGAAAGCTACAACTTCAAAATTGGTTCACCATACCTCTGATAGCTAATGGCCGGGGTATGTGCTCACTATCTGCTATATTTGAAATACTTTTGAAAGTGACCAGTAATGCACTGTAATTATCATAGCCCCGGCTACAGAGCTTTTTCAACGAAAAAGTATTGATATTGTTTCTTAGTTCTCTATACAAATATATATATATATATATATATATATATATATATATATATATATATATATATATATATATATATATATCAAATGCACCTCAGCAATGTGCTTCTAATGAGTACCCAGGGCATATGCGTTTGTATATATATATCTAGATACTCACTTTATCTTTATCTATGCTTATCATTACTTAACATTGAAACAAAACTTCCTCATCATTCCCATTATATACGTTGCTTTTGTTTTGTTTATATTCAGATGCCCCTCATATCAACAGAATATTCCGACACAGTGTCAACTGATTGCTGATCCACAGGATGCTTGCTGTAAAATTATTCGGTGTGGTTCACTGGGATCAGTTACAACACCAGCACCACTTTTCGCACGGACCACTCCAGCATCGGGAGGTAAGATAAAACAAAGGATTTATAACTTTTGAAAAAGGGTAGAGAATGGTAAAATTATTCAACCAAAAAAAAAAACAAATAACTGGGCCCAGTTGTTCAAAGCGTCGTTAGCTTAACAAGCTCGTTAAGGGTCATTTCGTTAACTGTTTTAGTGGATTCAACATACAATATTCTGATATTTTTTGCCGAAAAAATGTGAGTAGCATTTTTCAGCAAAAAATTTCAACATATTTGCGTATCACTCGATGTAAATTTTAACGAATCGTTAACTAACGACGTCGTTAGCTTTGAACAACTGGGCCCTGATGTTTAATCGGTTTTCTTTAAATGAAATTATATCTGAGGCTTTATTATGAAAACAGAAAGCTGGTTATTTAAAAATATGTAAAATTGTGGGGTTTGAATTTTATGGTTTACTGGAGCAATAATAATATTTCCGATACAAAAAAGTCACTTTGCACAAATATCTTTCGACAACCAACTGACGTTAAGATGCACATCTCGTGGTGAACAATGGCTAAAACGTTTTGGCGCTTACATCCGTTTAGGTGAGTCATTTGCTTTCAAAAGGATGCTGACGTTTTGAAAGATTATTTGATATATCTTATCATTTTCTACTCATATGCAAAACATATCAAAATATTCCTGATGGTTTTTGCTTTGTTGTCATTTTCGCTGTTTGTCTATATACAAGTTCAGAAGGTGCCGACGGACGGTTCACAAACTGCCGATTACATCAGTTGACATTTCTGCGGGTTGTGCAATATCCAAGGTTAGTTAAAAAAGGTAAGAGAAAAGTCCAGGGAGTGCCACAATCACAAACCGCAGCCCTTCCTAGACACCAAGAGGAAGAGGAAACCAACAAATCTAAACAAGCGCAAATCGAGCAAACGTACGAAAAGCACTAAGATTAGCTCTCTCTCTCTTCTCAAAGCGAGGTAATCACAATGCTAAAAGGACTGAAAAACACAAGAACAAAATGACACAAGGTAAGACATAAAACAAATCTCCTCGTAGAATAAACCACAAAGCAACAACGAGTAAGACTAATACCGAGACCACCGCCTTAAAACAGCCAGTAGAGTAAACCACCGGGGGGTTTAAAGCACTTTTACAGCTAACCAACTTCACCTACTCTTAATACAGAAATACATAAAAATTCGGTTCACATAAAGGCTCCCAACTCAGTCAATGCATCAAAGCGAAAACATAAAAATCAAATTAATCACTATAATAAACAAAGATGAGGACTCATGGCTAATTCTACAGTATGCCAGAGTAAATGAAAACCAATGGTTGAACCACGACGGGCCAAGTCAAAGACATATAGTCAAGCCCCAACCCACTGGTTAAAGTTTTACGAAGAGGCCGTCATTGAGTTTGAGGCCCGAACCGCCGTCGTGCAATTAAAGAGTGAAGCATAGCCATCAAAAATGATTGGGTTGACAACTAGGCATGCAGTCTCCCGCATAATATCGAGACTATAGCCAATTCTTTTATAATGGTTAATAAGTTTGCTCCGAAAAGTTAGATTTTCCTACAATTTTTTCTAAATCTGTACACTAAGTCACCGTAAAACTCTGGTTCCGATATACCTTGTCGCAGAAGTGTCATTAACTATAATGGATTCCTGATCAGATAGAAAATAGGCCCTTATACCATATACGAACATTGATTATCCAGATAATCTTGCCCGAATGCGCTGTCTTGATATGGGTATTTTGTTGTTCATGAATACATCTGACAATCACCCACGACTCTACAAGCGGAAATCGAAGGCCCCAAATACATAGGAATGACTTTGGGGCCATTCTGCAAAGTGAATCTTTTGCAAACACTCATCTGCTTTCTTATATTTGTAACTTTTCTTAATCGGGACTATTATTGAATGAAAGAATTGCTCCTTAAAACATTTATGCTAAGCGTCCAATAAAAAAGGGACATTGGCCAACAGCAGAACGCGGCGTCTGAACAGGGTGTACAGTGTTTGCATTAAATTCAGAAAACTCCTACCAAAACTGTAATAATAAAACCTAATCAGACACTCTCTATATAGGATATGAACCTGTCCAAGGAGTTGAGGTAGAAGAGTCCATTTGGCATAGATTGCTTAATAAAAGCTCCTAATGCTCAGAAAGGCGACATATATTTGCATATGTCACAGTAATTTACCTTTAAGGTGTACCTTTATCGCTCACAGGGCCAAATTGGCAGACGAAAAGTCGATTATATTTGTTCCAAAAAGATAGTGATTGACATCTCATGCTAATTGTTTCGATTGAGAGACAATTGGCCTGTTATGTCAAGCTATATTTTCTTTGAAAAAAAAACAAGAACAATATAAGCTAAGCGTTATTTTTTTTTTTTTTTTTTATTTTATTTTATTTTATTTTTTTTTTATTTTATTTTATTTTTATTTTATTTTTTTTGTAATGTGGTCTACTGACCGTGTTAAGGCGGTGGTCCCGGTGTTAGTCTTACTCTTTGGTGCTTTGTGGTTTATTCTACGAGGCGATTTGTTGTATGTCTTACCTTGTGTCATTTTGTTCTTGTATTTTTCAGTCCTTTTAGCATTGCGATTACCTCGCTTGGGGAAGAGAGAGCTAATCTTAGTGCTTTTCGTACGTTTGATCGATTTGTGCTTGTTTGGATTTTTCGGTTTCCTATTCCTCTTGGTGTCTGGGAAGGGCTGCGGTTTGTGATTGTGGCACTCCCTGGACTTTTCTCTTACCTTTTTTTAACTATAATTTGCAGCTTATTGTGAGTATCAGGGCTATTACCATGGTCAGAATGAAACCTGGAATGACGGCTGTGGACTTACCTGTCGGTGTGAAGATGCCTCAAATCATTACTATCAGTGCAATGACAGGTGAGATTGCTAAATTACTACACTTTTTCACGTCTGCCCATATATTTACGGTAAATTCGGTGGGCTACAGCGTATGGTAAAATTGTTAACATTGGAATGAATACCCCTTAAAAATATCGCTTTGTCTTGAGGGTATTTACCTCTCTTATAAATGCGGAAAAACCTTAGTGGAAAGCTCCAAGCTGCAGTACATTCGGACCTTTAGTAGTAACCTTCCATCGTTTCGAGAAGTACCAGGGAAGCAGATTGTTTTTTTCTGTAAAGTGACACCCTTGGACAGCGGTTTCATTTCCTTTGGAATCATTGGTCCATTGTGGTATATTTGAAAATTGAGTTCTGCTCATGTATACGCTAGAGGGCGTAAGCAGTGTTGCAAACTTCATTACTGCTTATGAAGAGTCTTAATAAAACAGAGACTCTGATTTTCTAATCCGTAGAGTGTTCTTTGTTTCCAAAGGCAATCTTTTTTGACGTTTATTGTAAACACTTTAAATTAAAATGCCCCACACTTTGATGTATGTCCAAACATGCTGGTCCTTTTACTTAGGATATTACGTTAACACACCTAGTAAATAATAATAATAAAATTATAGAAAATCATTAATAATTTTTCTAATTGATTAACTGATTAATTAATTAATTAAAATATACATATATGAACTAGAAAAACTTGGCCCTGAAACTTGCCATGGTATTATATTAATTTTATAAAACGTTTTCTAGGTAATAATGATAATAGTAATAATAATAATAACAATAGTAATAAGATACATTAACGCACAACTGGTTCTAAAATTTGACATGTCATTATACTGGTTTATATGCAACATTTTAGGTGTGTCAAATACGACAATGTACCAGTTTCATGTACCTTTGTGCCTGATCCAAAAGACCCAAGTTGTTGTCGAGTCCCGTCTTGCCAGGGGACATCAGGAACAGGTACCAGCGGGACTGGAGTTCCACAAGGGTTCACTGGATCTTTTGTTGGATACGGACGACCACCTAACATTGATCCCAGCACACTTGCTACTACTGGATATCGAAGTAAGTTAACTGCGCTTCTGGAAGAAACGACCTTTATCCAGTTTCGTGTATTATATTTGAACCGCAATGTGAGAAAATGTACCAACGAAAAGTCAAATCAGCCTGCGCATGTGCTCAGTCTGATCAGTCTTATCTGTATTCCTCAAAATAGACATTTTTTATTCAAGAAAGGTTTAATAAATTGATATATGGTATTAATACCATCAAACAATGTGACATCTGACAGCCTGTAAATTTACAGTTAGTCTCTCGTTTTTTTTAACTGGATTAAAAATGAAATGATTTTTTATCATATTTCTGAATAAATTTTGGAAACATTACTTACAGAGATACGATAAAAGTCATTTCATGTTTGATCTAGTTCAAGAACGAGAGACTAACTGAAATTTTACAGGCTGTCAGGTGCCACATTTTATGGTAGTATTGGCTTGCAACGAAGAATGTGCTTTTTTCACTTCTGATGTTTACAATACAAACAATTTATGGTTGTGTCAAAACGTCTGTGATGTCCTTGTTTATCTTTTGGATAATATTTTTATTAGATTTGGAACTAAACTTTATAGGCAAACTATTGGTATTCCGATGGGAACTAATTGTGCTCCTCTTGTTGCAGATTTGTTTCTTTTTTGTTATGAGAGAGATTTCATGAAGTCTCCCTCACGTGAAAATCAGGCTGACATTATTGAGGCTTTCAATTCAACTTCAAGATACCTTGATGATTTATTAAATATTGACAATATTTACTTTGACCAAATGGTGGACCGGATATACCCTACAGAACTCCACTTAAATAGAGCAAATTCTTCCGATACCGAGGCATCTTTTTCTGGATTTGAATCTATGTATATCTAATGGTACAGTTTCCACCAAAATTTATGATATACGGGACGATTTTGATTTTGATATAGTCAATTTCCCTTTTCTGGATGGCGATGTCCCCCGGCGTACCTCATATGGGGTATACATATCTCAACTTATTAGATTCGCCAGAGCTTCTTCAAATCTTAATGACTTTAACTACCGTAATAAAGCCCTTACTGCCAAACTTATTAGGCAGAGCTATCGTTATTTTAAACTTCGTAAGGCGTTTTCGAAATTTTATCGCAGACACAGTGCCTTGGTAGAAAAATATAGCGTCAGTCTGAAAACAAGGCAACAAGGTATATCGGAACCCGAATTTTACGGTGACTTAGTGTACAGATTTAGAAAAATTGTAGGTAAATCTAACTTTTCGGAGCAATTCAGAAAACTTGTTTACCGTTATAAAAGAATTGGCTATAGCCTGGATATTATGCGGCAGACTGCATGCCTAGTTGTCAACCCAATCATTGTTGATGGCTATGCTTCACTCTTTAATTGCACGACGGCGGTTCGGGCCTCAAACTCAATGACGGCCTCTTCGTAAAACTTTAACCAGTAGGTTGGGGCTTGATGATATGTCTTTGGCTTGGCCCGCCGTGGTTCAACTATTGGTTTTCATTTACTCTGGCATACTGTAGAATTAGCCATGAGTCCTCGTCTTTGTTTATTATTGTGATTTATTTGATTTTTATGTTTTCGCTTTGATGCATTAACTGAGTTGGGAGCCTTTATGCGAACCGAATTTTTATGTATTTCTGTATTTCCTCTTCCGTTTGGTGTCTGGGAAGGGCTGCGGTTTGTGATTGTGGCACACCATGGACTTTTCTCTTACCTTTTTTTTAATACCATATATCAGTTTATTATACCTTTCTTCGGAGTGCATTCTTCGCTTTCCAATGTGCACCAAGCAAAGATTTAAATCGGCCTGTGCGAATGCGCAGGCTGATCTAGATCTTTGCTCCCGCCTACGTCCGAAGATACGTCTTCTGACGTTGCGGCTCGTCTGACGTTGCGGCTCTTCTGACGTTGCAGCTTTTATGGTGCGTAACACATGAAGAGGGCCCTTATGTCATTATATGCTGGCAACGAAGGCCTTTATCAGGTATGCTTTATATATTCTGATCAGAGTCTCCTTTTCCAGCTTAAAGAAATGAATGAATAAAGTAGAACTCATCTACAAAAAGAGAATTCACGGATCAGACTGCGTGGATATTCAAAATGATAAATGGGCCTTTGCGTTTCGCAGTCAGCATAAGGGCACTTTTATTACGGGAGGTATCATATTTTGATAAAGAAGAACAGAGCGGTTTGTTTCCTTGCGCATGTTTCAATAAACAATCGGCATTTCTATGGGAACTTATTGTGCTCCTCACTTGCTGACTTGTTTTTATACTCGTATGAGGCAGAGTTTATATAGGGTCTCATGAAAGCAGGCAAAAACACATCTTGCCCAACAATTCAATTACACCTACAGATACATAGATGATGTATAAGCTCTGAATAATTCAAAGTTTTCAGAGTACCTCGAATTCATGTACCCACGTGAACTTGAAATTAAAGAAACATCTGAGACGATAACCTCTTCCTCATACTTGGATTTATACCTCTACATCGACAATGGAAAGCTCACTACTAGGATTTACGACAAATGGAATGACTTAAAGTTTCTCATAGTTAATTGTGTCCGCGTCAGCATATAGTGCTTACGTTTCACATTTAACCTGTTATACTAGAGCTTTTTCTGAGTATCAGGACGAGAAAGACTGCTCACTTCGAGACTACTGGCTCAGGGATACCAAAACCTAAACTGGTGTCAACACAAGTAGGTTTATGGGACACATCATGACCTTGTCAATCCTTACAATGTAGCTGTTTCCAGACTTATATCAGATGTTTTTGCCACAGTCAAGCCTTAAACAGACTTTCTAAGTCCCGAACATTAATTCCCCTATTTCCCTAAATTTCTGTTCAGGCATGGTGGACGAAGTATATTTTCTATGGAACTCTGATTACATCGCATTTATTTAGGGTTCATTTCTGTCCATGTCTAATTTTGCCTTTGTGTATATCGACTATGATTCTCCGAAATACGATTTTGGTATGTTGACCTCGGACATATTAGTATCACAAGAGGTCTTTTCGGTTCATTCAATCGGAAAACATTACTGCTTGATATGTCGTGGAATATCTAATCCCAACAAAATTATATAAATATTTCATTATGTCATCAGCTGTAAATTTTGCTCAAAATGCTAAATGCTGAGATTGTCTTATGCTACAATTGCGGCTAGTGCTTTAAGGTTATCACACAGTGGTACATGTATTATATATTTCAGACGCCTGCTTATACAAAGGTCAGATCTACCAACAAGGTCGAACTTGGTCAGATGGCTGTGATTATGAGTGCGAGTGTACTGATGCCAGTAGAGGACAGTACAAGTGTACTGAGAGGTAACAAGCAAACCGCAGTTCTCCTAAAGTTTCCGTAGACCGTTATTTTAGTTTTAGTTAATATCTCCGAATAATAGTCAAAAATGAGTGTTTGAGCTGACCATTGACAAAACAAACACAGACCTTAAGTTGTAGGTATAAAAATATAATTATTGCATTAAAAGCAGTGTCGCACGTTATCAACAGCCGTGCATTAACCGGCGAAAAGCCGTGTATTAACAAGGCAATTCACGCGCTGTGAATGCACAGCTACGCAACTTTCAACATGACCGTACCGGGGCCACAGATTTGCTGCCATTACAAGATGTGTACTGCCTGGCCCTAGAACGAGCATAGTCCGTGGAAATTGCGTTCGCAAGACATGGGTGAAAAGGCAAAACAAAATAGTGCAAGAAATAACGCGAACTGTAGCAAATGTGTTCAGTTTTTATGCAATAATAGCGATCGAACATGGTTTTTCAATGCATTAACATTCGCCAGGTCCCTTGGAAGGTGTTGAAAACCGCGGCCTCCGGCCTCGGTTTTCAACACTTCCCACGGGGCCTGGCGAATGTTAATGCATGAAAAACCATGTTTCATCCCTATACTGAAGATACCCAGGAAGTGCCACATCACAGCCCTCCCGCGGCAACAAAGGAAGGAGAGATGAGGAACAAATAAGGACATCACAAACGCCACATATCAAAACACAGATGCAGAAATAAAGAAGAACTGCAACAGAGGAACTGCACTGGAATGGTCAGCAGGAAAACTTCAGGAGGCTTAAACTAGTTTTACTCGCGCGAAACCAGCTCTCCCAAGAAAGCATAAATAACAAACAGTAACCAGACAGCCAACAAATTAGCAAGCACAGCGCAATCACAAAATCAAAAAAAATAAAACAAAAACATCAGTCAGATCCATAGCACTGTTTTCTATTCCGTCAGCATTTTTAATAAAAGGATGGGCATATCATCCGCTTTTCTAAATGTTCTTATTCTTGAGTTTGGATAATTAGATTTTTAAATACATGTTCGATATGCCTTGAAAAGTTTATTGTGCAAAGCAAAGTTATGTAGCAAAAGGGTGACATTGCCATCTAAAAATGAAGTTGACAATGCCAAAATCCTTTATCTGTCACAGAGTTTATATGTATTTTTACCTTAAGCTGTTCATTATTTTAAATACAGAAAATTGAAGTTTCGATAACAGATGAATTCGTTTCATTTATCTGAATTCTGTTTGATATAATAGTTGACTCTCGGTGTCTCGAACTCGCATGAAAATCTAATGGTAAAAAATATTGTGGAAAAGAGGAGAAATTGCTCCTAATGAGCAATTTCTCCTCTTTTCCACAATATTTTCAATATATCTCTAACTTCTAGAGTCCAATTACACATATATTTGTCAAATGTGGTTGTTCGAATTATCTTTTCCTCAATTCTGCAAATCTGATATGTCGAGGTACAGAAATTTCGAAGTATTTCAGAGAGTCACTTGGAATACGAGATAACGAGAGTCGACTGTATTTATCAGCCACTTGGTCAAATTATATACCATCAGCATAGCGCCAGATAATAGGGGGGGGGGGGGGCATGTACACAATATTTTTCTTATTTCTTCATTTAACTGAATTCTTTTTGATATATTTTATCAACCACTTGATCAAAATATATACAGTCGCCTCTCGTTATCTCGAATTCCAAGGGACTCTATTAAATACTTACAGATTTGCAGAATTGAGGAAAAAATAATTCGAACAACCACATTTAACAAATATATATGTAATTGGACTCTTGGAGTTAGAGCTATATTGAAAATATTGTGGAAAAGATGAGAAATTGCTTTTCTACAATATTTTTACAAGATTTTCATGTTTAGGCAGGGACAAGATTTTCACTTCGAGATAAGCGGTTATTCGAGATCAGCAAGGTCGAGATAACGAGGGTCAACTGTATCATCAGTATAGCTCCAGATAATAGGAGGTAGACACACATTATTTTTTTTTTATTTCTTCAGGTAAATATATGCTATGGGTACCCATTGGAAGCGCCTCGACGAGGTGCTTCTAATGAGTATGCTCAACATATGTTTTCGTGGAGAAATAAGAAGAAAACATTAGTGTTTTTCACCTGAAAAGAATTTTATCTACATCTTTGATCGGGATTAAGCAAGTCTACATAATATCTAGATGTTGAGAAGGACAGACTGGAATCAGCACATTATGATCTGAGTCTTCCCGGAATGCCTTTGCCAGATTCACCGTCTACTCATGATCCAGGTTTATATTTACAGATGTCAGAGAATCGCCTCTGTACCAGCTGGATGCCAGCTGGGCCCTGATCCCATTGATTCATGTTGTCAGAAATTAACTTGTGACCCAACGACTGCCCTGGGAACATGCAAGGACAATGTGAACTGTCAGACCTTTGGTGCTTACGTTTGTCAAGATACATACAAGGAATGGGCGGAACAGAATTGTGCTAAATATTGTGGAAAATGTGGTGGCGGTAAGCCTTATTGTATTACTTACCATTTGAGTATATTTACATTTTCGATTTAAGACTCTTAGAGAAACTTATAGAACCCAGTGTAGTTCATTCCTCCATGAACGCAATGGATCACGCGAAGTGACGTGACGTCAAAACAGCTGATGCTTTCGGAGATTTGATTGGACGCTGCTACTGTTGTGATGACGTCGCCGCTCTTAAGCTATCCAAATATAATGTAGCCTGCCTTTAATGCAGCCTACAATGTGAAGTTCTCTCCAAGGTACGCGAGATTTATAATAATGTAAATATAAGTAATGAACTTGATTTTTTCCGGAATTTATGGAGGTATGACCGCAGTGGGTCGCGTGCAAAGTAAATGAAACCCTTCGGGGTTCATTCACTTTGCACGCGACCCATTGCGGTCATACCTCAATGAATTTCGAAAAAAATAAAATTCATTTCTTAAATGTACTTGTCATACTTTATTTATCCTTAATAATCATCATAAATATAGACGATATTTACACCTTTGCTGTGAGTACCATACATATTTCCCATCAAGGGTAATGAAAACATCCGTATTTTCACGAGTGCGAAGCACGAGTGAAAATTTGAATGTTTTCACGACAAGCGATAAAAAGTTTTATGGTATTCACTAAACACTAAATGTTCTTTTTATTTTGTTGTTTACACGCCAATGCGCGCTTCTGACGTCATAACTAACGTAACTAAACAAAACATGAATGTCATGGCGTCGACGTTCAGTACCTAACATGTGAAGCGCTGGAGAGACAAAAACAGAAAGTTTCGACAAATTAAAATAATCTTGTTACCTAAATGTTCCTTACATTCCAACTAATGAAAATGCCTACCAACAGTTGATAGTTTTGCTCAGAAACAGAGAAATTAGAGAAGTTAAAACACGAAGTGGGATGTGCATCTGTTAGGGACGCAATGAAGACAACGGAAGTAATCCGAAACGAATAGTGAAAGTAACATCTACTTGTCAGTTTTCACTTGTGAAAATGTCATAGTCTTTCACTTGTGAAAATATCATTTTTATTCATTTCGGATATTCATAGATTTGACCGCTTGCAGTAAAATAATTTTTAAGTCCAAACTATATTTCCCCTCAAATTAGGACAAGTTCATTTGACTAGAAGTGATGATGACATGGCAAACAGTGTAGCCCCTGATCAGATGCCGAATAATGCGGCATCTGATCAGGGTCTGTACTGTTTGCTTCGGCCTGTCTGTCCAGATACTCACGTGAATATAGTACTTGTTTTATACAGCTGTTTAAATTATTGAAGTGGCTATTGACAAGTGTTTGTCAATAGCTAATATACGTTAAATGGCTATTGACAAACGTTTGTCGATATTGATTTTACGTGAAATTGTTTTTGACAAACATTTGTCAATAGCCAATATACGTTAAAATGGCTATAATGACAAACGGAGGTGGGAAATACTATCAGATCAGGGCCCAGTTGTTCAAAGCTAACGACGTCGTTAGTTAACGATTCGTAAAAATTTACATCGAGTGATACGCAAATATGCTGAAATTTTTTGCTGAAAAAATTTGAGTAGCCTTTGCAGTGCAAAAGCTACTCACATTTTTTCAGCAAAAAATATCAGAATATTGTATATTGAATCCACTAAAACAGTTAATGAAATGACCCTTAACGAGCTCGTTAAGCTAACGACGCTTTGAACAACTGGGCCCAGAATGATTGCTGTTGGATGTAAATCCTTTTATCTATTAAGTTTTTGTTTCTCCTTTTTCAGGCAGTGGTCCTGTGACAACAACAGCTTCAACCGGTCCATGTAGGAATGCCATTCCCAACTGTGATCAGTATGGTCAATCTGCCTGTAAAGGGTCATATGTCAGCTGGGCCAGAGTAAACTGTCCAGTGTACTGCAATTTGTGTAGTATGTATTCTTTTTCTTGTTTTTAAATAGTCACGAGATGTACCGGATAATAGCGATTTACCGTCTCCAATGTCTTTCAGTCATATATATAGAACATTCTAAACTTGCTTATGTAACGCGGTCTAACTGGATAACGTCAAAACTTTGCGACGTTATATTCTGCGATATACTGTCGAAAATCCGACGTCATCACGTAACGTCGCTTTTCATTCGCCGACATTTGGTTTTAAGCAGCTATCAGCACTTGCCGCTATGTGCAAATAGTACATTTGTTTTCAACTAAACAAAGGAATACTGCTTCAGAATGGGGATAACCGCATTTAAAATTGTCATTTGTGGAGGTAAAAAGCCGGTTTACGGTCGCAATTTACGAAATGTTTTATCATAAAAACGCCCATTTACCTCCCGAAATGACAATTTTGTTTGCAGTTGTTGAATAACACTATGTGAGTCTTGTCATTAGAAAAGAAAGTCATATGACATATGGGGACAGTGAAGGCCTACACATCCTTTCGCCCTGGTAAAAATAAAGAAATAAAAATATTTCAAAATGTCCTCAACTGATACTTTTACTCAGCATGCTTGGTGTTAAGGAGATTGGTATTTAAGAAGTAAATATCTGGGCCCAGTTGTTCAAAGCGTCATTAGCTTAACAAGCTCGTTAATGGCCATTTCGTTAACTGTTTTAGTGGATTGAATACACAATATTCTGATACTTTTTGCTGAAAAAATGTGAGTAGCTTTTGCACTGCAAAAGCTACTCACATCTTTTCAGCAAAAAATTTCAGCATATTTGCGTATCACTCGGTTAAAATTTTAACTAACGTTAACTAACGACATCGTTAGCTTTGAACAACTGGGCCCTGATTAACACTAAATTTGTTATTTTCAACTCTTTTATTTCCAGATGGTGGATCTGGAACTGGAACAGGAACCGGAACTGGTGGAACTGGAACTGGAACAGGCACTGGCACCGGAACTGGAACTGGTGGAACAGGCACGGGAACAGGGACAGGAACTAGTGGAACTGGTACCAGCGGAACCGGTAGGTGCTGAAAAACGGAAACTAGAAAACATGTTCTCGGACATATTCTTCAGTTAACTCGCTTTACGTGAATAACTTTAATGCGTTGTTTAGCATAGGATGACCGACACATATATAAGACGCAATGTAAAGGGTATTATGAAAAAAGGCTCAGCCTAAATGCGAGCACAGCACAGACCTATCTATAGTCTCTTCAAAAGTCCTTTACAGCATCATTAAAGAATGAATATCAGTATACAAAAATATATGTAAATCAATAATAAATAAGAAAAATAATCAGCAAAGTATGTTCGTGACACTTATTGACACTCGTTTCTTGTCACTTCGTGATGCTTATTAGTGAGACCCAAATTTTGTGAATAGTGGTACCAAGTCAGTTCTGCCAATTTCGGTGACAACTTCCGGGAAGAAAAAAAAGGAAAAAAAATGGTCAGAGCGATTTCTACTGAAAGTATATATATCGTTGTTTGTTACTTTTTCTTGATCATATTCACTACCGTAGAGCTCATTTCGTTCGCGACGCGCTTCGCGCTGTGCTCGTTATAATAAATAAAGAATCATTAAGTCCCATTATCGCTTCTGGGAAGTATTTTTTTTAAGGGAATGACACACTTGCAGGAAAGACTGCTCTGTCCATCATGCCAAAAAGGGGTTTACTCTAATAGGAAAATCATTTTGAGAGCAAAGGCTGTCCTTTTGGAATAGACCTCTATGTGACAGAGATTGATCTTACTCTTTCACTGCCACAGTGGAGATCCTGATAAGACGGCTCATAATGAGCCGTCTCATCAGGATCTACGTTGTTTGACATTCAACCTTTCAACTTTACATATAAACTTCTTTCCAATCGATGGTTCGTTAAAACAACAAAGCAGACGCACACTGTAGTCTGAAATTTGGCACAGAAAACGCTAAAGGAGAGCAAACACAGAGTCAAAGAAGTTGCTCCTCCTATGAAAAGTAGTAGCCCTGCCAAGTGTATCGAGTCGTTCTAAATGGAATCAATAACGTTGATATACGAGAGGGTATCAGGGCCTTCATAAAATTTTGTCTAAAAACATCGAAACATCCAAACGGGAATCAGACTATGATATCTCAATACCGAAATAATATCTCAAATTTCAAATGATCGTAATACTGTCTAATAAGTGTGACAACAGTGTCGACCCAGATCAGACGCCGCATACTGCGGCGTCTGATCTGAGCCTACACTGTTCGCTCATGCCTGTCTGTCCAAATATCTAGTCTAAATACGGAAATCATTCTCATGTCTTTTACAGGTTCTGGTTCATGTGCTGATTTACTGACAAACTGCCCAGAATACACACAAAATGCCTGTCATGAACCGTACGTTGATTGGGCCAAGAAAAATTGTGCAAACTTTTGTGGCTACTGTGGTATGTGAAGTATTTTGTTTAAACATTTCATTATTTTATAACCTGCTATTAAGCGCCTCAAATTGGGACCCCTTAAGCATGTGCTGTAATCACAATTGATTACAATGATTAATTGCTTAGAAATGTGATCAAGTAACTTAATTTATTGTTTAGAAATGTGGTCAAATAACTTATTTATTGCTTAGAAATGTGATCAAGTAACTGCATTTATTACTTAGAAATGTGATCAGTAACTTAATCTATTGCTTAGAAATGTAATCAAGTAACTTAATTTATTGCTTAGAAATGTGATCAAGTAACTTAATTTATTACTTAGAAATTGTGATCAAGTAACTTGATTTTTTGCTTAGAAATGTGATCAAGTAACTTAATTTATTACTTAGAAATTGTGATCATGTAACTTGATTTATTGCTTAGAAATGTGATCAAGTAACTTAAATTATTACTTAGAAATGTAATCAGGTAACTTAATTTATTACTTAGAAATACGATCAAGTGACTTGAACAGAACTGCAAATACTATATACCCTGAAAATACTCTTTCAGAAGCAGTCTGATCTGGATCCACCAATTTTTGGCACTTCTGTCCCAATGTTTATTATTTTTACGGTATATTTTGATTAGAATAATTGCTGAGAATTTTACTCCTTCGCAACTTGAATTAACTCTTAGTTTTATACTAAAGTTATCGAAGAAATACATGTATTCCAGTTTAATATTAAGGAAATTGGTACATTTAAAGGGAGGCAACTCTTTCAAAAGAGTTTGTCTCTCTTCTGAAAAGGGACCTTCGTTTAAAGGAATGAATTGCTCCCTATGGGAGAAATTCTTTCCTTTAAGAGAATGTCCCTTTTCAGAGGGGGTTGGTAAACAGAAAAGCAAACAGGAAGTCATAAAATTTTTCTCCCTTGTAAAAATTGGACGAAACCTTTAATGTTAATCCAGTCACCTAAATAAGTTTAGTTGATATTTCAGACCAGATTGGCACTGGTACAGGTACTGGAACAAGTGGAACTGGTACTGGTACTGGTACTGGTACTGGTACTGGTACGGGTGGAACCGGAACTGGTACAGGTACGGGCGGAAGTGGTACTGGTGGAATTGCGACCCAGAGACCTATTGCATTCACAGGAAGTAGTAAGTATTTTGGAGTTATTGAGATTTAAGAACCCAATTAATTTCAAATACTAGTAGTAAGTAACTTTGCTACCAGACATTTACTGCTTCAGGATGATATATGTTTTAACTGTACATACTGTAACTCGTTATCGTACTTGTTTTTGTGGGTATTGTTTTCTGATAACTGCTTGTTTCTTGCTTTAGGTGGTGGCTGTCTGTACAAAGGAGCGTACCATCCCGCTGGAGACCGATGGCTGGACGGATGCGATTACAACTGTACTTGTGAAAACGGACAGACGGGCTTTTACAGATGTATAGACAGGTAATCATCAATGTACCGTATATACCGTGAGTATTCGGACATCTGGGTCTACCAGGTTTGCCCAGGCATTTCTGTCCAAATACTTGCGGTAAATACGGTAATTTAAAGTTGTAGCTGACGACATTTAAATATGTTGTTCTCTTTGGATTTGTTTTGTGTCTTTTGTTGTTTCGTTGTTGTTGTTGTTGTTATTTGTTGTTGTTGCTGTTGTTTGTTTTTGTTTTTGTTTTGTTTTTGTTTTTGTTTTTTTTTGTTTTTTTGTTTGTTTGTTTTTTGTTGTTGTTTTTTTTTTTTTTTTTTTTTTTTTTTTTTTTGTTTTTTGTTGTTGTTTTTTTGTTTTGTTTTGTTTTCTTGTTGTTGTTTTTTAGTTTATTTTAAGGGTTTTTTATGCTTGATATTTCATGTGATTCGTTTACCGAGCAGACAATTAACAACAAATCTCAAATAATACAGGGATACCCAGGTAAGACCACACTCACGTAAAGATTACTGGCAGAATTTCTGATAACTAAAGATAGAAGAATGGAAATGCTACGAGTTTATTGGTTTTACAGACCGTGAGTGTATTGATTGAGTACGTGATGTACATAGTTTTGGAGTTAATTGTTTGTGTCAGTGAGATAGAAAAAGTGACTACAAACACAAATGAATTCGGCCGCCTGTTCAACACCTGTATCCTATACCTGTCCGCTGTTGTTTAAAATCGCGCTTCTTTATGCAGTTATATCAATGTAATAGATCAGTTTCTGTAAACTGATGATAATGAGACTACTCTGTGCTAACAGGTATATATTCTACATATTAGCACTTACCAGACTATGGGCAGGTTCAGCCTCGGGGGGGGGGAGGGGGAGGGGGGGTAACTTGTGGGGTAAATGTGGTACGGGAGTGCGAGCCAGTATTTCGAAATCTACCCCATTCATATACCTGGCCTTTGAAAAAACAGACCCATTCATATACTTGATCGTCCAAAATGTTGACCCATTCATATACTACCCTTTGACTTTTATACCCATTTATTGCTGGTAGTTTGGGCCTCGGTGGCTCAGTTGGATGCGCCGTCCGACTGGAGACCAGGAGGTCGCGGGTTCAACTCCCGCCGAGGTCGGCAACATTCTTTCGTGGAGATTGATCATGAAATATTTTCTACGGTCATTCTCTCCCTTCCGCTGATTCAAGAAGGGCAGTTGTCAGTTTCTGGCGAAAGAATGTGCACAATACTGGTTAACAGCTTATAGGACTAAGCCTGCCCAGTAAACGTGTGGTTAGGTAAACTGACCGCGCTCGACATGACCCCATTGGGTTGACTGGGCCGTAAAACCTCAACACAAACAAATTGCTGGTAGTTAGACAAATATAACAGTCAAATCATTCAATACCAAGAGAACAAGCACCTTTGACAAATCTCTGAGCGATAAAATATACGCATTTACCAGGATGTCAGGAAAGTGGGGCCTTTTACATACGAATCATGAAAAATAAGGTCAGTCATATAGAGTCTACTTTTTGTTGAAAAAAGGGGCCAGTCATATACTTGGCAGCGCTGAAAAAGGGGGGCCATTCGGCACGCACATCCGTACTATGTCATATACAGGAAGTTACCCCCACACACACACACACACACCCACACCCCCCCCCCCCCACACCAAGGATTCAGCAGGCGACAACCGATGAGATTTCTTTTTTATTTTTTCCTAGAAAAAAGGATTTGACACTTCATGTAAATTGTTTGCTAAAGAGACAATTTGCATGCAGTGTCAAATCCTATTTTCTAGGAAAAATAAGAAAAAAATATTTCAAAATGTCATCTGCTGAAATTTTTACCGAGCATGCAAAGTGTTAACAGGAAAAAACAGCTGCATTGCACCAAAGCTTAGAGCAGTATTGTTCGTTCGTCAAGAAAATGTCTTTTCAAATATAACATCGACACGCACTATGTCAAGTCACATTAGTACATATATATGTATCGATACAGCTATAGTTTCCAGTAACTGTTAATCGACCTCATTTACCCTATGTATTGAAACACATTTCTCAGCAAACATTGTAGAACAGATCGGATGCGCAGTTCATGATGGTAGATCAGAGTTTACACTGTTTTCAGCTCGTTTTTAGACTCATCAGCGTGCTGTGCAAACAAAGGGCTTGGGCTTGTACAACTTATAGGGCAGGTCGGATAAGGAGTTTTAAGCTGTACCAATAATTAGGATAAATACTGCCCATATCATTATTTTGATCGTTCCAAGTGTGTGTTTGCCTGTGCAAAGCAGGAAGCCAGTGCGGCTGCCGGTGATAAGATGGGCGCACTCTCAGAATAGGCACAGCTTCTGTCATGCATGTGCGCCCAACGAAAACATGCCATGCATGTGCGCATTGGCGCAGGCTGATCAGAATCTTCACTGGGCGCATTTTGGATGGCAAAGGATGCAAAGTTTCTCCTTTTGGACAACAAAGACACTTCGCGGATGAGAGGGCTGATTTGAGTCTTCGTTTTGCGCTCATGTCAGAAGGTACATTTTCTCCAGTGGCGGCTTATACACATGTGAAAATATAATCAAACGTCTCTAAACTTGGTTGCGTTTCCAGGTGTCCAACATACGGATCGTTACCTGCTGGCTGTGTCATGAAGAAAACTCCAGGAGAGTGTTGCGCAGTACCAGATTGTTCTGGGATGACAAGCGGTACCGGTACTGGTACAGGAACCGGTACAGGGACTGGTGGTACAGTGACAGGTACCGGTGGTACTGGAACCGGCACAGGCACTGGTAGTACAGGAACACAAACAGGTGGGAAATGATTTTAACATACTTTTGAACTAAAACACATTTGAATGATACTTTTCATTAAAAAAAAAAGTTTTTGTCGCACGAATTCAAACAAGCTGGTGCGATATAGAGTCCAGTCGGCCGCACGTCTATCAAAATTTGAGCCAGCGCCCGACAAAACCTACAATAAGACCTGTGTGACCAGCAAAGACTCAGATCATCCTATACATCCACTCAGTATGGCAAGAGTTCTTGTTCATCCCTCTTTGGATAGCCCGGAGTCTGTAGAAGGCACATGCGATCAGCGAAGACTCTGATCAGACTGTGCGGATGCGCATACTGATCCGAGTCTTCGCTGGTCGCACAAGTCTCATTGTCGTCCGCTGGCTCTATTATGACTATCGTATCATTTGGGTCCATTTCTGAATAACTGTTATACCTACAATTACCTACCTTACCTGGCATACACTTCCTCCCTAACAAGGTCTCAAACCTAATTTTCATGGTTTAATTACCTTGTCAGATTTCGTCATCCCTGGCCTGAAAACCTGGCACATATTTCCTCCCTAACATTATTCAAATACTATGGTATCATATTGTGACCATTATCTACATATCACGGTACATAGATTTTTAACTCCTGTTAAATACCTTCCCTTGAATTTTTGGGAGTTTCCTGTTTAAAGGTTCAAGGTGCATGTCAGTCAACGTACAAAGTTACATCCGGAAACATAGTCACTCTGGTGGTTGTCATGTTGGATTTGAAGGCGACCACAGTAACCCTACCAACCATGCCAACTGATTGTTAAGTAAACTAAAAGCGCAATATTAAAGCTAAATTTTTGTGTTAAGTATGGATATTGTTTGGATTATTATACAGGGTATCAGACATTTGTTTTTCTTGTGGTTATCTCTTTGGCAATGTTATAAGTCAGGATGTAAATACACCTAGTTCGCACTAGAGTAAGAACTTGAAGTTTTTCAATAGTAAGTAAACTACACGTTAACTTTTTGACCCCTGAATTTCTGATGTGGACTCTTCTGTCTTTGGATTTGGACATGTACACTCTTGCAAATGTGGATGTGAGTTTAAAATCAAAAACAGAATGGCAAATAGTGAAGATCCAGATGAGACTACGAGCCGTCTCATTTGGATCTGCACTATTTACAAAGGTATACCCAGCGGGCACATGACGTTAATACAACGTCGGCTCAACGTCGATGCAACGTAATGACGTTGCATCGACATTGAGGCGACGTTGTATTAACGTCATGTGCCCACTGGGATATGGTTGGGTTTACATGGCTGAAAGGGTTAACCTTAAAGATATCGCAGACATCAACGAAAATATTTTAGATAAAGATAATAACACCATCTAAGCAATTAAAAGTTTAGTTGCGTTTGTTGTCTGGTTTAGGTACCCAACCCGGATGTTTCTATAAGAACCACCTCTACCAACAAGGCGAGACCTGGAAGGATGCATGTACGTACAAGTGTACATGCGCCAATGCAGCCACTCACCAATACCAGTGTCAGTCATTGTAAGTACCTTGTAACTGAGTGGTCTACGTTTATGCAGAACTTCAGATAAAGAAACAAATAAAAACAAAGTTACTTGACACACAAAGGGGATAAGGCATAAGACATAAGACCAATTTGATGTATAGTCGGAGAAATATCAACAGAGTTACATTAGCTATGCATAGCCATTTGCCGACTTATACATTAAACAGACAAAATTACATACAACATACAAAGCAATTAGTTACAAGCATATTTAAGACAAATCACTAAAAAAATATAATATGGAACTGTTGCAAGCGATATCAGTATTCTTAAATAAAACTTGTATCCCATTATATTAAACAAAAGCAAAGCAGACATTGTATTTTTTATCATTTCTTAGAGAAGATAAGACTTTGGCATTCGTGTGAACCAGACGATTCACATGAAGTGTTTAATCTTATTTTCTCTGAAAAATACAAAAGAAAATAAATAAAAATGTCATCTGCTACAGTCGTGATTAACGCTTATTTCCTTTGGGATCATTTAGCCCACCCTGGTTATTTTAAGCCGGCGCTAGTGCCGTGGGGAGGGGGGGTGGGGTGGGGAGCGTATGCAGCCTCGCAAACTATAGTGTTGCATATGAAGAGACTCAGTCAAACCGAGTCTCCCAGTTTCGTGATTTTGTGTGTTCTTTGTTTCCAAAGGCAATCCTTTTTGACTTTTAATGCATATGCGAAAACTGAAAGGCAAGATCAGTGAAAGCATCTGTTGAAGGCTGAAGACTGATTACTGCAGAACATAATGGTGACAAAGGAATGTTCCGATCAACCACGCAGTCTGCCCAGCTCATTAACTACTCAATAGATATATATATATATATATATATATATATATATATATATATATATATATATATATATATATATATATATATATATATATATATATATTTTAAAAACAGAAAATTATACTGAAGCAGAAATAAAACATACGGGTGTATGTAATAAACTGTGTAGTTCTAAGTTTTAGCCATACTACTGATGATTAGACGTATGTACGTTAACCCATTAATACCTAACGTCCCAGAACTGGAACCTAAGCAAATACTATATACCCAGGTCTGGCGGAGGGTAACTATACCCTACCTAATTTTCCTGTTTTACTTGGATAAAATATTTATGGTAAATGTTTCAAGTAGGTCTGAGCAAATAGTATAAACCCAGATAAAAAACGAGGAACAGTTTGATCAGGTCTGTTTGCCATTCTATCAATACTTTTAGGTATATCAAAGGGTAGTCAAAGGGTAGTCAAAGAGACTTGGTAAACTTTTATGTAAATTATAGTGCTGTCCAAATATATTTGGAAATTATGGTATAATTCTACATAAAAAATGTAAAAAAAAAAGTCCCTACCTATTTTTTTCTAACATGTTATCCTAAACACACATTTTTTTTGTTTTGCATTATTCAGCTTATTTCATAAAATCTTATGTTTTTATATGAGCCGATGCACAGAATTTCCTACAAGACTGCATGTGCGCCCAGCGAAGACACAGATTGCCCTGCGCATCCGCGCAGTGTGATCAGAGTCTTCGCAGGATACTCAATGGGTAACCAATGACCAAAAGCGTCTTCAAGTCAACAGCGACGTCTCTGATCAGACTGCGGATGCGCAGGCTGATCTGAGTCTTCGCTGGGCGCACATGCAATCTTGCCCCGACTCATATTTTATTTTTCTTATAAATTATTCTTATGTCCAATGTACTTTTTCAGATGTTTGAATTGGCAACTTCCAAGTACATGTCACCTCGATCCACCAGCAGCAGGAAAATGTTGTCAGACGCCAAACTGCCCTTCCAATGTTGTTCTCAACTACCCACCAAACTACACACCAGAGTAATGGAAGATCAAAAAAACAATTGTTCCTGTTTTATAAAGGAAACGAGATAGAAATTTCTTTATCTTTTCTGTACATCTACAACTTTAACAGTGTGACCTAAAATGGAAGATCAAAAACAATTGTTTTGGTTTTTATACAGGAAAATGGGACACAAATTTCATTTTTGTGCAACTACAGCGCCAGTAGTGTGACCACAGATAAATTCGATCAAAGTAGAAAATAGTTTAAGACATGCGACCAGTATTAAACTATATCGGCCTTTGGTGCATACCCAGCTAGCATTCTACGTAAATCTACACCGGGCCGTCATCGGCCCGTCAGCTACCCTGACGGGCCGATGACGGCCCGATATAGATTTACATAGAATGCTGACTGGGTAGTTATATTAGAGTCTGCATTGCTCATTTGTACAGTTTTGAATTTCTATACTACATGAGCCAGCGCATGACAAAACCAACAAAATATCATGTGCTCCCAGCGAAGACTCAGATCAGCCTGGGCATCCGCCCAGACTGATCAGAGCCTTCGCTGTGCGCTCAGTGGGAAGCTAAGCATCCAATATTTCTTCATGCGGACAGCGAGACTCTGATCAGACTGGACGGATGTCCAGGCTGATCTGAGTCTTCGCTGGGCGCACATGACATTTTGTTGATTTTGTCATGCGCTGGCTCTTATATCTTAGACAGCTGTGTAGAACTGTCAGGAATGTGTGATGCATAGGCAGGGCTTGGTCTACGATGTTCGCATATAGAGTGACTACCTCTTCAAAATGCTGTAGGTGCTACATTATTTGCAATAGATACACTGTTAACTCTTAAAGTGCAAATCACAACTACAGCAGGTGGTACTTTGAAATATTTAGTTATTGTTCAGAGAAAATAAGGTTTGGCATTTCATGAGAATCGTCTGCCCGTCTGCTACAAATTTGCTTAGCGCTTTAAGTTTCAGTGTATTCACCACAGGAAAACTGTATTTCTGATGTTGCAGAACAAATAGGGCATTTATTTGCTGTTTTATATATTGTTGTTCTACTTTTACTGGTAAGTAAATGTTATACATAGTTAGAAAATAAACAACATTGAAGCATTCTTGATTCGTATATTTGAATTCCCGTCCATAAAGTTTATTCGTTGTTTCGGTACCGGTAGCTACATGTACCTTGGATGTATCACTCGAATTGTCCTCAAATAGTTTTTCTACTGACCCTCATCACGAAAACATGCCTATATAATTTTGACCCCATTATACCCCACTTTTATATAGTAAAATTGGAGTTTACAGTGGTATACATTATTTTCTTATTTCTGCTCAAAAACATAGATTGTGGGTACCCGTTAAAACGGCCTCGCAGAGGCGGTTGTAACGAGTACCCACAATCTATGTTTTGAACAGAAATATGAAAATATCAGATTTTTTATCTGAAAAGTTTCGCCGAAGCGGTTCTAACGAGTACCGACAATCTGTGTTATGAGCAGAAATATGGAAAATATCAGAATTTTTTATCTGAAAATTTTCATTTTTTGTTGGGAAAATTTTCAGTATATTTGAATACTTATGTTTTCTTAATGTCAATGGCGGTTCCTCTGGTGCAGTTCTTCTATATGCATCGATGGTTTCATGTGTGGCGTTTGTTTTGTCATTGTTATTTGTCTATCCTTCTTTCTGGCGCCTCGAGAAGGCGTTGCTTCTTGTTTGTGGCATTTCTTGGGTATCTTCACTTACATGTTTTCATTGATCACTAGGATCGACTTCATTTATCACATTGGTCATCTTCATTCATTACTCGGATTTACTTCGTTTATCACATTGATCGATTTCATTCATCACTCGGATCGACTTCATTTATCACATTGATTGCCTTCATTCATCACTCGGATCGACTTCATTTATCATATTGATTGCCTTCATCCATCACTTCGATCGATTTATTTCATTTATCACACTGATTGCCTTCATTCATCACTCGGATTTACTTTATTTATCACACTGGTTGCCTTCATTTATCACTCTGATCGACTTCATTTATCATATTAATTACCATTCATTCATTACTCGGATCAGCTTCATTTATCACATTGATCGCCTTCATTCATCACACGGATTGCCTTCATTCATTACTCGGATCACTTTTATTTATAAACAGTGTAATTACAGAAGTGCCAAAAGAAAAACGATAACTGAAAACGTGTTTGATACGTACTCTCCTGAGTGATGAGATAAAATTTCCAAAATACTTCGATTAATTTGGTCGCCCAATGCGCATAACTTTACAGGGCATGCCTTGATTGCATTGGATGATTATGGGCAGGAAAATAAATTTCATTTAGATAATAGTCCATTTTTTTTTTTTTTTTTTTTTTTTTTTTTTTTGGAAGTGTTCGAATTGATTATTTACTTGTGTTTGGTTTTATTTAAAGGAGTCTAATTTGCCGAAACTTGCTGCTCTGGCTCTGAAAATTTCTACCCACAAACCGAACTTTCTCCGTTTTTTTTTTTTTTTTTTTTTTTTTTATAGTTTTTCAATAATCTTTGATCAACAACCAATATCTTCGCTACACAGTTCTTTCACATATAGAAATAAATTGCACATGGCTATCTGAAACTATACTAGAAAAATTAAAGTCAATCAAATGTTGAAGCTGATGAATTACATATTTTTCTTCTGTTTCTAAAAAACTGAAAAAGTAGAAAAGTGGATAAAAACAGCAATGTCAATATTCTACTGGAATGTACCGAATACTGATATAGCCAGTGCATACAAATGGACAATGTACAATGTTTATGCTGGGCATATGCTAATAACAAAGGCACAGACAAACATGCACGATGTTGGTTGGGCATATTAAATATATCGTGAACTTCTGAACGGAAAAGTCAATTGACTCGAAACTTGGTAGGGAGTATCAGAGCGACTCTTAGATTAAAGATAGCTAAAATCACCTTGATCTAAAAATCAAGATGACCACTAAGGTTGCCTTCTTGAAACGCAATTTTGGACCTCCTGAACCGAAAGGCGAGTTGACTTGAAATTTGGTAGCAAGTATCAAGCGCGATTTGTAGATCAAAAGTAACTAGAGTCGTACCGATCCAAAATCCAAGATGGCCACCATGGTCCCGTCTTAAAAATCTATTTTGAACTTCTGAACCGAACGCAAATCGACTTGAAACTTAGAAGGAATTATAAGGGCGACTTATAGATAAAAAATCGCCTAAAACATTCCGATCCAAAATAAAATACGGAAGCCACAGCCGCCATCTTGAAAATTCATTTTAAACTTCTCTTCCCGGACCTAAAGGCGGATGAACTCGAAACTTAGTATTCCTGAACCCAAAGGTGGATGAACTCGAAACTTAGTAGAATCAGTTAGCGCAACTACTATTTCAAAACTAGCGAAAGTCATTCCGTGCATAAATCCAAGATGACTGCCTTACGTCTTCTTGTGTCATGTTTTACTGTCTAGGTTACTAAATTTGGTATCTAGGTACATCAATTAATGACGGTGAGTTGTGTGCCAAAAGTAGATCACTGCTATCAATATTTAACCATTGACCAAACAAAGACCGCTGGGAATACCTTTTTCCGTTTAGGTACATCTACTAAAGATGGCATGAGCCATACCAAAAGTAGGTTACTGCAAACTATCTGTTTCTCTCTGATCTCCTTTGTGCAAAAATTGTCTGATGCATATCTCCTACTGTATGCAGTCTAGGCTTACCACATTTGATGAACAGATAAAGGCAGAACGTCATGTACCAAACGAAGGTTACAGGCAACTATATTTTGACATTTGACCAACTTTATAAAAAACAATGTTTGGAGCATATCTTGTACCACAGGATCAGATTTTGTGTATGTGTACAGATGTCGACAAAAGTGTGTCGCATTTCAAACCTAGGAAATTTATGTCTTGCTATTTGACATACCTTACTCAAAGTGCATGAGGTGCATACCTAGCATATGCCCCAGCGCATTACAAAACCTACAGTAAGACCTGCGTAACCAGCAAAGACTCCGCTCAACCTGTACATCCACCCAGTATGGCAAGGGTTCTCGTCTATCCCTCTTTTGATAGCCTGGAGGCTGTAGAAGGCGCATGCGATCAGCGAAGACTCTGATCAGACTGCGCGGATGCGCAGTCTGATCTGAGTCTTCGCTGGTCGCACAAGTCCTATTGTTGATTTTGTCGTGCGCTGGCTTATATATCTAGGTTTACCCCATTTGAATTTATGTGATATGGTTTTTGAGTTGAGGTTTAACGATCCTGTCAACTTAGAAGAGGGAGAAGGAAATGATGAATGAAATAGATTGAAAAAGGTCCAAAATCCTTAATCTGTATCAGATGAAGCAAGTGCCTCCCCTGCCAAAACCCTTTGATGGCAGAGCCAACTTTCTGAAAGTTTCTGAGGAAAGGCGAACATCCAGCCACACGCGATGTATTGAAAACAGAAACTATGGAGTACAGAAAGGTCACAATCACGAAATGCAGCCCTACCAAGGCACTGGAAAAGGGTTTATTTACATGAAAAGAGCCCTCCGTCAAAAACAAAACAAATGAACAAAGATAGAACCGATAAATGAAGGAGAACTGTAACATAAGTTGCGTTGTATCATCATGATTTAGAGACCAATAAGAACATTAAGTACGCATGCGCGACCGGAACAAGAAACAGTGTGACAAGCCATGAGAAAAGGAAGCGCTTCCGTCCCCTCTGCTTCGTACAAAACCCTGATGTTGCAATGAGATGAACTGAAATACGATGAATGCATCAGTGCAGTCTGATGAGTCTTCGTTGTCCGCATGAAGAAGCTTTGCGTCCTAGGATATCCAAAACGTGACCATTGAAGATTCTGATCAGTCTGCGCGGCTCAAATGATTAAATGAGCTGAACCACCCTAAATCCAGCAATACAGTAGCTGCGATCAGTAAAGATTCAGTTCAGACCGCGACGTTTGAGCAGAATCACTGGTTCTTTCTCTTTAGTTTTTTTCGACCAAAATAATGTACGGCTCTGTGCAAAAAGAAAGGTATCTTATCAAACTGCGCATATAGCATACTGACGTGGGCGGCAACATCAGAAAAAGTACCTCCGCAATTTATGTGCCCAGCGAAGATTCAGACAAGCCTGCGCGTTCAGGCCTACTGATCAGAATCTTCACTGGGCGCATTTTGGGTAGCAAAGAATGCAATGTTTCTTCATGCGGATAACGAAGACTGGTCAGACTGCGCACATATCAGAAGGTACATTTTCTTTATAGCTCATATCAGTCTTCATTGTCTCCAAATATCATTTCGCTCGATAGGCTGCAGCCCGGTTAGCGTGGGTTGCCAAAGTTTATCACGTTCCTTGTTCTAAAATATTTAGGAGGAGATGGCTATAGAGTCGCTAAAAAGACTTCGGAATTCCTGTCGAATCAATTTGTTAGTGCGCATGCCCGGCCTCTTAGCGAGGCCACATGTCTAGTTGTTTGGCTGAAGTTTCCACTTGTCCTACATGTAAGCCTACTGCTTACATATCCGAAGAGCGTAGGTTATGCGATACTGCGCGGATGCGCAGGCACGCCTGAATCTTTGTGTCTGCATATGCTATAATTGCTCTTTTCTCATGGCGCGGCTCAGTTCCCATATTTAACAAGACAAGTTACTTGTACATGTAACTGCCGTTTGTTACTTGACCATGTAACTGCCGTTAGCACCATGAAATATGGCCTTTTGTGTCATATGAGAACAGCGATGGTCAACTTCAGCCTGTGCATCTGCACAGCCTAATCTTCTATGTCCCATCACGAAAACACGCCTACATAATGTTGACCCCCTTAAACCCCACTTTTATACAGTAAAACTGGGGTTTATTGGGGTATACATTATTTTTCTTATTTCCGCTTAAAAACATAGATTGTTGGTACTCGTTAGAACCGCCTCGATGAGGCGGTTCTAACGAGTACAACAATCTATGCTTTTGACGAGGCGGTTCTAACGAGTACCAACAATCTATGTTTTTGAGCAGACATATGAAAAATATCAGAGTTTTTTTATCTGAAAATTTACAGTTTTGGAGGGGAAATTTTCTATATATTTTAATAGGCGTGTTTTCGTAATGCATTAAAACAGTCTACAGTAAAATTCTTTCCCACTTGAGCTTTACACGCTGCTATTTTCCATTTTATTTGCGCCGAAAGACCACTCGCGGAAACTCGTTACCGTCCGTCGAAAACGGAAAGTTTGCATTAGTTTGCGAGGGCTTTATTTTTCGTGACTGTTGCCCTAATTAAGTATTCGTTAGCGTGTGTAGCGATGACAAGTTTGATTTAATACAATAGGAAAGATGTATAAATTCAACATCCTAGCTGTGATCTTAACGCTCACATTGGATTATACGTGTTCACAGATTCCAGGTATTTCACAATAAATGTCACGATGTCACATATGAGAAATGATAGCTGCAGATACTTTCTAACAGGGTATAGACATTTAAAAGGTATACTGGCATTCAGCAAGGTATAGTCATTTAACAAGGTTTTGGTATTGGCATTTAAGTCCATTCAAGGGCGTTTAGGATGATAGATATACTGGTAGACTAGCCCCTAGACCTTCATGTCATATTTTATCACTCCTTTCTATAAGCTGATCCAAATTTATATACGATAACTTGTATAGCCATTCTTTGACATCCCCAATATGAGTTGCTGCTATCAATGAGGTGAGGCTAGCAAAGGCAGTAGATGGCCTTTAATTCTTTAATTAAATCCATAAATACAATTCATTGATGAAAATTATGTTGATATCCGACTACGTATGGCTAGTCTGATATACTGGTATTTGTGAATAATCTGAATAATTTAATTTATGTTTTGATGAAATAAGGCGTAAAAAATAGCTGTTTCCGCTAACCCGACCGACCCTGTTTGAAACACCCGACTCTTTTATTTTTTTATCAGTAAAATGCAAAATAAAATAGGAAAGCTCCGAATCCTAACAAAATACCTGTATTTTCATAAAATTACAGAATCAATTATTTTCTGGAGAAAAATTAGAAAGATAGAAGAAAAGTTTCTGCTACCTACCGACCAATTTTTTCAGCATGTTTTATAGCGGAAACACATCTATTTTTTACGCCTAATACATGTATTCTGTTTTGATACATTGATGAGTTTCGGCACCCTTAAGAGGATTTAGGGGAAGCAAATTCGCGGGAGCAAATACTTTCTTTAAGAGTAGACCCCTTTTCAGACGGAGACTGGAGTTCGGATAAGTGAACAGGAATCCACATATGTTGTCTCCATGTAAAATACGGAAGAAAATTCACCAAGAGTATTTGGACCTCTTAACGTGGATATCTTCATTGCTATTTTATACTGCTGTGAAAGCATTGAGAAAGGAAAGTATGTCTGACTAGCTGAATCTATGTATGGCATGCGCCTATTTGCACTTCGAGTACCAAAGAGACTGTGGAGCTCTGTTCAAAATTTATGCATTCTATTGAGGTTTACATCAGGATTTGTGAACCCGAGACAGTGATGTTCACCTCGGCTTTGCGAAGCCGAGGTGAACAACACTTTCTGGGGTTGACAAATCCTGGTGTTAACCTCAAGAGACTGCATCAATTGTTTTGTTATATGGCTATTTATAGCTGTCTGGCAGCAGGGGCAAATTGATGTTGATCGGTCCTTGACCTTAGCCAGGCTATTTGGCAATTTTAGCTGTCTAGCAGCATTGACAAAAAAGATATTGACTGGTCCTTGACCTTAGCCAAGCTATTTTAAGAAACAGTAGCTAACTTACACAAATATTAGGAGTTGTAAAAACCTGTTACAGGTAGTTTCAGCCAAACAGAGCAGGCATTTGATGGCAATCATATAACAACGATGTTTGATAGGTGGAGAAACAAAGGTAAAGCGGTACAGTGGCAACTGGATGTCTCCAAACATACAAAAAATGATGACATACATGTATAATAATAGTTCGTCTGTCATTACTGACAATAACCAATCTTAATCACATGCGTAAAATGCTACTGTTTTTGTGTTCTAAGATGGCTGATTAGACCAATTCTAGCTCTAAACTGTCTGTTGCAGATGAAACCACAGAGATCAGAGGAAGACAGCTCTGTTGGTGATGCCTTAGCTCTGGCTTTGTGCTGTGCACGTTTCTGCTCGGCTTCGCTGATTCTTTTTGCCTCATATTCACTAGCACCTCTTCTGATGAGGCCTCGCCGCTTTGCTCGGTCCTGTGCAATTTGTTCCCATGACACTGTTGGTATGTTGAAATCCTTGAGGGAGGCTTTGAGGGTGTCTTTGTATCGTTTCTTCTGACCACCACGGGAGCGTTTGCTCATTTCTAGTTCTCCATAGAGGATTTTCTTTGGCAAGCGTTCCTCAGGCATCCTGGTAACATGGCCTGCCCATCTTAACTGTACCAGTTTCAGAAGAGTATGTACACTCTGCATCCCTGCCCTTTTCAGGACTTCTGTGTCTGGAATCCTGTCTTGCTACTTAATCTTTAAAAGTTTTCTAAGGCAGCTTGTATGGAAGTGGTTCAGTCTTTTGGCGTGCCGTTGGTAAACTGTCCACGTTTCGCATGCATACAATAGTGTTGGCAGCACCACAGCTTTGAAGACTTTCAGCTTTGTGTCAAGCCTGATTCCACTTTGATCCCAAACACTACTACATAGTCGGCCAAATGCTGCACTAGCTTTGGCAATCCTGGCATTGACTTCATCATCAATGTGCACGACTCTTGACAATGTGCTTCCAAGGTAGGTGAACTTGTCTACCGCTTGCAATCTTTGACCTTTCACTGTAATGGTTGGCTCCTTGTAAGGCTTGCCAGGTGCTGGTTGATACACCACCTCGGTCTTCTTGATGCTGATTGTGAGGTCATAGCTGTCACATGAGTGAGTCAGACACTTGATCTACATCTTTTTGCATGTTCTGTTGGAGCACCCTTTGCCACGTCATCAGCAAAGTTTGTGTTGAGGTTTTACGGCCCAGTCAACCCAATCAGCAAAGAGGAACTCGTCTAGCACCTCTGTCTGCACCTTGGATTTGGCCTGCAACCTTCTTAGGTTGAATAGCTTCCCATCAAAGCGATATCTAATAGGTATACCATTGTCCCCATCCTAGAAAGCAACTGTGAGCATGGCAGACAACATCATGCTGAACAGAGTTGGAGCTAGTACACAGCCTTGCTTGACACCATTTGTCACAGGGAATGGAACAGAAAACTCACCATCATTTTGGACCCGTGCAAGTATACCATCGTGGAACTGCCTCACTATTGTTATGAACTTGGTCGGACAGCCAAACTTCGCCATAATTTTCCAAAGACCCTCACGACTGACTGTATGAAATGCTTTGGTAAGGTCAACGAAGGTCATATAGAGGTCCATGTTCTGTTCCTGGCATTTCTTTTGAAGCTTCCTTGCTGTGGAGACCATGTCAGTTGTTCCTCTGTCCTTTCTGAATCCACACTGGCTTTCTGGTAGTAGTCCTGACTATTCAAGGTGATCATTCAGTCGGTTAAGTAGAATTCTTGCAAGGACCTTCCCAGCAATTGACAATAAAGAGATGCCACGATGATTATCACACAAATAAGGATTCCGTTTCCGTTTGAACAGGTGGATAAATGACGCATCTTTGATGGGCTGAGCACTTTGATAGTGTTCTTAATCGGCCATCATCTACCAATGATGATGCTATCAACAGACTTCCACAGGTGGAATGTAATCTGCTGCTTGACGAGTTCCCAACCGTCGCTGAAACAGTGAAAGCAATAAAACTTGTCATCTGGCAAAGCTCCAGGATCAGATGCAATACCTGCTGAGATCTACAAAGCAGGAGGAACTCCAGTTGCAAAGAAGATGACAGAGTTATTTCACATTATGTGGAGAAAAGAAGCCATCCCTCCAGACATGCATGTAATAAGAATAATATAAAACATTGTACAACTGTGACAGAGGCCTTCATGGACTGCTTACTACCTAGCTCTAGATAAGAGTAGTATAACGCTCCTGACACAGACATTAAGGGGAAATGATACACCCTAAAGAGAGACAACTCTGTTAAAAGAGGTTTGTCCCCTTCTGAATAGGGGTCTACACTATAAGGAAAGAATTTGCTCCCTCAAGGAGTAAATTCTTTCCTTATAGTGTAGACCCCTATTTTTCAGAAGGAGCTTGGCGTACGGTGAAGCAAACAGGCCGGGAGTCCCAAAATTTATCTCCCTTAGTGGAAATGGCCTTAAATATATCAAGTGTATCCAGTTCCCTTAAACTGACAGATTATTTCCGGAACACAAAAGTCGTATGAGCTATTATGGATTGGTGCGCTGACCTACGCCTTCGCTAGTCGTATATATCACTCTTAATGGCCCATTTGTTGAAGGTCATTCGGATGTAAAATATGTATTCTCTCGGTAAAGATAAATAAAACAGTTTTTACTAATTGCGTATGTGCGTAAATTATGACTGTTCGTATTACATAAAAAAATGTTGACAGTCGTGGTAAAACAAATTAACATATAGTTAATTGCGTCATTACGGTATTATCGTCTTCAAGTTCAGTTGAACTCGATGCGAAAAAGAAAAAAAATAAGCCCTATAGACAGATCTGTCTACAAGTCTTTTTTTCTTCTGAAGCACAAACAGACATATTCCATACGAAGAATCATGCCGGTCTCGGTGGCTCAGTTGGATGCGCGTCCGACTGGTGATCATGAGGTTGCGGGCTCGACATCCCGCCGGGTTGGCAACATTCTGTCGTTGAGATTGATCATGAAATATTTCTACGTCATTCTCTCCCTTCCGCAGGCACAAGAAGCGCAGTTGTCAGTTTCGGGCGACAGAATGTGCACAATACTCGACATGATCCCAATGGGTCATGGTCCATCTTTTCAGAATCATTTTTTAAATCTGGATTTCGGGGTCAATTTTCGCTGTTTTACGATATCAATTTCAGTTGTAACGGTAAAACCTCAACACAAACTCAAACAGAGAATCATGCTAGAGGCACTTGTATCAAGACGACAGGAATTTATATATGTGGTACATGTACATAAATCCCTTGCGACTAAATTTAAATGCATTGGAATATAATGAAATATAGAAGATATTCTTATAAGTATATATACTTATATTCTTTATTGTATTAAAAGGGCATTTCTTTATTTCTGGTGCGAAATGGGGGAAAAACCCTGACGCGAACAGCAAAGACCAGATCGGCCTGTGCATCCATAAGGTCTGATCATGACCTTCGTTGAAATATTGCCATTTTTTCCGTATTTCTCCATGAAAACATATGTTCCGGAAGAAGCATCTCTACAAGCGAATTGCTTCTATTGAGTATCAACACTCAGCTAGCATTCTTTATAAATCTATAGCGGGCCGTTATCGGCCCGTCAGCTACCCTGACGGGCCGATAACGGCCCGCTATAGATTTATAAAGAATGCTTACTGGGCAACACGTGCTTTTAAGGAGAAATAAGAAAATATATTTATCTGTCTATCCTCTTTATCAATGGCTATGTGGAAAATGCGGAATAATTAGATACTATGAAGACGAGAACTTGTTTGTAGTACTATGGAGAATTTTACACTACAAAAGATTAGGTATACATAATAAAGATGTTTTGCTTATTAACCAAAACATACCTTATTTCCCATGTTATATGGTGAAAATATTATGTCTTATATAGCTCTAGATAAGAGACATATCAAGTTAAATTATATAACGATAACACGCCTATTCAAATATACTAAAACATTCACCTCCAAAAACTGAAAATTTTCAGATGAAACTGATATTTTTCATATTTCTGCATAAAAACATAGATTGTGGGTACTCGTTAGAACCGCCTCGTCAAGGCGGTTCTAACGATTACCCACAATCTATGTTCTTTGAGCAGAAAAATAATGTATTCCTTTGTAAACCTCAGTTTTACTATATAAAAGTGGGGTTTAAGGGGGTCAAATTAAATAGGCATGTTTTCGTGATATGTCTGACTTCTTTGTAGAAGTGTACGTTGTGAGTACTCAGTAGACGCGCCTCAGCGATGCAACGTCATGGCATTTATACATTTATAACGTTGCATAAATGTCGATGCAGCGTCATGGCGTTTATACAATGTACAACGTCGCATTAACATCGATGCAACGTCACGGTCCATATTTTCAGAATCAGTTTTGAAATCTGGATTTCGGTGTCAATTTTCGCTGTTTTACGATATAAATGTCTGTTTTAACAGTCAACATCCAATCACGTTGTGTCTACAAGACTAAATTCTACCAGGAAGGCGAGTCGTGGCTAGATGGCTGTGAGTCCAAGTGTACTTGTGTCAGTGGGGTCGCACAGTGTCAACAGCTGTAAGTATACATCTTGCTGCAGTTGAAAGTTACCCCATTTACGCTATATCTTTTGACAAACACGCCTGAGCAAACAGTGTAGAACCAGATCACAGGAGCAGTTTGATCATTGTCTAGTGTAGCAGTGTCTGTCATTCTGTTGCAACATTTTAGACATATTCCAAGTTGCAAAAATAGACTTGTTCAATTATTTGGATAAGCACGCAGAGGTGGATACAGGATCATTTTAAAGGGATTCAAAATTTCTGAGGGTGTGTCCATTTGATCATATTACCGTACTTACTCTACATATTCGGATAGACAAGCCTAAGCAAACATTGTAGACACAGATCAGACGCCGCAAAACGCGGCGTCTGATCAGGATCTACATTGTTTGCCACTCGTCCAGTATTTTTGAAACATTCACATCGATAAAAATGGACTTGTTGAAATTTTAGAAAGATCAGTTAAGGGTAAAGTTTATTTATGGTAAACACGGTAACGAAAAATCAGTTTTATCTAAACTTTCTCATGAAAGTGAATTTTTGAGTCAAGAGGCGGTCGCATAATGCGAGCAGCTGTTAAGTATACAGGCTGATACAGAAATTTCTGGCGTAAGTAAATGACCAAATTTATCTTATATATTTGTCAACATGTCTGAGCAAAAAGTGTAGACCCAAATGAATAGAGCAAATTTCCTCAATGCTGTTACAAATATTTACACAGTCTGATTTGTAAATGAACTTGTTTAATCTTTAGGATGAGTACGGTAAAGATTTAAGACAACTGGATACACTTTGTGAAGGAGTATATGCATTAACCCTTATCCTGCTGAATAAATTAAGATGCCACACCCACTTCTAATTTTCAACCAATCCAGATTGTTGCTCTGAATTCACACACAAAATGCAAACAGTGTAGACCCAGATCAGTTGGCTTCTTCAGAAGCCAACTGACCTGGATCTACACTGTTTGCAAAGGCAGGGTATATCATCAGGGCTCAGCAGGACAAGGGTTAAGGCCCAATTTTGCTCCTCTTACATCTCTACATAGTTTGTACCCTTATTCAAGCCTATCATCAAGTAAAAAAGGAAATATATGTCAGGGTCCCTTGAAGAAACATATATGAGGTCAAAGTTCAGTCTTAGTTATGTAATATATACATTCAATATATTATCAATTTTACATATTGCTAATGCATGAAAAAATGATGAAAAAAAACTAAAGTTGTGCCAGAATAAAAGTATTTTGTTCTGGCGAATTTCAACACTTGGCTCCTACTGAGCACACCTGCATACCAAAAACATACTGATTTATGATGTAAGTCTTGACACAGGCTACAACCATTTTCAATATTCTTATGGTATTCGGGTGTGCTACATACCAGCCAAGAGTTACAAGATTTGAAAATGTTGAAAATAGCAACTGTTTTCCATAATTCAATGTCTTTTTGTTTTAGCTCAGAAAGGGACCATTCAATAGAAAATAGAGTACCTAAACCAAACAGTAAACTGCAACAATTCCATTAAATGATAACAGGGAAAGCCAAGTGATTAAATGACTTTGGTTTTCCAGCAAATTTTAGGCATCCTTAATGCACGTCGTCCTTTTTCTATTTCGTCTAAGGGAGGAAACATCCTGTTTGCTTAACTGCAGATTAATCCCCTTCTAAAAGAGGTTTACTCTAAAAGGAAAAATGTGCTCACATGGGAAGCAAACTCTTTCCTTTTAGAGTAGACCCCTTTTTAGTAGGATGGTAAAATAGAATTGTCTCACATGAAAGTGCATCATTTCAGTTTTAAAAGATGTTTGAATATTTAAGTAAATTACGATAAGATGTTTGGAATAGCCTATTATATCATAAGTAAGCTGGACATCCAAACTCCTATTGTATGTATCTAATTTTAACGTGCTCGTTCGACTAACTGCCAAGTGTGTCTGAAGTTGTCAAGAGACTAATAGATGGGTTATTATACTGTGGTCTACATTAGTATCGGAACAGACATGCTTAAGGAAACAGATTAGATCCAGCTCAGACGCCACAGAACGCTTCCGAGTGGGCACATGACGGTTATACAGCGTTTATACATGGCGTTGCATCGACGTTGATGCGGCGTTGTTTCAACGTTGCGTGTCCGCTGGGTTCTGTTTATCACAAACCTTGCTGACACATCCTTAGGTGGCAAAATGGACTTATTGAAAATGAAAGCTGTTATGGAAAGTATGTTACGGAGTTAAAAGGTCCCAATATTTCGGGTAAATAGGGTATTGAAAGGCATGATTTTACCGTGGCTCGCTTTGTTTGGACAGATTGACCAGTTGGGTTACCTACACAGTAGTTATCCTAAGTATTCAAACAATTTAACTCCTTGCCCCTATTGATCCTAAAATTATACGAAGTCCATTTTACTGCCTATGATTAATTATTCAAACCACTGGATGAGTGACGAATAGGGTAGATCTGGATCTATACTCACGGTATGCTCAGGTCTGTCTGCCTTTAAACCTAGGGTAAATACAGTAGATACTGTTTTTGACAGACTGACTTGATTTTACTTTCTAGTTGTTACCTCGAGTTGTTGCAGTCTTTTGACAAAAAAAATACTATCAGATATTAAACCCTGGTCCTGCTGAACCCGGATATGCCCGGCCTTTACAAACAGTGTAGATCCAGATCAGTTGGCTTCTTCAGAAGCCAACTGATCTGGATCTTCACTGTTTGTCATTAAGTATGGATGAAGTAATATGACTGGCTGGAAATTAGACGTGTATGTGGCATATTATTTTATTTATTTAACAAGGGTTAGTCACTATTGTTTGGTAGGCTAAAACAAAATTAATGTTTCTTGCTTACATTTTTCAGATGCCTAGAATGGAAACTTCCCAGTGTTTGCAGCCTTGATCCGCCAGCCCCAGGAAAATGTTGTCAAACACCAAATTGCCCACCTAACATTGTTATTAGGTATCCACCTGGCTACCCACTTGAAGATGGAATTGGAACCAAAACACATGGAACTAGTGCTAGTACTGGGGACGGTGGACAACAAACCGGTGCAGAAACAGGAACCGGAAACACACTACAGACAGGTAGAGTGTTATAACTGGCATGTTTGTTGCGTCTGGGACTTGCAAAATTACAATGTTGCGCAACACAAGAAAATTACCCTTACGTCACACGAGAACAGCGAAGGTCCAGTCTTTACATTTGTACAGTCTGATCAGAGCCGTCTCTGTTCGTCCAATTACCCTTTGTCATGCGGAATAATTAAGATGCAATGCTTACTTTTAAATGCCAGCCAATCAGTTTGATTGATCCAGACTGTTGATACAAATTCATATATGAAATGCCAAACAGTGCAGATCCAGATCAGTTGGCTTCTTCAGAAGCCAACTGATCTGGATCTACACTGTTTGCAGAGGCAGGACATATCCGGGTTGAGCAGGACTAGAGTTGAATATTCTCCAGTATCCGGAGATTCTGTAAGTAAGCAATAAAAAGACTGTGCGAATGAACAAGCTGAACTTGGACTTCATTGTGAGCATATAACCGAATGACTATTTTCTAAGGTTGCTATTTGCATGCGTTTGTACATTTTCACAGTTGGCCAAGTGGTTTCTTCCAGTTCCAAATATTTGTGTAGGTGAACCGTAATTGTGCAGGTTTATTTGGATCTCATTTGTATATGTCATGAAATGACTCACAACGTGAGAAAGTTTACATTTTATGCATTATCAAAGATTCAGATCAGCCTACATCCTCGCATTCTGATCGAATTCGCTGTCCCCTTGTGTGAAAACTTGTGTGAAAGACTATAATTCGATAAAACTGAATTTGAGTGAAATGTTATTTTATTTCCTGTAAGAAATAGGAAAGAAATGTTTGATCTTGTCTGCATTTATTTATGTTCAGCAGGTTAACATTAAAGCTGTCAACTTTGGGACCTCTCTAATATGTTGGCGCAAAGTAAGGCTCCGACCATTTTCAGTGGACAGTTGAACAGACCAAAACGTTTCATAAATTATTTCTAAGATTTTTTTAAGAACACAGCCATAAATATGCCTTATAAATATGGATCAACCCAGCCCAATTCACCACTTTATATATAGACCGGCGGCCGAGAAAAGGGAGCTTAGAACATATGCAAACAACGAAGATCCAGACTGCGCGGATGTGCAGTCTGGTCGCGATCGCTGTTCGCCTACACAATATAGGGACCTTGTTGAAGCCATAGGACTAATACCAAAGATCTTGACCCGACGCGTGGCCCTGTGCAAACTGGTTTGGGGCTTCACCATTCCTATATGCCCTAAGGACCTTTTTTGTCAGCTGGAGGCCCATATATTAAAATGGATGAATCGGAAGGAGGCAGGGCTCAGAAATAATGAGGAATTTCATGTTGTGCTACAAAATTATGCAGATGCATTTAACTGCTTGAGTACGGTGTCGAACTCGTCTACTGAGAAACGTTTACATTATAAATTCAGTTATAGGTATGACGCCAGGCTGTTTCTACAAGAACAATGTCTACCAACAAGACGAGACCTGGCAAATCGGATGTCAGTATAAATGTACCTGTACCAACGCTACGAAAAATGAGTATGAGTGTCGGGACTTGTAAGTACAGCTTAATAATTCCAAACCAATATGCGTTCACTAATTCAGTGCATTCTTTTCAGTCCAGAAAAAAATTAAAATGGCATTACACTTCGATAAATCCACTAAGTAGGAATTTTGGAACTATTTTCTTTACATTTTAAAATTATTTAATTCGTTTTGAACCTAAACATGACCGAGTTGGAATTATAAGAAATAAATTGCATTTTTGCGCATTTTATCAATGTGTAAACACCGGCGAATCACATTCAAGCTTACACAAAACTCTAACAGTTTTAAAATTCCAGCTTCATTAATTTGTTTATTACTTCTTGCAGTCTTACTGCATAAATCGTGTTTTGTGTGCTTAATAATCAGAATCGTCCCATTTTCCATATTATATAGAAAAAATGTCATCGCTTTATTAGCTTTAGAGAGAGAGTATCAAGCTAAATGTTTTCTTATTACTCAAAAATAAATTGGCCTCGCCATGCGAAAACGTTTCTTCGAACATATGCGGCCAGCGAAGGCCCAGATCAAACTGCGCATCCGCGCAGTCTGATCAGGGCCTTTGCTGTCCGCTGTCAAAATCATTGGATACTATAGAATGTATAAATGGGGATCAAACGCCAGGATGAGACTTTGCGCATGCGTGGAATGAATCTGCATCTGTGCATTTTGGGCATGCTTGAAGAAACGTACATTTTCTCTTGGTCCATATATTGTGTGGGTACTGTTCAAAAGTGGCTCTGCAAGGCGTTTAAAAAGTACCTACATGATTTGTTTTTGCAGAAAAATGAGAAAAATCATGATTATATTTGTTTTGAAACATGAACTTATCTAAAACATAGATATGTTAACGCAATGTTAATGCCTGTCAGTAGTTTTTCAACTGACCGTTCCAAGGGGGTACCTCTGTTGCAGTTCCTATTTGTTTGTTTGTCGGTCGTTTCATATGTGGCGTTTGTTTTGTTATTATTTGTTCGCCATCTCTTCTTCTTTTTGTGCCCCGGGAGGAATGTGCTTCGTGAGCATCTTCACTTTTGTCGTTGCCAACAGCCCCTGTGAAATTATCTCTTACAAATAATATTCCACCATGTAACATATTTCGCGCTCTTAAGGAGTATCCAGATTTTATCTCGCGACATCAAGTGACTATTCAAACACCGGCTTATAGCCTGTGCCAGATTAATTTCAGATTTCTATTTGTCTTACCTTGGACTGGAAAATCTCATAAGTTCTATCCCTTCTGAAGTCTGCCATAGGCGAATCTTAGAAAATATCATTCATCATGTTGCTTTGCTTTTCGATGGTGTGTAACACGTGTACTACAGTTGACTCTCGTTATCTCGACCTCGCTTATCTCGAATAGCCGCTTATCTCGAAGTGAAAATCCTGTCCTTGCTTAAACATGAAAATCTAACAACAGGTAAAAAATATTGTGGAAAAGAGGAGATATTTTCTCCTCTTTCCCACAATATTTTCAATTTATCTCTAACTTCAAGTCCAATTACATACATATTTGTTAAATGTGGTTGTTCGATTTATTTTTCTTCAATTCTGCAAATCTGATATGTCGAGGTACGGATATCTCGAAGTATTTCAGAGAGTCACTTGGAATTCGAGATAACGGGAGTCGACTGTATCTGTCGTAGTTTGTTTACTTTTCCTTCCTCTCAGTAACATCGGTAGGCTATAATCTGTGAATGTGTCTCTTCCTGGCCCTGAGGTTATACATCACGAAGACACGCCTATATAATTTTGACCCCTTAAAACCCACTTTTATATAGTAAAACTGGGGTTTACAGGGGTACACATTATTTTTCCTATTTCTGCTCAAAAACATAGATTGTGGGTACTCGTTAGAACCGCCTCAACGAGGCGGTTCAAACGAGTACCCACAATGTATGTTTTGAGCAGAAACATGAAAAATATCAGAATTTTTATCTGAAAACTTCCAGTTTATTGTGGTGAAATTTTCAATATATTTGAATAGGCGTGTTTTCGTAATGAAATGTATTTCGTGCTCTGCTCAGTTAAGCATGAAATTTATCCTGCTAATAAATCTCAAATTACTTACAACTGCGAATTCTTTCTTGCTAAACACAGCTGAGCATCAAAATTCCTCTGCTAATAAATACGAAAATGCCAACAACTATTTGTTGGCATTTTCATATCTATTAGCAGAGAAAATTTCATGTTCAGCTGAATTGAGCACGAAAGAACTTGTATAACCTCGGGGCCTGGACATCTGTCCTATTTTTCAGATGTCTTAAATGGCGTCTTCCTAGCGTGTGTACCCTTGATCCTCCAGCAGCGGGTAAATGTTGCCAGACACCAAATTGTCCATCTTATATTACTATTAATTATCCACCAGGCTACGCCCCAGAGACAGGAAGTAATACGGGCGGAACTGGGACCAGTGAAACGGTACCTAGTGCAGGAAATACTGGTAAGGAAACTAGGAACGCTTTACGAAATAAAGTGACACGCGACAAATACCTGTCCTACAATCTATTACAGATATGATATTCGATAACCTTTGCAACATCTACTCTTTGTCTCCAAATGACAAGTATTCATAACGTATTGCCGTATACGGCATTAGCCCAGTCAGCATTCTACGTAAATCGACATCGGGCCGTCATCGGCCCGTCAGCTACCCTGACGGGCCGATGACGGCCCAATATAGATTTACGTAGAATGCTGACTGGGTAGCACATTTACAAAATGGCTGTGGTGACTGCAAATAAGCGTTGAATGCCGTTTATATTTAAGTCATGTTGGCTATGCATGAAGTGGTCTTCGGAGCATATGCGAACAGCGAAACCGCAAATCCGGAGGTTATAAAACTTTTTCATGCTCAATACAGCTGAGCATGAAATTTGTCCTAACAAATCTCAAATTACTAAAAACTGCAAAATCTTTCCTGCCAAACATAGCTGAGCATGAAAATTCCTCTGCTAATAAATATGAACATGCCTTGTTGGCATTTTTATATTTATTAGCAGAGAAAATTTCATGCTCAGTTGAGGTGAGCATAAGAAAATGTTTTATAATCTCGAAGCCAGATTAGCACAGGCCATGGTCAAGCTGTGCGAATGCGCTGGTTAACCTGAAGCTGCGCTATTTACTCGTACATATGCCCAGTAGATTATTTTTCTGATGTCTGTGCTAATTTCACAAATAGATTGTCAACGTTAACTCACATATACGTGCCATTTGTCAGAAAGCAAAGTCATTTGCTATACGAACTAACGATGATTGATATAACTTATTGCATGACCCAAACTAACGACGATTGTTATAACTTATAGAGTACAGACGTTTTGAAAACCCGTAGCGAGCAAAACAAACGTATAGCTTTTACCTTGTTGTGCATGCGTACACCTAACACCTAAAGTTAACACATTCATGTAAAATGTAAATTTTTAAGTCGCAGTTCTAGATAACTCATTGTTTTAGCCAAAGATACTGATATTTTTCTCATATATTTGAATATCATATTTTCTTAACCCCAGACATTACTAGTCCCGTATTCTTTTAAATCTCTGTTCAGGCTGATAGGCATGATGGGCGAAGCATGCTTACCAAGTACATTGTAATGCTTATGGACGATTGATTATATCCCATTTATGCTGGGTCCATGTCTGTCCGTCTGAACATTCCTATTGTATTTTTTTTTTATTTTCATTTTATTGTACAATATTGTATTTATTTATTAGTACAGTCGACTCTCGTCATCTCGAAGTCCAAGAGATTCTCTGGAATACTTCGAGATATCCGTACCTCGACATATCAGAGTTAGGAGAGTGAGGAAAACAATAAACTGAACAACCACATTTAACAAATGAATATGTAATTTGACTCCTGAAGTTATATATATATAATGTGGAAAAGAGGAGAAATTGCTCCTTAAGAGCAATTTCTCCTCTTTTTCACATTATTTTGTTACCTATTGTCATAGTTTCACGCTAAAACAGGGACCAGATTTTCACTTCGAGATAAGCGGTAATTCGAAATAAGCGAGTTCGAGATAATGAGGTTCGACTGTATTATTATTATTTGTATATCGACTTTATGATCTTCCGAAATATGAGTTTGGTATGTTGACCGACTCTTTTTCAACACACACATAAAACTACTCATCACGAAAACATGCCTATATAATTTTGACCCCCTTATACCCCATTTTTATGTAGTAAAACTGGGGTTGCAAGGGGTATACATTATTTTCCTTAGTTCTGCTCAAAAACATAGATTGTGGGTACTCGTTAGAACCGCCTCGCCGAGGCGGTTCTAACGAGTACCCACAATCTATGTTTTGAGCAGAAATATGAAAAATATCAGAAATTTTTATCTGAAAATTTTCAGTTTTTGGAGGTGAACTTTTCTATATATTTGAATAGGCGTGTTTTCGTAATGGACTTCTGAAACGAATATGTGTTATAGGTATGCAGCCAGGCTGTTTCTACGACAACAACATCTTCCAACAAGATGAGAGCTGGGAAATCGGATGTCAGTACAAATGTACCTGTGTCAATGCTACGGCAAACGAGTTTGAGTGTAGGGAACTGTAAGTACAATTTCAATTTAAGGGGAATGAATACATATTCAGGGGAAACTTAAAATATTGTATTTTTACACGTCTTTCACGCACAGCTGTAAAATGATAACTGTTAAAAAAAACTCCTGATACGTTGAGCAAATATTTTTTTTTTTTTTTTTTTTTTTTTTGTACTTTAATGCTTTGTCATCGAATCTCATCAGATATATTTCGAAACAATTGTTTTACAAATGAATATGTAATTTGACTCCTGAAGTTATATATATATATATATATATATATAATTACAAATTAATACCAATATTTTCGTGAACTACCGAGAAAGTGGCATTATTTGTATATCAAAACAACAATGTTTCTGACAAAAAAAGTTTAGAAGATGTCCAGGAAGTACCACAATCACGGAATAAGCCTACCAGTGATACCGAGAGGTAGAGAAGCCAAACCACAACAGACGGCAAACATGCCACAAAACAAAGAATCCTTGGTATTCTTAATGCACACTATAGATACAGAGTTATACATGGTTGATCAGTTCCTACTTGTGTACCGGGTGTATCAAATATAATGTCATCTATGCTTGAATATTTACAGTAGACTTTCGTGATCTCGACTTCGCTTATCTCGAATAAACGCTTATCTCAAAGTGAAAATCTTGTCCCTGTTTTAACATGGAAATGTAACAAAAGGTAACAAATCCACAATATTTTCAGTATCTCTTACTTCATGAGTCAAATTACATATTCATTCGTGAAATGTGGCTGTTCGATTTATTTTTTCTTCAGTTCTGCAAATTAATCTAATATGTCGATGTTCGGATATCTCGAAGTGTTTCAGAGAGTCCCTTGGACTTCGAGATAACGAGAGTCGACTGTATATACTGTCTAAACTACAATCAGACCAAAACTTCATTTTTTGCTGCATATTTTAACTGTAATAATTTATGTTGAGAAAACCAAAATGCAAGTTTTTCTTCTAACCACAAATTCCGTATTCATCCCTACCCGCATAAGCAAGTGGTATACTGTTACTGTTTCACTTTTTCGCAAGACACCAGTCGCTCTGCTCCGACAAATTTTGCATCAGTTATTGACTGGAGTCGCAAGAAGCCTAAAACTTTAGATATATATAGAGTCATTCCGTCCGAGGTCCTTTGAAACTTTATGTGAGTATCACCAATGAAGCCTAATTGGTTGAAACAACCTAGTCAGACCTTATAAACTTCGCAAATTTAGCGATTTCATTTGTGTACTATGGTGTACTATGGTGCCCAATAGCCTTGATTTAGATGTTGAGCATTTGGAAGTTTATTACGATCGATAGTCTCTAAGGTGACTATATATATATATATATAGTATATATATATATATATATATATATATATATAGTTATAATATATATATATATATATATATATATACTATATTATAGTATATATATAATATATATCCGTGTATATGTGGGTTATATAGTCTTCCTCCAGCGAAATGCACGGCTGAGAATGCAATATTAGTAAGTGCATATATACATCTGTTTAGTGGTGTGGATCTTACTTACTAACCATGTACATAAGAGGAATGTATACACTTACAGGGGAACTTTGTCAACATTGTTTACCTCATTTCTTAAAAGGGGGCTATTCTAAAAGGATAGAATTTGACAAGGGGTCAATTCTAAAAGGAAAGAATTTGACAAGGGGTCTAAAAAAACAGAATTTGCCCCCATTGAGAGCAAATTCTTTCCTTTTAGACCTCTTGCCAGAAGGGTTTGGGGCACAGGAAAGCAAACCAGACGTCACAAAAGTTGGTTCCCTTGCACAAAATGGCTAAAATCTGCTAAGTGTATCCATTCCCAATAATTGTGCACCGTTCATGTTTGTATTTGCTTTGCCTTTTTTAGATGTCTTAAATGGCATCTTCCGAGTGTCTGTACACTTGATCCACCAGCCCCGGGTAAATGTTGCCATACACCAAACTGCCCATCTCATATTGTTATCAAGTATCCACCCGGCTATGGTCCAGAGACAGGAAGTGGTACGACCGGAACAGGAACAGTTGAGACGGCATCTGCTGCCGGAAATGCTGGTAAAGGAAGTATTGCGGAAACTGGTGGTACAAGACCAGAACCAAAAACTGTCTTTGAATCCGGCAATATAGGAATGATTACCGGTATCTTCATTCTTAATTCTATAATCTGATATCCTTTATGCATTTGACTTATTGAAACATGAATATCGAGATACCCAGGAAAAACGACAGTCATGAATCGCAATGCTCCGAAGGCACCAGATAAAGATTTAAGGACAATTTACCGGCTACTCATAAATGGTTGCGAAATTTGCCACCTCTACACGTTATCATAAAATAGAAACTAAAATCATAAATGAAACGCGTGTCTCAAAAATTTAACTTACAACTTCAATGCCAAGGCATATCGAATGGTTATTAATAGATTAAACTACACTTTATAAGAATGAAAATCTTCTAACTTTCGCAAATTCGGGACAAAATGTTTTCTTTGTTTTTTCATGAATACATAAAATACTAACGTGAGTTTGTTTCACAATGTTCCATTTAATGCAGCCGAGAATTAAAATATCTTAAGTTTGGCTACAAAATAGGCTACTCAAACAGCTCTATACAATGTACATTGACCGTACACATATAATGCCCCCTTTCACGTGCAGATAGAATACAAACCAGTATCCAGTCCAATATATTATTTTAGTTTTGTGTGTCAATTTGGGTACCTACGGACATACACACACTGTGTTTTCATTTGAATGATTTTGGATATTTTAATTTTCGGCTGCACTAGATGGAACATTGTGAAACAAAATGACGTGAGTATTTTTGTATTCACTGAAAAGAAAAGGGAATATTTTTATCACGACTTTGCGCAAGTAAGTGGGTAAGTTTCTTATACTTATAAAATGCATTTATATCTACTAACACTTATTTTGATACGCCTTTGCTTTGAAGTTGGAAGGTAAATTTGTGAGACAAAAAATTAATTTGTGATTTGTGTTGATATTCTGAGATGACGTGTAGAGGTGGCAAATTTCGCCACTGTATTTGGACAGCCAGTAGATTGTCTTACTGACAAAATAACACTTCCATGAAAACCAGAAATAGCAAATATCGAAAAAGAACGAAAAAACATGGCAGAATGGCAAGGGAAATAACGTTCTTGCTTGTAGTAATCAATAGCAACACTGCTGGGCATTAAACCAGATTGTAGACAGTCTGGTATTGGTTCAGTGGTCATAAATGACCAGAACTCAGTTGTTCAAAACTAACGATGTCGTTAGTTAACGTATCCTTAAAACTTTGATAATTGAATATGGCATATACGCTAATGTTTTTGCTGAAAAAAATGTGAGTAGCTTTTGCATTTGCAAAAGCTGCATTTACAAAAGCTACTCACATTTTTTCAGCAAAAATACCTGTGAATTAGATACTGTACTTACTAGAACAGTTAACATTTGACCACTAATGAGTTCGTTAAGCTAACGAGACTTTAAACAACTGGGCCCTGAAAATATAAACTGCACTATAGTGAAGTGCGGGTAGACGTTTTGCGGCCGCGATGCAGTACGCATTAACACTAGCTACTCGTATACGAAAGATGAATAGATTCGAAAGAGAATTACATTGAACCCTCGTTACAACGACAGCATTTGTTCCCAAGGATATTGCCATTAAAATGAATTTGCTGTTGTACAGTATACTTAATGAGCAGATAGATATGTAAGAAAGGTCTTCTTTTGTTCTTATTTCCCCATAGAACATATGTTTTAGATATTTGTTAGAATTGCCCCAGTGAGGCGATTCTAGCAAATATCAAAAACATATGTTTCTTTAACGTATTAAATACAATATTCTTGCATAATGTGTGACTCATTATTACCTCTTAAGCGAAGGTTACGTGAGTCAAATTGTCATTGTAACGAATTTTGTCGTTGTATCGAGTGTCGGTATAAAGAGATTTGTCTGTACCCTTGAGAACAATGAGCTGTTTGGAAAAGTTTGTCGTTAGGGTAATGGACACTTACTCGCCTACTTGGGAAAAAAGAACAAACATGCAAATGAGCGGTACTCTAGCTTGCTTTAAGTATCAGATTTGCAATATGAATAGATATGTGTATATTTGCGTTTTGTGAAATAAGAAGAGCAGTGAAGGAAGATAATATGTGCTATGTCCGAATAATTTCTATGAAATTACACAAACATGTTTAAGTACTAGCCAATAAACATCTACATAAATCGCAAGATTGTGAAGCATTTAAATACCAGCATCATATACAGTTGACTCTCGCTATCTCGAACTCGCTTATCTCGAATAACCGCTTATCTCGAGGTGAAAATCTGGTCCCTGCCTAAACATGAAAATCTAACAACAAGTAAAAAATATTGTGGAAAAGAGGAGAAATTGCTCCTAAGGACCAATTTCTCCTCTTTTCCACAATATTTTCAATATATCTCTAACTTCAGGAGTCAAATTACACATATATTTGTTAAATGTGGTTAATCGAATTTGCTTTTCCTCAATTCTGCAAATCTGATATGTCGAAGTACGGATACCTCGAAGTATTTCAGACAGTCCCTTGGAATTCGAGATAACGCGAGTCGACTGTATTCCACAGGTACTAATGTCGGTTTACCTTATCAATGTCTGTTGTAGGTATGCAGCCGGGATGCTTCTACAACAATAACGTCTACCAACAAGACGACACATGGCAAATTGGATGTGAATACAAGTGCACCTGTGTCAACGCTACGACAAATGAGTATCTGTGTCGGGACCTGTAAGTGTTGTTGAATAAGTGTTGAAGCTTAGAGAACGTTAGACAAGTCCCAGTAATATTAACTTTCTTAGCTTACTATTTTAACAAAACGCTTTCAGTATCAAACTGCTCCTAAACTGATGTTTCAAGTACCACATATACATTTTTCCCGGAAAAGTATGATAATAAAAGCTTATGTTTTGGAACAGCGTTTTATCGAGAAATCAAACAAATTATCCCAGAATTACCAAAAGCTACTTAACAATTCCTCTGCACTACTTGTCTTTACGTTTGCTTTTGTCTTTGATTTCAGATGTCTTAAATGGCGTCTTCCCAGTGTCTGCACTCTTGACCCACCAGCCGCGGGTAAATGTTGTCGGACACCAAACTGTCCACCAGATGTTGTTATCAATTATCCGCCCGGCTACGGCCCAGAGGCAGAAAGTGGTACCACCGGAACTGGAACGGGTAGAACACAGTCTACTGCAGGAAATGGAGGTAAAAGGAAAATAACGGAATCAGGTAGTACAGGGCCAAAACGTGAAACTGTCTTAACCGGAAGTACAGGAATAGATTCAGGTACGCTTGGGCGCCCAGGAAACCTGAAGCAGATAGCATTCGTTTTTTTTGTTTGTTTGTTTTTTTTTTTTTTTTTTTTTTTTTTTGTTGTTTTTTTGTTTTTTTTTTGTTTTGTTTTGTTTTTTGTTTGTTTGTTTTTTGTTGTTGTTTTTTTTTTTTTTTTGTTTGTTTTTTTTTTTTTTTTTTTTGTTTGTTTTTTTGTTACTCTTCAGAGAAAGTAAGACTTGATATTTCATTTGAATCGTCAGCTAGCCAAAAGATTCACATGAAATGTCAAGCTTTTTTTTTTCACCTTAAAAATAAAAAAGCCGTCTGCTGCAGTTGTTATTAGCACTATTAAGGTTAATGTCATCTTCTGATTACCTTAATTTTGTCTCTGTAGAAATCTCATAGCTCCAGATAAGGCACTTTTTTCAACTGAAAAGTATTCATATTTTTCTTATTTCTTCATGAAAACATATTATTTTCATGGCGAAATAAGAAAATAATATTAGTTGGATACCCACTCCTGTCTGTAGTTATGAATCTAGTCCTAATTATAAAAACTTATTACAGGTATGCAGCCAGGATGTTTTCACTTGAACAATGTCTACCAACAGGATGAGACCTGGCAAGTCGGATGTCAGTACAGGTGTACTTGTATCAATGCGGCAGCAAATGAATATCAATGTCGAGACTTGTAAGTACCGAAACTATTTTCCATATTACGAAAACACGCCAATTCAAATATATTGAAAATTTCACCACCAAAAACTGAAAATTTTCAGATAAAAATTCTGATATTTTTCATATTTCTGCTCAAAACATACATTGTGGGTACTCCTTAGAACCGCCTCGCCGAGGCGGATCTAACGAGTACCCACAATGTATGTTTTTGAGCGGAAATAAGAAAAATAATGCACACCCCTGTAAACCCCAGTTTTACTGTATAAAAGTGGGGTTTAAGGGGTCAAAATTATATAGGTTTGTTTTCTTGATGAGACAATACACTTATCCAAGCCATATGACACGCCATGGCGGCCATCTTGAAAATCTATTTTTCGCTTTTTCTCCTGAAGTAAAAGGCCAGTAGCTCAAAACTTGATAGGAAGCATTGGGGTGACTTGTAGAACAAAAACAGCTAAAATAGTTCTATCAGAAATCCAAGATGGCCATCATGGCGGCCATCTTGAATATCTATTTTCCGCTTCTTCTCCTGAACCAAAAGGCCAACTGACTCCAAACTTGGTTAGAAGCACTGGAGTGACTTACATACATGCCATAAGCTGTGGACTAAAATCTGTGAGATAAGGCAAAATTTTAAGGGAGATTTGACAAAATTCTTCGAGATTTTATTAAACATCATTTTGGAGCTCCCCCAATATAGTCTAAAATCTTTTTTTTTTATGTAAGAAACTTGTGAAAACCACTACACTGTGATTTATGTTAATTTCTTCATAAAATCTGTTGTAAAATGGTCTGAAAATTCTGTGAGATTTGATTTTTTTATGGGAACTGCCTTCCAGATGGGCCAAGTTCTGTGAGATTTTATCTCACAGTGCGAGATATGGCATATATGGACTTACAGATAAAAAACAGCTAAAATCATTCCGATCGGAAATCCAAGATGACCGCCATGGTGGTCATCTTGAAAATCTATTTTTTGCTTCTTCTACTGAACCGAAAGGCCAATTGATTTGTAACTTGTGAACCGAAAGGCCAATTGATTTGAAACTTGGTAGGAATCATTGGGGTGACTTGTAGATCAAACAGACTCTTGAACTTAGCCATTTGGTGCTTAAGTATTACGGTCAATGCATGTTTAAGGGAAAGCATATAGTTGAGGGGTACAGTGTTTTACATAAACATTTTCTAGTTTATATGATTTATGTTAATGGTATACCCTTATTATAGGTATGATTTGCTTGCCCTCCCATGTTAATGAGCTGTCAGTGTTGTCCATTTGTATATTTGTATACTGTACACTGCAATTCCTGTAGTGTTTTTTATACATTAAACTTGGCAGGAATGACAAATCATTCCTTACTATGGTGTCAACAGTAGTTATGATTTTTTATATTTCAATAAATTACTGAAACATCCTTATAGTGAAATTTTGTATAAATTCTTAATTCATAGTTCCAACTAGGATGGGTTTATACCCATACAAGAAACACCCACCACCATTTCGAGGTTCTGGTATCAGAAAATCATGTTCTGCTTAAGCCGGTGCTAGGGGGCAGGGCATATGCTTCCCAGTACATTGCCATGCTAGCAGTTATTTAAAGAGCCCCACTGAAACCCAAGACACCAATTTGTGTTCTTTGTTTCCAAGGGTAATGGAGAGGATGCATTGCAGGTTATAAGGAAAAGTCATATTTTATGACATGGCCTGTATGTATGAAATATTTAACAGTGATTTTTAAAAGCAGAATACAAATTAACCTTTACCACTCTTTTGGCTAATTCAGCGGATGACAAATTGGTGATACTTTTCTTATTTGTCACAAGAAACAGGATTTGACATCTCTGGCAAATTTTCTCCGTTGGAGACAATTTGCCTGAAATGTTGAATCCTAGTCTCATGGAAAAATATTTCAAAATGTCATCTGAAAATTTTATCCAAAGTACTAGGCATTAAATAAAGACAGTCCACTGTGTTGATAAGTTACTGTGGCAATACTGGAAAAATGTTGTATGTTATCTGCAATGGCTGTTTCACTCAGGTGAGCGAATTGTGGCCCGTGGGCCTCTTGTATTGTTATACTGGGCGATGCACATTGGGACTGATTGGCAATTCATTGGGACTAGAAAAGTGACTCAAAGGGCCAGGAAAAAGTATGAATGGGTCTGATTTACCTGTATATTTTGGAAATGTCAGTGGGGCTAAACCACCCGTTCTTGAAAGGAAAGGTAAATTTAATACGACTTCTGTTCATTATAATACATTTATACAAAGAGAATACATTTATAATTTAATATCACTAATGCAAGTCTGAGTTGATGTAAGCACTACATGTGTGTCTCCCTATTGAATAGATCTAGAAATTTGTTGTATTTTTCCATCACAGACTGTTGCTTCCCAAGCTCACATTTGATACAGGGAAGTTAATATTGAATGTTCTTTTCAATGTATGTTGTACTTTGAATGTTAGTCATAACTTCTGTGGAAGGATAGACAGGGGTGCTTGGTATAAAACTGTTGATTCACACTTTATAATGGATGTGAACACAGATAAATAATACAAGTAAATTTAGCACAATTCAATTTTTTTTTTCAGTTCCTTTGTATATTTTCAAATATATAGAGTTTATTCATTCTCTTATTTTAAATATGGGATTTATAAACCTCGGGAGTTAAAAAAAATCCGATAAAGAAACGAGTGCGAACTGTATATTACATGCATTTCGCCGCAATAGAGTACACCATTTAAGAGGCTTTTGTGGCAAGTCTAGTCTGCCAGTTTGTTTACGCTGTCATTTCTATTTTGGGTCGGCGTAGTAATAAATAATATATTTAGGATAGCTTTTGTTTTTATCCTAAATGATATTGACAGCAGGGTCAAAATCTAGGCTGTTCATATGTTACAAAAAAAAAAAGAGTAATTCCGGTTAAAGAGATTTATTTCCCCGGCTAAGATGAAATATTTCTTCTTAGAAAACAAGGAAAATACCAGTTTTATGTCTGGTAGAAATCATGGTATTTCTTGGTTATGCATGTTATATACCAATTTAATCAAACCGCGCATTAGATGAAATCCAAGTAACTGTTATTTACAGCCGCGATATTCTTGTCGTTGTGACGTCAGAGTGCAGTGTAAAGATTATATGTAAACCTGAAACGGGACACTGGCAAACAGTGCAGATCCAGATCAGACGCCGCAGAACGCGGAGTCTTATCAGGGTCTGAACTATTTGTTTAAACTATAGGAAGTTGAGGGATGAATGAAAACGGTCTTAAGTCCCCGTTCAGGACCATTTCCTAGCCTACACTCAGAGACAATCGACCCACTAGTACTGTCAGCGCTTTGATTACTCAAGAACCTGTTCAAAACGCATGTCCACAAAATTGGTGAATTAGATTGTACAGTGAAACCTGTATAAGAAAGTCATCCTTGAGACTGACTTTAGTGGTTGATGTGGAAAGGTGGATGTTTTATAAAGGTACATGTCATGTAATTTTGCTAGCAAAATTACATGACATTTACCTTTATAAGACAGCCACCTTTCCACATCAACCCTCACGGGTGGCTCACTTACACAGGTTTCACTGTAGATTATACCATTTCCAGGACCTCTCAGGTAAACATCGATGAGACTGCACAATCGATTCATGCATGCCCAAGATCTTACCTTTACCTTACTGAGCTCTGTGAAGTCCCGACAAGTCATTACGAAAACTTGCCTATTCAAATATACTGAAAATTTTACCACCGAAACATTTTCTAATATTTTTCATATTTCTGCTCAAAACATATATTGTGGGTACTCGTTAGAACCGCCTCGGCGAGGCGGTTCTAACGAGTACTCACAATCTATGTTTTTGAGCAGAAATAAGAAAAAGTATACCTCTGTAAACTTCAGTTTTTACTATATAAAAGTGGGGTTTAAGGGGGTGAAAATTTTATAGGAATGTTTTCGATAAAGACATGGTCGTTACTTTTGCCTTTGACATTTTCAGATGTCCTAAATGGAATCTTCCCAGTGTCTGTACTCTTGATCCACCAGCTGAGGGTAAATGTTGCGAGACACCAAACTGCCCACCTGGTGTCGTTATAAATTACCCACCCGGCTACACGCCAGAGACGGGAAGTGGAACGATTGGAACACAAACAGATAAAACGGTGCCTAATGTGGGGAGCGTTGGCAAAGAAAGTGGTACACAAAATGGTGGTTCAGGTCTAAAGATTGTCCTAGAAACTGGTAACACAGGAATACAGTCAGGTCTGTGAGCTTTCCTATTAAGTTCCCATTCTCATTTTATTTATTTATTTATTTTATTTCTGTTTATTTATTTGATTTTGTATAATTTTACTTTTTTACTATAAAATATAAAATCAGTTAAATTATTTGAACTACAGTGGCCTTAAATGACTCTTAATACACGTCTAAGCATGATACTCTGCAGCTTCGCTGTTTGTTCCTCACAGATTTAATGATTAGTCAATGAATATGGAAACGGCGAACACCAATAACTTGCTGAGACGGGATGGACAGGCTGACATAGGCTTTCTTTGTTCAGATACGGCCCTAAGACACCTTTTCGCGGCTGATGCTGCGCAAATAGTCCAAATTGAACCATTTATGTGGTGTGGTCTCTTCTACCTTAACTCTTTGGACCAGTCGATTTTCAATAGAAAGGATGTCTGGTTATTTTTTTTTTTTTTTTTCATTTTTTTATTCATTTATTTTTTTACTTTTTTATTTATTTATTTTATTTATTTTTTTTTTGTTATTATTGAAATTCCCGTATTTAATGCAAAGTAGATCCTGATCAGACGCCGCGTTCTGTGGCGTCTGGTCTGGACCTACACTATTTGCCAATGTCCATTTTACGGGGCGCTTAAATTAGCCATAAACGGTTTAACCCATTGTAGTCGGGAGACCCCTAAAAGGGTAATTGGTAAACAGTGCAGACCCAGATCAGACGCCGCGATTTCCGCGGCGTCTGATCAGGGTCTTCACTGTTTGCAAATACTTTAGCCATTTTTCTCTAGGCATCTAAATCTCATAGCCTGGCCTACCTGAAATTGAAATTGGACTATTCCAATATATAGTGTGGGTGAGTTCATTCAGTCTACAATGGGTTAAGAGCACTTGATACACTTTGTACATGTATGCCCGTTTTTCCAGGAAACAACCTTTTGTGACTTCCTGTTTTGCTTTGCTGCACATGAATTCCCTTCTGAAAGGGTTCTTTTCTATAAGACAAGAAATTCGATCCTTTTAGAGTAGACCTTTTTCAGAAGTAAGCATGTTTCGACAGAGTTGCTTCCCCTGAAAGTTTGTTTGTTTGTGTTGAGGTTTTACGGCCCAGTCAACCCGATGGGGTCAAGTCGAGCGCGGCCAGTTTACCTAACCAAACTCTTCCTGGGAATGCTTAGTAGTTCTTTAAGCGGTTAACTGCCCTTTTTTAATCAGTGGATAGGAGAGAATGACCGTAGAAAATATTTCATAATCAGTCTCCACGAAAGAATGTTGGCGACCCGGAAAGAGTGTCGGTTCTACTCAAAGATTAATTTAAATGGATTTCACATGTGAAAACATACTTTAATAGTTCTAATCATTTCATACTCAGTTTTTACTTCTGCTTTTGACAAATTATTACTCTTTATCTTTTAAGTGTGTAATATGGAAAAATATACTTTAAGCTGAAAACAACTTTTCAAAAGATATATACCATTGAAAGATTGATTATTTCATTTCAAAAGTACAGAAAGTAAGAGATTCCGAAATAGAACTTCTATTGCAACTGGTTTAAAGTAAATAAGTCATGCAAAAGGTAATTCATGTAAAATATGTGAATTCTAAGCCAGCTTCTGAAAGATAGTAATCCCCAGAATTACAGCCTATCATCACTGAAAGCTTGTTACTGTGCTCATCAGTCCCCGAATTTTGAAACAACTACAGAGAACCCTCCTTATAACGACAGCACACTGCATTTAAAATGAATTTACTGTTGTACAGAATACTAATGAGCAGACTGATATGTAAGAAAGGTCTGGTTTTGTTCTTATTTCTCACAGAACATGTTTTGGATATTGAGGCAATTCTAACAAATATCCAAAACATATGTTTCTTTCAAGTATTTAATACAATATTCTTGCATAATTTGTGACTAATTGTTACCTCTTAAGTGAAGGTTTCGTGACAGTTAAATAATCATTATAACAAATTTTGTTGTTGTATCGAATGTCGATATAAAGAGGGATGTCTGTAGTTGTTTCAAATTCGTGGTCTAATGAGCGCAGGAGCAAATAATTATGATGCTCATGAGAAAAATATCCTTGTTGCATATGCGGACAAAGAAGGTCTTGATCACGGTCCTATCCGGGACCTTCGTTGCCCTTTTTCAGAATCATTGAACTAACAGATGTCGTGATCAAATGAAATTGTCATTACTAGTGTCCATCTGCCGAACATTTTCTGGGTTAGCTCAGACATATTTGTCATCTCTGAAAGCTTAAATTAAGTTTCAAAGCCTTGAATTTCCATGAATCAGACCATATTCCTTAATAAAACATGCATATTTGTCCCATTACAAATGTTTCCGACAGTAGTCAAGCAATATTGTGACATTAGCTATATCTGAGGTAAAATCCTAAAGGTACCTTGTATCTTGTGAAATATGTTCTGTAGTTATAGATGAGTTTGGAAACGATTGTGACAATGTGACTCAGGAACATACATTTTAATTCTTTACAAATATTTGTTAGTCATCCATTGTAACACGCATAACATGGGATAATGTCTTTATGACATATTCATATATGAACAGCGAATACCTAGATCAGTCTGCACATTTGTGCAGTCTGATCAGTTTTATAGCAGCCGCATACAAAATCATTGGATACTGTAGGATATGTATCATATCAACGAGCAAGCAAAAGTCTGATCAGACTGCACAAGGGCACAGGCTGATATGGACCTTCATTGCGCTTGAAGGATAAGTGCCTTTTTCTCAGATTATCCATTATCGTTATTTATAGGTATGCAGCCAGGTTGCTATTATAAGAATCACACTTATCAACAAGATGAGAGTTGGAAAGATGGATGTATGTACAAGTGTACTTGTACAAATGCAGCCAATAACGAGTTTAAGTGTCAAGAACTGTAAGTAACCCATTTCACAGAGAAGCTTTGAGTACTATGCAACACTAGTATTACCATGGTAAAAGCAAAAAGGCAACATTGAAAGCAATTTAGGGCTCAATATTAATAGGAATGGTAAACTCTAAGGACAATTTAACTTTAACTAATCTTTGACATAACATGCATTTTGATACAAACTAACACAAAATTTGATTTAACCCTTAAAGCGCCAAGAAAACCTGCATCTGAAAATGTCGTCTGTTTATGTGGTCTGCTGGATATTCTTGCAAATTTTTCAAACCTATTTTTGCATACAGGCAAACAGTGTGGACCCAGATCAGACTGCTCCTTTAGGAGCAGTCTGATCTGGGTCCACACTGTTTGCAGAAGTGACTTTTAAAGTAACCAGCAGAAGACAAAGCAGACGATAATAATTGTGATTGGCGCTTTAAGGGTTAAACTAGGAAACAATATCAATGTTTGAAATTTTTAAACTGCTTTTATGGGCACTTTTTCATCTAAACTCAGATGAACACAAATAAGTCAGCACCACTGAAACAAAATGCTCTTACAATTCTTTTTTTTAGTATTGATGGTAGATAAATGAGTTCATAACTGAGGATCATTCTTCCAGTCAATGAAGCTGCTGAGGATACATTATTTTATTTACGGAAACTTGATACACTTGGTAGATTGTCTACAATTTTACAAGGGAGACAACTTTTGTGACTCACTGTTTGCTTTCCTTCATACCAATTCCCTTCTGAAAAGGAGTCTATACTAAAAGGAAAGAATTTGCTCCGGGAGCAAATTCTTTCCTTTTAGAATAGACTCCTTTTCAGAAGGGAGCAAATTATTCCCTTTTAGAGTAGACCCCTTTTCAAAAGGGAGAAAAGCAGATTGAAAGTAGTTTGGTAGAGTTGCCTCCCCTGAAAATGTATCCTTTCCCCTTTAGGTAAACACTACCGAAGAGAACTTTGAATGGATAACATGTAAAAGAATTCATTTCTTGGCCCAAGTCCATCAAAGAGCAATTGATTAAAATTACGAAAACACGCCTATTCAAAGATAAAGAAAATTTCACCTCCAAAAACTGAAAATTTTGAGATAAAAAAAAACTCTGATATTTTTTTCATATTTCTGCTCAAAACATAGATTGTGGGTACTCGTTAGAACCGCCTCAGAGAGGCGGTTCTAAAGAGTACCCACAATCAATGTTTTCAGTAGCAAAATAAGAAAAATAACGTAAACCCCAGTTTTACTATATAAAAGTGGGGTTTAAGGGGGTCAAAATTATATTGGCATGTTTTTGTGATGATGTCATACGAGTTCAACCAATGTAAAACACACTGTGTATCAAGACGGTTAGTCTGATCAAAATCTGAGCAAGTCGCTAAAATTATGCATGAACATTTAAGCAGCTTCCATAAATGAACATTGTAGACCTTGATCTCGTTATGTGAATGTCTGATTACATCCGAACTGATCGCACAGCATTTCTTACTAGATTGCATGCGTGTCCAGCCAAGACACAGATCAGCATACAATCCCCGCAATCTGATCATCTTCACTGGGCACCATCACGAGAACAGGCCTATATAATTTTGACCCCCATAAACCCCACTTTTATATACAACTGGGGTTTACAGGGGTGGGGTATACATTATTTTTCTTATTTTGCTCATCGAGGTGGTTCTAAAGAGTACCCACAAACTATGTTTTGAGCAGAAATACAGAAAATATCAGAATTTTTTTTATCTGAAAATTTTTTTTTGGTTGTAAAGTGTTCAATATATTTGAATAGGTGTGTTTTCGTAATGCTCTGTGGGTAGCCAAATATCCAAAGCATCTTCAGGCAGATGATTAAGACTCTGTTCAGGCTGCATGGAGCCACAGGCTGATCTGCGTCTTCAATGGATGCATGTACCCAGACTCATATTGACTTCTCCTAAACTGAACATTATATTTTTTTTCAGATGTCTAAGTTGGCAGCTTCCAAGTGTCTGTTCGCTTGACCCACCAGCTGCAGGAAAATGTTGCAAGACACCAAACTGTCCATCATATGTTACTATCAACTACCCACCTGGTTACACGGCAGAGTGACAGAGAAACCAGAATGAACTGATTGGTTCATAAGATCTGTTATGCACGTGCTCAGTATGATTAGACTTTGTTATCTTCTTAAAATGTCAACTGATACTGTATAGCTCATTAATGTGCAACAACAAAGACTATGATTAATTTGTGAGGAAGAACAGGCTGGTCTGTCCTATGCCCACTGACAGATCACCTGTGAATACTCTAACAGAGAATTATTGTTGTTTTAAATGCCTAGGGAATTAACCCTTGTCCTGCTGAACCCGGATATGCCCTGCCTTTGCAAACAGTGTAGATCCAGATCAGTTGGCTTCTGATGAAGCCTACGGATCTGGATCTGCACTGTGTGTCATTATATATTTGAATTTGTATGAACAACTTGGACCAAGTAATCTGATTGAGCTGAAAAGTAGAAGTGGGCGTGGCATCTTAATTTATTCAGCATGACAAGGGTTAATACGCTTTCTGGGTAATTAACTAAGTTGATAACCTTTTGCAACACTTTTGCGCTTCTACCTGCATTTCCTTCGTTCGGGCCTGTGGGCATGGTGGGCCAAGCATGCTTATCAGGTGGTGCTTGCTGTCCGCGGACGCCTGATTGCACCCTTTATTCTGGGGTCCGTGTCTGTTGGTCTGGGCATTCTGGTTCATTGTTCATTTGTGGATGTGTGAGTTTGGGTTATGGTTTGGGTACCATGGCTGCAACTGCTTCTGAGAATGGATCTTACTATAAAAGAAATGAATTTGCTCCCCTTGGAAGCAAATTCTTTTATTTAAGAACACAGTTTTCAGAAGAGGCTTGGTGTGAAGGAATGCAAACAGATAGTCAGACAAAAGCTGTTCCTTAAAAAATGACAGGAAAAGCACCCAGTATAGCCGGTCCCACCGATGTATTCTATAATAAAATAAAGATATATACAGATAAATAAAGGAATTATGTAGCTGAAAATCTGGCCCAGATTATATGGGCAGCAATGTCAGAAAATGTGTGCCCTGTGAAGACTCTGATCAGCCTGCACTAAAGTGCAGGCTCATCTGAATCTTCACTGGGCACATTTTGGATAGCCAAGGATGCAAAGTAGTTTCATGCACACAATGAAGACTGATCAGACTGTGTTAATGCCCAGACTGATTTGAGTCTTTGTTGGGCGCATATGTCATAAGGTACGTCTTCGCACAGTGCAGCTCATACATACTGTAGAATGAAATTGGGAAACTCCAGTCAAACCCTTAAAGACACATATTCCGTTGCGTAACATCCTAATGACCATATAAAAATGAAATATTCAGATAACAGATCATACATCTGTGGTGACCTATGGCTCTCAAACAGGTAGTGGCCAGATATGGGGAAATCAGTTTTGGGCAGATGATAAATGGCTAGAAGTATAAAATAATTTTTATGCATTTATCCATTTGAAACCATTTTGATAAAGTATAGAATTTGAAGATTAAAAAGTTTCATAAACAAGTGTAACTTTACTTATTTAAAATCACTTAGATAGGTGTTTTTATTTATTTTATTTTTAAAATCAGGAACTAAACATTTGTGATATAAAACAATGACAATTCTTCATTGTTCAATCATTTATGGAGAACATAGATTTAGAAAACAAAGCATTTTATAGCTTCAATCTAAGCTCAAAATGTTTTGTTTTATGACAACTCTGATAACAATTTTAATATTTTGAAGTGTTCATCTTTTACCTAATACATATAAATAAAAGTAAATAAAGAAATAGATAAAGAAAAAATCTGTCTTTATTTATTTATTTATTTATTTATTTATTTACTTATTTATTTATTTATTCATTTTTGAAAACTCTGAAACTAAGAATTAATTTATTCACTTTGTACCCATGTCACGGGCAGATAACTCCATAAAAATTTGATGAAATTTGCCCATTAGCAGTCACAAACCAAATCTCCACAATATCAATATCAATGCACAAACCAAGTTTGTGAAAATCCATTGATGTTTACTCAAGTTATCATCCGGAAACGAAAAATGGATTGACGGACCGACCACTGACAGATGGACGGACAGACACACGAACGTCCAATGTGAAACCATAATACCCCATCACTATCATGTGGCGGGGTATAAAAATTAATGCATAATAGAATTTAGATATTTCTTATAAAAACTAATCTGTAAAATTCATAATTAAATCAAAATATTCATATCGTTCAGGTAAAACATTGAACACTTTGATTATATTCTCCCCCCCACTCACTTAAACAGACTTCAGACAGTGATAACCACCTCATAATCACTTAGATAAGACCAGCCTTTGATGTGATTTACCACTGTCAGGGCTGTATATTGCGTGCAATCATGACAGACCACCCCAGCCAAGAGGCAGAGAATATGTGAATATGTGTCTTTAATGGGTGTGCAAGCAAATCTGGATATTTGGTGCCATTCAGCATAAGTATTCTGATAGGTCTGAGCAAAATATTATGAAAACACGCCTATTCAAATATATAGAAAATTTCACCTCCGAAAACTGAAAATTTTCAAATAAAAATCTGACATTTTTCAAATTTCTGCTCAAAACATAGATTGTGGGTAGTCATTAGAGCCATCTTGGTGAGGCGGTTCTAACTAGTACCCACAATCTATGTTTTTGAGCAGAAATAAGAAAAATAATGTATACCCCTTTAAACCCTAGTTTTACTATATAAAGGTGGGGTTTAAAGACTCGTATTCTTGGCCTCTTGGCTGGAGTGGTCCATCGTGATTGCATACAATACACAGCCCTGATAGTGGTGGCTCACATCAAAGGCTGGTCTTATTTCATTGATTATGAGGTGATTATCACTGTATGAAGTCGGTTTAGGTGGGGCAAGAAAGGGGGAAAATGACTATAATCTTCTAATAAAGTGTTCATTGTTTTACCTGAACTATATGAATATTTTATTTAATTATAAATTTTATTGATTATTTTTTATGAGAAATATCTAAGTTCAGTTATGCATTATTGTTTTTGTTTTTTTTGTTTTTTTTTTTTACTTTTATGTATTTATGTATTCTTATTGGATTATAAAGTGAATAAATGAATTGTTACTTTTCAGAGTTGTCAAAAAAGAAAAAAAAGAAAATAAAGACAGTTTTTTTTTATCTATTTCTTTATTTCCTTATATATATGTATTAGGTAAAAGATGAACACTTCAAAAGATCAAAATTTTTATGATGGATTAAATGTTTAATTCCTGATTTAAAAAATAAATAAATAAAAACACCTATCTAAATGATTTTAAATAAATAAAGTTACACTAGTTTATGATTTTTTTAATCTTCAAATTCTACACTTTATCAAAATTGTTTCAAATGATTAAATGAATAAAAACTTATTTTATACTTTCAGCCATTTATCTTCTGCTCATAACTGATTTAATCTCTGCCATCTGACCAAAGGGTCTTTTAGTGCTGCGCCCTCTCACAGATCTGGAAAAGTTTATTTCACTTAGTGGCTGTGGGTTGACATCCTTCTTATAGAATTTATTCCATACACAGGCTGCACTGGTTTTTGACAGTTTTGTGTATCCAAGCTTCATTCCAGCTTCAACTTTGAACAGCACACCTGCTATGTGACTGCAAGCCTCACCTAACCTGAAAAGATATGAAAAAACTTTGTTAATAAACATGTATCAAATTTGTTAATTCAGGATTTTTTCCTGTATGGTGTACATGTTTATGTTGTAGGTACTGGTGAGAATCGCCTTGGTGAGGCGATTCTCACAAGTACCCACAATGAAGAAATAAAAAAAATAATCCTTTTTAATCGGTGTTATTCGTTCTTATCTGGATCTCTGATCTTGAGAGGGAATGAATATTTTTCCTCCAACATGTCCAATGGGGAAAAAGTTAACTTGTCTCATATTGGTTTTAAAACCCTTTAAGATTATATCACTCATAACAAGAAAACATGCCTATTCATGCCCCCCTCCCCGGTCCTGCTTTTATACAGATAAACTGGGGGTTGCAGGGATATATACATTATTGTTCTTAATTCTGATCTTAAACATAGGTTGTGGGTACTCAACTGAACCTCCTCATGGGGCAGTTCTAGCGAGCACCCACAACCTATGTTTCAAGCAAAACTCAAGAAATTAAAATTTGTCATCGTAATGTTGGGAAGTAAAATTTGAGTTTGCAGGTACATACATGATTGTTCTTATTTCGGATCTAAAACATAGGTTGTGGGTACTTGACAGAAGCACATCATGCGGCAGTTCTATCGAGCACTCCCAACATTTGTTTCGAGCAAAAATCAAGACAGTATAATTTTTAAAAGTTTACTTTTTCAGCGTTATCAAATTTTTCAAAGTGCTTTCGTAATGAAAAAACCTGCCCTTTGGATGCAGAATTTGGCATCTCACATGGCAATGCACTGTTTGGGGGTTATGATCACAGGGTTAAAGGTCATAAAACAAAAGTGCACTGTCCTTAGAACAGGACATCAACTGGATAGATAGATAATGCATCGGCCATTTGTAACCACTGCCCCCCCCCCCCCCACCTACAGGGATAGGCGGGGGATAGCAGGGCTTATGCGTGGGTAGTTACCTTCTGTGTTCCCCTGCAGTGGTGGGTTAATGCGGGGTTTTTGATAGTATGCGAATATACCCCTAGTGGAATGAACTATTATACCTTCTCGGGGTTCCCGCAGTGCAGTGGCTGTGAAAAGTCATAGCCCCCCCCCCCCCCCCCTATCCCCATAGGTGTGTGTGTGGGGGGGGGGGGGGTCAGTGCTTACAAATGACTGGTGCATAAAATGTATGAGTGTCAAGCAAGCTATGTCTATATACCAGCAACTTACCCAGCTTTACAGGTACAATGGGCTGCTATTATGTATCCCGACAATTTATTCACACAAATCCAGACATCATGAGGTTCGTCATTTAGTCTTTGTGAAGGCTTCACCCTTGCTTTTAACAGGGTCACCGGGCTGTCCGGACTTATTCCCGATATAAACACTTCATGCACATGTCCTGATACAAAGTAGTCATAACCATCCAGTGACTTGTAGGCTTTAAGGGATTCTTTTGTATAAATTCCCGGCGTGTTTATGAAATAGTTAAACAAATCCGCATATTCGACTGGTGGCCATTTAGTCATGTCCAAAGACCACTCACTCTCCTTCATTGCGAAAGGATCCGGAACTTTAAAGCCGCCGCTAAACAATTCTAACTTCCTTTCATATCTTTCCCTTGCAACGGAATCAAGTCCCATCGCGTACTTTGAGGTACTAGCAACATTTTCTGCGCGTTTTTCATTTTCATTCTCCTTATCGGCCATATTGTTTTCTTGGAAGTACCGAAATATTTTGCCTACCAAGCCAATGCGCATGTACCGGAAGTGCCAAATAAAAACAATAACAATCAACTCTCGTATACCTTACCCCACCCTGTTTGAGAGCCATAGGTCACCACAGATGTATAATCTGTTATCTGCATATTTCACTAATAGGGTCATTAGGATGTTACGCAATGGAATATGTGTCTTTAAGGGGTCAAAATTATATAGGCATGTTTTTGTGATGTCTGTATACCAAGCTTGAGCATCTGATCAGGGTCCACTCATCCAGCATACATGAGCCTTTAGACAGATTAATGGGCAGCAAAATGGTAAAATTTTGGACAAGTATACATCACGAAAACACGCCTATATAATATTGACCCCCTTAAACCCCACTTTTATATAGTAAAACTGGGGTTTACAGAGGTATACATTATTTTTCTTATTTCTGCTCAAAAACATAGAATGTGGGTACTCGTTAGAACCGCCTCGCTGAGGAGGTTCTAATGAGTACCCACAATCTATGTTTTAAGAAGAAATATGAAAAATATCGGTGCTTTTTATCTGAAAATTTTCAGTTTTTGGAGGTGAAATTTTCTATATATTTGAATAGGCGTGTTTTCATAATGAGAAAAGACTTCAGGTTTGATTTGTTTGTGTTGAGGTTTTATGGCCCAGTCAACCCATTAGGGTCAAGCAGAGTCAGTTTACCTAACCACACTTTTTCCTGGGTAGGCTTTGTCCTCTAAGCGGTTAACTAGTACTTGTGCACATTCTTTCACAAGAAACTGGCAACTGCCCTTCTTGAATCAGTGGAAGGGATATAATGATCGTAGAAAATATTTCATGATCAATCTCCAAGAAAGAATGTTGCCGGATCAGGCGGGAATCAAACCCGCAACCTCCTATTCACCTGTCCAACATGCATCTAACCGAGCCAGCTTGGCCGGCAAAGACCCCATTTATTAAGTGAAGGGGATGGGGCATGCCCCCGCGGGATCTCAGGGAACCTTTTGAAACCCTCTTGCAAAACGTCATATCAATATCTAGCATATTCCCAATTTTCAGAACAATCCGTCCAGTGGTTACTGAGAATTTCTGCAGGCAAAATTGACCTGATATATGTCCCTACCAAACATTATCAAGTTATCTCAAACTGTATGGGAGTTATGGACAAGATTTCGGCATCAGGAGAGATAAGTATATAATGAAGAAAGTAAGAGTACTCTTGAACAGGAAGTGCCTACTGGTCCTTATCTATGCCTCTACCAAATATTATCAAAATATTTCAAACCACATACTCAAGAATATGGCTAAGAAATTTATTCAGAGGAGGTAACTAGAAAACAACCACAGCAGAGGTTGTCCTTGTTGCACATGACTCAACTACTGATCCTTATCTATGCTTCTACAAAATATTATCAAAATATTTCAAATCATTAAGAAGTCATTGAGTGCACAAGATTTTGATTTAGGAATTTATTCAGTGGAAAGTACAAGAAAAAGAACAAAGCAGGAGTTGTCCTTCTTTCATGTGATACTCCTACTTGACCTGATATATGTCCCACTAAAATATTATCAAATTATCTCAGACAATATGGGAGTTATAGTATGCACAAGATTTCAGATCTAGGGGATATAAGTACATAACAAAAAGTGACAGTTGTCTGTCTTGCATGCGAGTTGCCTACTGGTCCTGATTTATGCATCTATCAAATATTATCAAAATATTTCAAACCATTAAAAAGTTATAGAGTGCACAAAAATTTGGCTTAGAAATTTATTCAGGCGAGAACTAGAATGTGACATGCCTACTGGTCCTTATCTATGCCTGTACCAAAGATTATCAAAATATTTCAAACCAATAACAAGTTATGGAGTGCACAAAAATTTGGCTTAGAAATTTGTTCAGGGGAGATAACTAGAAAAAAGAACAAAGCAAGAGTTGTCCTTCTTGCATGCAACACTCCTACTTGACCTGCTATATGTCCCTATCAAATATTATCAAATTATCCAAAACAGTATGGGAGTTATAGCCTGCCTAAAATTTTGGTTTTATGAAAGACATCTATATAATGAAGAAAGTGAGGCTTGTTTCTTTTGCGCGCGACACCCCTTCTGGACCTTATCTATGCCTCTACCAAATATCAGAAGATTTCAAACCATTAAGAAGTTACAGAGTGCACAAGAATTTAGCTTAGAAATTAGTTCAGGGGAGACAAATAGAAAAAGAACAGAGCAAGCGTCGTCTTTCTTGCATGTGACATTCCTACTTGACCTGATATATGTCCTTACCATATATTATCCATTTACCTCAAACAGTATGGGAGTTATGGCCTGCAAAAGATTTCTGCTTCAGGGGAGATAATTACATAAAGTGAGAGTTGTCTCTCTTACACGCAAGACACCTACTGATCCTCCTCTTCATCCTTAACAAATATTATCAAATTATCTCAAAACAGTATGGGAGTTATGGCCTGCACATGGCTTCTGTTTCAGGGGAGATAACTACATAATAAAGTGACAGTTGTCTCTCTTGCATGCAGCACACCTACTGGTCCTCCTCTTCATTCCTACTAAATATTGTCAAAATCTGTCTATGGGTATCAAAGTTATGCAGCGCACAAGAATGCAGCTTACATTTCTACTTCAGGGGGATAACTACATAACAAAGAAAGGAAGAGTTGTCTCTCTTGTAGGCAACACAAATACTAGTCCTCCTCTTTAGCCTTGCCAAATATCAAGCTATCTCAAACAGTATGGGAGTTATGGCCTGCACGTGGTTTCAGCTTTAGGGGAGATAACTACATAACAAAGAAGTTGAGAGTTGTCTCTTTTGCATGCAACATGCCTACTGGTCCTCCTCTTCATTCCTACCAAATATTATCAAAACATGTCTAAGGGTACCAAAGTTATGGAGTCACAAGGATTTGTCTATGGATTTCTGCTTCAGGGGAGATAACTACATAATGAAGAAGGTGAGAGTTGTCTCTCTTGCATGCAACATGCCTACTGGTCCTCCTCTTCATCCTCACCAAATATTATCAAATTATCTCAAACAGTATGGGAGTTATGGCCTGCATAAGATTTTGGCTTCAGGGTAGATAACTACATCACGAAGATACTGAGAGTTGTCTCTCTTGCATATGACACACATACTGGTCCTCCTCTACATTCCTACCATATATTATCAAAATATGTCTAAAGGAATCAAAATTATGGAGTGCTCAAGGATGCATCTACACACGGACGCAATGCTGATCACTATACCCCTCGAACCTATAGGTCATGGGATAAAAAGGGAAATAACTCTAAAGGAATTAACCCCTATGCCTTTATTTTTTGTCTAATAGCAACACCTCATCAGTATCAAGGCTTATGCAAAATATGAAAAGAATCCTGAAATTATTTAGCAAGATAAGAAACAGAAACCAAAATACCTTTTTCAAGAACTACAAAGGGAAATAACTATAAAGGAATTAATCCCAAGGCTTTTACTTTTGTCTAACAGCAACATCTCAATAATATCAATGTCTGTGCAAAATATGAAAGATTACTAAAATTATATAGCAAGATAAGAAGCAGAAAACAATAAAATAGAAAAGAATAATAAACCGAAAATCGCTTTTCAAGAATAACAAAGGGAAATACCCCAAATATCTTCAACATTTTTGCAAAATATGAAAAGATTCCTTAAATTATTTAGCAAGATATGAAGCAGAAACTAAAACATAAGGGACATACGGATGGACAAAGTGAAAACAGTATACCATCCCCCTCCCCCCAACCCCCAACACACACACACACACACACACACACACACACACACACACACACACACACACACACACACATAAGAACAATATAAAAATATTGACACTTTGTCATCTGCTGAATTATGCCAGAGTGGTAAAGGCTAACAGCTGTGAAAGAGGAACTTCAAAGTGCTGAAAAATTTTATAACTTTAATATTTTCAAATGAGGTATGTTTTGGCTTCAACAGACAAAGCTGCAAAAAAAAAATTTCTTTGTCGTTTGATGGCTCCATTATATTTATATGAAAAAACATGAACTTGGCAGCACTGAAACATACAGTCATAGATCATCTGATGAGGTGTCAATCTGGTTTTGCTAGCTCCGCTTGTATGTAAAAGCAGTAATTTGGTAGCACTAAAATGTACATTAAGAGATCATCTGATGAGGCATCAATTTGGTTCTGACCACCCAAGCAGTTTCCATAGGGTACAGATGGCAACATAATTGAATATCAGCTTCTTTGTCCTGTGGATTGCAGTGCAGCGTACATGTATTTTTACCCTTGCTATGGCATAGCACCAGATAAGAGGGGTATCCACATATTATTTTTCTTATTTCTCCATGAAAACATATGTTGTGGGTACTCTTAGAAGCGCCTCAACAAGGTGCTTATAGTGAATACCCACAACATAATGCTTTCTCCTTAAAAACATGTTGTGGGTACTCATTAGAAGTGCCTCAATGAGGCACTTCTAATGAGTACCCATAACATGTTTTCACAGAAAAATAAGAAAAATGTAAATACTTTTTGGCTGAAAAAAGTGCCTTATCTCGAGCTATGCTATGGAAAACCAAAATATCAGTCAAGAAACCAAACAAGTATATGGCCAATGATTTGTTGAATACTTTAATCAATTACTGTTGGAGAATATCCTGGAAGTATTGTGGGTATTTGACATCAGGAATCAAACAAGCCGACATCCAAAACTTTCCAACAAACATTTTACATAAATTCCTTTCAACTGCCCATTCCAAAACCATCAGAATTAGACATCAGGGCCCAGTTGTTCAAAGCGTCCTTAGCTTAACGAGCCCATTAAGGGTCATTTTGTTAACTGTTTTAGCAGATTCATTATACAATATTCTGATATTTTTTGCTGCAAAAATGTGAGTACTGCAAAAGCTACTCAGATTTTTTCAGCAAAAAAATTCAGCATATTTGCGTATCACTCCATGTAAATTCTAACAAATCGTTAACTAATGACATCATTAGCTTTGAACAACTGGGCCCAGGATAACTCCTTATCTAGAGCTAAGGCCATGGTACAGCAATACAAAGTAAAAAAGACAGATAAAATTTCATAAATGTTTAATTACCATCATACTTGTATATTTTTATAGCTTGAGTAAGCCTTCAAATTTATTGATTTCAATAATATTCCAAGTTCTGCTTTAGGGCCGACTTCATATGTGTTAGGAAATTCCATCCCTTGCTTCCGACTGTAGATTTTGTGTATCATCTGCTCCCAATGTACAGGTCTGTGAATCTGCTTCTGCAGTGCCCAATAAATTTTTTCAGGGTCTGAGTATCTGAAAATACAAGAGCTGTCACATAAGATGTCACATGACAATGTAGCTCGTCTGAATGGCAGCTTGACTGCCAATTGTGCAAACTCATAACATAAACTTGTCCTAAAACTTTAATGTCTCAGTACCTGGTGACGTGTCATATGAGGTGTTTCTAATGAGTATGCACAAGATATGTTATGGAGTATTAACCCTTGTCCTGCTGAATAAATTAAGATGCCACGCCCACTTCTAATTTTCAGCCAATCAGATTACTAGATCTAGATTTTTGCTATAAATTCACATACTTAATGGCAAACAGTGCAGATCTAGATCAGTTGGCTTCTGAAGAAGCCAACTGATCTGGATCTACACTGTTTGCAAAGGCAGTGTATATCCGGGTTCAGCAGGACAAGGGTTAATTAAGAAAACTATATACATGATAACCCCTTCATCTAGAGTTATGACATCCCCTCCATCTCCACCCCCACCCCCTATCATAGAAAACAGACCCTTGAGGCGTATGCAAATATTAAGGATCCAGATTAATCAGTCAAGATGTATAATCTAACAGGAGGGCCAAGATGGCCCTGTATCGCTCACCTGATTACCAGACAAGTTTTGAGTCAATTGGCCTTTCAATTCAAGAGAAGAAGTTCAATAAAGATTTTCAAGATGGCTGTCATCTTGGATTTCGAATTTGAATGATTTTAGCTACTTTTGATCTACAAGTCACCTCGATACTTCCAATGACGTTTTGAGTCAATTGACATTTTTGTTCTGGAGAAAAAGTTCAAAATAGATTTTCAACATGGCTGCTAGGGTGACAATCTTGGATTTCCAATCAGAATGATTTTAGCTATTTTCGAAGTCGCCCCGATATTTCCTATCAAGTTTCTTGTCAAATGGCCTTTCCATTCAGGAGAAGTTCAAAATAGATTTTCAAGATGGCAACTGTGGCGGCCAGGCTAGATTTCCAGTCAGATCAGTTTTAACTGTTTTTGATCTACTAGTCACCCCAATGCTTCCTACTTAGTTTCAAGTCAATTGGCCTTTTGTTTCAAGAGAAGAAACGCAAAATAGATTTCCAAAATAGCAGCCATCTTGGAGTTTTGATCAGAACGACTTCAGCTATTTTTTATCTACAAGTCACCCTGTTGCTTTCTACCAAGTTTCGAGTCAGTTGGCCTTTCGGTTAAGGAGAAGAAGCGAAAAAAAATTTTCAAGATGGCGGCCATCTTAGATTTCTGATTGGAACAATTTTAGCTATTTTTGATCTACCAGTCACTCCAATGCTTCCTACCAAATTTCCAGTCAATAGGCCTTTCAGTTCAGAAAAAGAAGCGAAAAATAGATTTTCAAGATGGCAGCCATGGTGGCCAGCTTGAATTTCTGATTGGACTAATTTCAGCTATTTTTGATCTACAAGTCACCCTGATGCTTCCTACCAAGTTTCAAGTCAACTGGCCTTTCGGTTCAGGAGAAGAAGCAAAAAATAAATTTTCATGATAGCGGCCATCTTAGATTTCTGATCGGAACAATTTTAGCTGTATTTGATCTGCCAGTCACTCCAATCCTTCCTACCCAGTTTCCAGTCAATTGGCCTTTCGGTTCAGAAATAGAAACGAAAAGTAGATTTTCAAGATGGCAGCCATGGCGGACATCTTGGATTTCTGATCTGGCCAATTTTTAGCTATTTTTGATCTATAAGTCACCCCAATGCTTCCTAACAAGATTCAAGTCAATTAGCCTTTCCGTTCAGGAGAAGAAACGAAAACTCGATTTTCAATATGGCAGCCATGGTGGCCATCTCGGATTTCTGGTCGGAACAATATTTTACCTATTTTTGATCTACATGTGATCCCGACGCTTCCTACAAAGTCAATTAGCCTTCTGATTCAGGAGAAGAAGTGAAAAATAGATTTTCAAGATGGTCGCCATGATTTTAGCTATTTTTTATCTATAAGTCACTCCAATGATTCCTACCAAGTTTCAAGTTATTTGGCCTTTCGGTTCAGGAGTAGAAACGAAAAATAGGTTTTCAAGATGGTGACCATATCGGCCATCTAGGATTTCTGATCAGAACGATTTTAGCTATTTTGATCTACAGTTCACTTCAATGCTTCCTACCAAGTATCGAGTCATTTTGCTCAGGGGTGTAGGAAAAGTAGGCTTTTAAAGCAACTGTAGATGCCGCTGATTGCATGACGGAGGACGGACATTGACTGACCGCAATAGCTCACCTTGAGCACTTCATGCTCAAGTCAGCTAATAAAGTAGGGTTTGGTACCACCAAAAATAAAGCACCATGGTATACCATGGTATTTACAAAGTACTGTGGTACTACAATGGTATACCGTAACAGTATTTAATTTTGCAGAGGTCATTGCAAAATTGCCACCAGTAGTGGCCATTTGGTTGATATGCCAACATCTGATGGTCTGTAAGTTTCAACCACCTCAATAATCTGTGTATAGTTTTATTTTCAATGAAATATTGATTTACATTGTATACTGTAATGGAAATTTATATTTAAAAATCAGCAGTGGAGAGTGGAGACTGGAGATACATGAGGACCATGTCAGCAGTTTCTAGCACTTAAAAGGGGCCATGTTCCTCAAAAATAGACATTTTACATCGAAGAAAGGTTTAATAAATTGATATATGGTATTAATATGATCATAAAATGTGACATCTGACAGCATGTAAAATTTCAGTTAGCCTCTCGTTTTAAAACTGAATAAAAAATGAAAGGATTTTTATTGTATCTCTGATTAATGTTGGCAACGGTAAATGATAAAAAATCATTTCATTTTTGATCCAGTTCAAGAACGAGAGACTAACTGAAATTTTACAGGCTGTCAGGTGCCACATTTTATGATTGTATTAGATGAAGCCAAATGCTGGCATATAAAATATCCTGTAGTTACAGTGTTCTTGCAACGACCGGGTATTATCACATACGTCCGAAATTATATTATTTCGGGTGTATTTTGACTAAAACACAAGATTAGCGTTTGGGACAACTGAACCATATAATTAATTTTGAATATTTGCAAACACATTTTAAAACTATACAAGAATTCCGCGGAAGGCGTCATCGCACCTGCTGGGGCAAAAGTCACAGGAGCCACAATCAGAACGTGGTTATTAAATAAGTTTATTTCATTCTTAGCAGTGCTTACTTGGAAAACTGGGTTGAAAAAAATGTAGACAAAGTGCCTAGTGGGGCACATATATTCCAGGCCAGTCCCATTCCCTCTAATGGCTATATCTTCAGCACTGACTTTTCGTATCATACAGCCCAATGATAATAGAACGTTGACGTAAAATGTGTAAAAGTCACTGGAGCATGAAATATAGGTCAAGGTCATGGGTCAAGGTACCTGCTAATTCAGTACATCAAGGAGAAGCACAATGCAGGGTATGGTGGTTGTAGGCCTTATAGTTGAGGAGTTATCAAACATTAACGTAAAATGTGTCAAATATAGGTCAAGGTCACCGGGTCAAGGTACCTGCCAAGCCAGTGCAATGAGGTGAAGCACTATGCAAGGTTTAGTGGTTGTAGGTCTTATATTTGAGGAGATACCGAACATCAACATAAAATGTGTCAGTCACTGGAGTGCACAATATAGGTCAAGGTCACCAGGTCAAGGTACCTGCCGAGTCAGTACATCGAGAAGAAGTGCTATATAAGGTTTGGTGGTTGAAGGCCTTACAGTTGAGGACATATGGAAGGCTGACGTAAAAGGTGTAAAAGTTAATGGAGCGCGAAATATAGGTCAAGGTCACCCAGTGAAGGTACCTGCGGAGTCCGTACATTGAGGAGATGCACTATGCAAGGTTTGATGGTTGTAGGCCTTACAGTTGAGGAGATATTGAACGTTGACATAAAATGTGTAAAAGGCACTGGAGCGCAAAATATAGGTCAAGGTCACCGGGTCAAGATACCTGCCGAGTCAGTACATCTAGGAGAAGCACTATGCAAGGTTTCGTGGCTAGAGGTCTTACACATGAGGAGATCTGGAACATTGACGTAAATTATGTCAAAGTCACTGCAGCCAAAATATAGGTCAAGGTCACCAGGTCAAGGTATCTGCCAAGTCAGTACATTGAGAAGAAGCACTTTGCAAGGTTTGATGGTTGTAGGCCTTGTAGTCGAGGAGATACCGAACGTCGACGCAAAATATATCAAAGTCACTGGAGCGCAAAATATAGGTCAAGGTCACCGGGTCAAAGTATATGCCAAGTCAGTACATCTAGGAGAAGCACTATGCAAGGTTTGGTATTTGTACGCCTTATAGTTGAGAAGATCTGGAATGTCAACGTAAATTGTGTCAAAGTCAATGGAGCGCAAAATATAGGTCAAGGTCACTGGGTCAACATACCTGCCAAGTCAGGAGGTCAGGGAGATGTGTCATGCAAGGTATGATGGTTGTTGTAGAATTGTAGTTGATTAGAATACTAACTTCGACGTAAATGTCGAACTTTGACATAACAGAACTGTTAACAGACAGACGGACGGATGAACGGACAGACGAATGGAAAAGCGGGCACCTATGTCGCAAAGTTGGGAGGTCAGGGAGATGTTTCATAAAAGGTTTGATGGTTGTTTAGTTTTGTAGTTGATTAGAATACGAACTTTGACATAAATGTCGAACTTCGACATAACAGAACTGTTAACAGACGGACAGACGGACGGACGAACAGACAGACGAATGGAAAAGTGGGCACCTATGTCGCAAAGTCAGGAGGTCAGCGAGATGTTTCATGCAAGGTTTGATGGTTGTTTAGTCTTGTAGTTGATTAAAATACTAACTTTGACATAAATGTCGAACTTCGACATAAATGTTGACAGACAGACGGACGGACGAATGGACAGACATACGGAAAAGCAGACGCCTGTGTTGCAAAGTCAGGAGGTCAGGGAGATGTTTCATGCAAGGTTTGATGGTTGTTTAGTCTTGTAGTTGATTAGAATACTAACTTTGACATAAATGTCGAACGTCGACATAAATGTTGACAGACGGACGGACGGACTGACGGACGGACGGACGGAAAATCGGACGCCTATATCGCACCCTGCTAGAAGCAGGTGCGATAAAAATGACTAGAATGACATGCAATTAAAACACCAAATGATTGTTCAGCAAATATTCCAAAATAATCCTCCCGCTGGAAGCAAGTCACTTGAAGCACAAAATATTGTAGAAAAGTCAGTAAACCCCGTCTTTCTGATACTGTTGAGTAATTAATCTCTGTAACTGTCACATGAAGTACTTAGAAACATACAATAATCTCCTGTTTTATGTGTGTGTATTTTAACACTGCTTCACAGCTGGCGATAATCTCATGTTGCCACAAATTACTAGCAGTCAGTTTATTTTAAGCATACAGCTGGCGAAGACATATATCACAGGATTATATGGTTCATCTATGCTACGTTACTAATACTACTGTCTATATATAAAGGTGAGATGGGTGGGTAAGAAAATTCATTTTCTGAAACTCATATCATGTTAGCATGTTCAAATCACTTTGAAAACTGATTGTACGATATCTGAACAGCATTTAAAATGATAGGACGAATGTGCATTAAGATTTGAATCTCATTGGTCGAAAGCGAGATGTTGGATTTCATACCAACAGAAGCTCTACGTGAAAAATCAATTAACCCAACTAGAATAGTGCATTCTGGTATAGGTGAATATAACGCCCTCTACCGGAGACACGGAAGTAACGAATACATTGAAAAAAGTGGGTGGGGTTATGTTTTTTTCCTCGCAGAAACCAATGAGACAATCGGCCCATTACAACAAAATTACCAGATAATTTCTTTATTAATACTGTATATCAATTTATATCAAACCTTTCTTGGATAATAAAATGTCTATTTTTAAGGAATATGGAGCCTTTAATGCTTTAGTAACATCTTCCTGCTTGTTATCAATTTTAAAACTGCAAACTTATTAACATTATATCCTTTCATAAAGTATCAACATTATTGTTAAATATACATGTATTTACAACAAGTAATGTTTGTTTGTGTTGAGGTTTTACGGCCCAGTCAACTCAATGGGGTCATGTCAAGCATGGTGAGTTTACCTAACCACACCTTTACTGGGTAGGCTTAGTCCTCTAAGCGGTTAACCAGTATTGTGCACATTCTTTCGCCAGAAACTGACAACTGCCCTTCTTGAATCAGCGGAACAACAAGTAATGTTGCATGTATAATTATTTAATCTCATCCATTCATGACTGCCTAGGACATTAAGGCTTCCTGTTTGCAAATGAAATTCAATTGTTTATAACTGAAGCACACCATTTAAAGCTGTTTCAACTTCAACTGTTTCAATATTTTGGAGATTTACGGTTTTCTACAATAGACTGTTGCTAAAAATAGAATCACTAGAATACCGCGGTACAAGCAAATGTACCAAGGTAAGTACCACACCAAAGAAATACCGCAGTATTCCGGTGTACCAGTATTTTTGCATACCGCTAGAATAAAGTGTTCAAAATTTAGGATGTTTACCATACCCACAACGTATGTTTTAATGGGGAAATAAGTAAAATATTTTCCCGATACCCTCTCTTATCTAGGGCTATGAGCTGCGGAGCAAACAACTCATGCAAGCATATCAAGGTCCTTAATGGTTAACCATACTAAATATTTGTGTGTTAAACACTATGCCCTCCAACTACAGTAAATGTCCTAAAATTTCAAACACTTTATTCCATACTTTCTATGCCTAAATTTAGCTTTTCATGCAGTTGTTTCTTTAAATACTTATGGAATGACAAACAGTGTAGACCCTGATCAGACTGCTCTTTCTCTAAAGGAGCAGTCTGATCTGGGTCTGCACTGTTTGATTATGCCATTTGTCAGACACTTTGATGTACGAAATTTTAGGACATTTACCATATATATGTTTGTACCTATAAAATGGGTATAGAAAAGGGACATAATTTTATCATTTTTTTTTTTAAAGTCAATCAAATGATCTCCTCAGCCTAAATAAGTCTGCCAAATATCAAAACCCTTGCTAAAAAAACTTTGAGATATCTTGTATACAAGGTTTTGTTGCTGTTGTTTTCTATTTCATTCTACCTCCACAACTATATGTATAAGGCAGGAGAAGAAAAAAATCTAGACCAGCATAAGGCACATTGAATCAAATTTCTATACCCTAGCACACACCTTCATCAGAGCAACCAAAAAGTCACAGTGATGAATGAATGAACACAGTAAAAGTAATACGACCCCTCACCATTTTTGAAGTTTGGGCAAAATAAAATGTAAAACATCAAAATATTGAGGCTATGAAGACTGAGGACCCTCATCAGAACCTGCAAGTGGGTAACATTTTATGCTTTTTTGTGGGAGGTGTATTTTGTTTTTTGTGTGTGTGAGTCAGGGCTGTGGAACACCATGCCAGATTTGTCCAACTTGTCCTATTTCCCTAAGGACAAGTAAAAAATTTCTATTTACTTGTCCTGTTATCTAACTCCAGCTATTAAGACTATCAAGATTATGAGATTTATTTTTCTTATATCTCAAAGAAAACATTTGTTGTAAGTACTCATTAGAAGTACCTCACTGACATTGTTTTCTTCGAGAATAAGAAAACATCAATTTTCAGGCATGTAGATCTTAGTAAGACAAGTAGCATTTGATAATTTACTTTTCAGTAGACAGGTAATCAAATGTGACAATTCTACAACCTTGGCAGTCAGGGTGGATTGCTTACTGTTACATGCTTTTTCCTCTACAGGGACTCAAATAGAGTTAGCTGCTTACCTGCTTCCAGTGGTGTTTGAGTATACCCGTACAGAAGGTGGTTTATTGATAGAGATAGTTTTCAATACACGTTGCACTTTCTTCAAAGTATCTTGTTCTTTCATAAGAACTGTATGAAATGCTCCTGAAACAGGCAGCCGCTTAGTTCGCCTTATACCAAACTCTTTGCCATACTGTTCTATGAACTGCAAAGCCTGTAACAGAAACTGAGGTGAGTTAGCGGGATTCCAGTTAAGATATTTCTGTTTTGGAAAAAATGACCCATAATCCTTTCAGCCCTGCAAATCATAACTGCTACCTTCGAAAACAGTGTAGATCCAGATGAGATGGCTCGTAATGAACTGTCTCATCTGGATCTACAGTGAACCCTCATTACAATGACAGCATTTGTTCCTAAAGATATTGCCATTAAAATGAATTTGCTGTTGTAAAGAATTCTTAATGGACAAAATGATATGCAACAATGGCCATTTTTATTCTTATTTCTTCGTAGAACGTAAGTTTTGGATATTTGTTAGAATTGCCTCAGTGAGGCAATTCTAACAAATATCTAAAACATACGTTGCTTGAAGTATTGAATAATAATGTTCCTGCACACTTTCTGATTAACTGTCACACCTTTTGAGATATGGATCTGTGATTGTCAAATTGTCGGTATAACGTATTTTGTTGTTGTATCAAGTGTCGATATAATGAGGGTTGACTGTATACTGTTTGCCATTCTACTCTTTAAGTCTTGACTCATGCCGCAACTTGAAACAATAGAAGACTAGCTCCAGATAAGGTTTTTTTAAACCTTTGTCATGCTGAATAAATTAAGATGCCACACCCACTTCTAGTTTCAGCCAATCAGATTACATGATCCATATTGTTGATACAAATTCATATACTGAATGGTAAACAGTGCAAATCCATATCAGTTGATTTCTGAAGAAGCCAACTGATCTGGATCAACACTGTCAGCAAAGACAGGACATATCCAGGTTCAGCAGGACAAGGGTTAAGCAAAAAGGTATTGATTTTTTTATTTCCCCACAAAAAGAAAGTTGTGTATACTCATTAGAAGTGCCTCAGAAAGTACCTATAACATATGAGCCAGCGCACGACAAAACCTACAATAGAACTTGTGTGACCAGCGAAGACTCAGATCAGCATTCGCACAGTCTGATCAGAGTCTTTGCTGATCGCATGTCCCTCCTACAGCCTCCAGGCTATCCAAAGAGGGATTAATGAGAACCTTTGTCATGCCATACAGGGTGGATGTACAGGCTGGTCTGAGTCTTTGCTGGTCATGCAGGTCTTATTGTTGGTTTTGTCGTGCACAGGTTCATATGTTTTCCTTAAGAGGAAAGAAAAATATTTATCTGGATATTCCTCTTACCTGGAGCTTACCAAATTCAAAAGATGGAAGAGCTCACTCCATATCTCAGGGATGAAAGGACTGAGCAGTAGACATTTTCCTCAGGGTTCATCCATTTAGGACTGACACAAATTCCCTGACACAAATTCAAATTTCCCTGACAGTACTGGAGCCGAAAATTTTATGAATTTAGTAAAAAAGATACATTGGGACAAAACATTCCAGCTTCATCAGGTTAAAATGTAAAATTACCTGACATTTTTGCAAAATTTCATTTTTCCCTGACATCTCACAGAATTCCCTGACAATTCCCTGACCTTGAAAAAAATTAAATTTCCCTGACATTTCCCTGACGTGTATGAAACCCTTGTCATGCTGAATTAATTTAGATTTCATGCCCATTTCTAATTGTCAGCCAATCAGATTACTTAATCCAGATTGTTGATATAAATTCATATACTTCATGATAAACAGTGCAGATCCAGATCAATTGGTTTCTTCAGAAGCCAACTGATCTGGATCTACACTGTTTGCAAAGGCAGGGCATATCCAGGTTCAGCATGACTAGGGTTAATTAGACTTGCCCTAAATTTTCAGCAAGTCTATTTTATTACCTGAAGACGTGTCTTGAAACTGCTAGAAGACAGGACTCTGATTATGGGTCTATACTAAGGCTGGCACAATTAATCGGATAATCTATTAATTGATTGATAATTTCCACAAAAGTGATTATCGTTACAGATTTGCTATGAATCGATCATTTAATTTCTGTGACTTTTACTTCACCATATTTACCCTTAGTATTCAGACATCTCAACTCCTTACCTTACTTAATCTAAAATTTGAAAAAGTACAACTTACTACCCAATGTTGTGTCCAAAACTAGCTGGATGAGTGGCAAACAGTGTAGACCCTGATGAGATGCCGTGTTTTGCAGCATCTCATCTGGGTCTACACTGTTTGCTCAGGCATGTCAGATCAAATACATACAGTAAAGTACAACATATGGTAAGAGTCATGCTGATTTTGTTTGTGTTGAGGTTTTACAGCCCCGTCAACCCAATGGGGTCATGTCGAGCGCGGTCAGTTTTCCTAACCACACGTTTACTGGGCAGGCTTAGTCCTCTAAAGGGTTAACCAGTATTGTGCACATTCTTTCGCCAGAAACTGACTACTGCCCTTCTTGAATCAGCAGAAGGGAGAGAATGACCGTAGAAAATATTTCATGATCAATCTCCACGAAAGAATGTTGCTGACCTCAGCTGGGGTTGAACCCGCGACCTCCTGGTCTCCAGTCGGACGGCGCATCCAACTGAGCCACAGAGGCCGGCCAAAGAGTCATGCTGAGACAGACAGGTAAAATTGTCCTTTACCTACCCAGCATTTTAGTCTTGGGTAGGTAGGCAGGTTAATTATTACATGTATATTATATTGTGCTTTCTTTCTACAACAACATTATGTTTCAGATTAAGTTCTTGCACTTTGCCTACATTACTTTCTTTTTTTCCACTGAATAGTTTAAATGACTTTAATATTCCCTACCATAAATGCATGGACAATGTGATGCACATGTACTCTAGAAACATGCTGAATGTTTTTATTCATGTTTCATGTATTAACAAAATAATGCCTGTTTTTAGAGTTGTTTGCCAAATGGAAAACTTCAAAACCCAATGAACTAGTAAAAGTATTCTCAGAGAAAACAGAAGTCTCCCACTGCAAATTTTCAGTTTTTCTACTGCTGTGACCTTCAAAATTAGGTCTAGGTCACCAAAATCTTATCAGTTCTTTGTTATATCCAAAACTCCCGATTACATATCCATGAAAATTTGGTAAGAATGCTTACTTTGAGCCACCATCTTGGCTTTCCAATCAGAACAATTTTAGCTATTTTTATTATCTACGTCGTCTTGATGCTTCCTACCAAGTTTCAAGTCAATTTGCCCTTTGGTTCAGGAGAAGTGAAAAACAGACTTTCAAGATGCTGGCCATCACTCCATCTTGGATTTAGATCGGAATGATTTTGGCTAATTTTGATCTACAAGTCACTCTGATGCTTCCTACCAAGTTTCAAATCCATTTGCCTCTGGGTTCATCAGAAGAAGCGAAAAACAGATTTTCAAGACAGCAACCATAGCAACCATCTTAGATTTCCGAACGGAATCATTTTAGCTATTTTTGATCTACAAGTCACTCTTATGCTTCTTACCAAGTTTTAAGTCAACTGGCCTTTTGGTTCAGGAGATGAAGCGAAAAATAGATTAACAAGATGGCTGCCAGCCATCTTTGATTTCTGATCGAGCCGACTGAAGCTTTTTTTGATCTACAAGTCACCCAGATGCTTCCTACTAAGTTTCAAGTTGGCCCAGGTTGTAGGAAGATAAGGCTTTTAAAGCAAATTGTTGATGCTGCACTATGGACGTGCAAGACACATGACACACAATGGACATTGCCCAAACACAATAGCTCAACTTGAACACTTCATGCTCAGGTGAACTTATAAGTCAAACCCGATGTTTATACAAACTTTCAAAATCCTAGGTCTTATAGTTCCTGAGAAATCTTTGACACAAATTTCCCTGCTTACATTTGAGATGAAAAAAAAAAAAAAAAAAAAACAGAAAAAAAAAGCAAACAAACCATACACAATAGAGTTCAATACTCTGTAAGTGTATACAAAATTTGAAGACTAGCTCTCCTGAGAAATCTGAATAAAACTTTTACTGGATAGAAAGAAAATTGGACAAATAAAGGAAATGATAAGCATGAAAAATGCTGATTCTCTCTTACACAATACATCGAGTCATACCCAATGTTTGTATCATATTTCAAAATCCTAGGTGCAGTAGTTCCTGAGCTATCTTTGTCCCAAATTTCCATATGCATTACAATGGAGTGAAAGATGGGGAAGAAAAAAGAAGGAAAAATAAATTTCAGCATCACCATTTTCTTTTACATAATATACTTAAAGCCTCTGTAGGTAAATACAAAATTTCATAGGAGGTGAGAAATGTGTGATGGAAAAATTTATTTGAGAAAAAGAAAAATAGCAAAAAAAAGGGAAAGATAAGCATGAGGATGCTGATTCTCTCTTGCACAATGCAACAAGTCATACCCAATGTTGTTACCAAATTTCATAATCCTAGATGCAATAATTCCTGGAAAATCTTTGATAAAAACTTCCATATGCACTACATTGGAGTGAGAGATGGAAAAAATGAAAAAAAAAGAAAAAGAAAGCAAAATAAATTTCAGCATCATGGTTTTCTTTTACACTATATACTTCAAAAAAGGCAAGAGAAAAGTCCAGGGAGTGCCACAATCACAAACCGCAGCCCCCCCCCACCCCCCACCCCTCCGACCCCAAGAGGAAGAGGAAACCGACAAACCCAAACAAGCACAAACCGAACAAACGAACGAAAAGCACCAAGACCAGCTCTCTCTTCTCCAAGAGAGGCAATCGCAGCCCTTCCCAGACTCCAAGAGGAAGAGGAAACCGACAAATCCAAACAAGCACAAATCGAACAAACGCACGAAAAGCACCAAGACCAGCCCCCACCCCAACAAGCGAGGCAACCGCAACACCAAAAGGACTAAAAAACACAAGAACAAAATGACACATGGAAAGACATACAACAAATTGTCTCGTAGAATAAACCGCAAAGCAACAAAGAGTAAGACTAACACCGGGACCACCGCCCCAGAACAGTCAGTAGAGCAAACCACCAGGGGGTCCAAAGCACTTCTACAGCCAGCCAACTTCACCCTGGATCCCGATGCTACTCTTAATACAGAAATACATAAAAATTCGGTTCGCTCTGTACGTGTTCATAAAATATGAAGACTCATGCTCTCATTGGAGAAATGTGTATAGAAAAATTTTATTTGAGAGAAAGACAAAATGGCTAAATAAAGGGAATGATATGCATAAGGATGCTGATTCTCTCTTACACAATACAACAAGTCATACCAAATGGTTGTACCAAATTTCAAAATCTTAGGTGCAATAGCTCCTGAGAAATCTTTGACACAAATTTCTCTATACATTACATTGGAGTGCAAGATGGAAAAAAGGATAAAAGGAAAAAAGAAGGCAAAATAGATTTCAGCATCGTGGTTTTCTTTAACACAATATTTCAACCCTCTGTAGGTCTATACAAAATTCAAAGGCACTGGCTCTCACAGGAGCTGAGAAATCTGTGCCAAAAAATTCAATTGGAGAGAAAGAAAAAATGGACAAATAAGGCCTTTTTTTTTTTATTATTTTTAGGTTTACAGAAAAGCCTACAGTTTTAGCCCCTCCACTGCATTTCCAATTTTATTTTTATTCTATGTCCCTACTCTTCAAATTTGGGGCTGAAATACTGCATTTTTACAAGTATTCTTGTTCGAAAATTTGATCAACCCTAGGAAAAGACGAAAACTATATACCCCCTATACACTTTGTATGCCTGGGGTATAATAAAATTTCATTTTAGGACTAAACTGTTTGAAATAGAAGATGTTTACTGTAAAAATTGTACAGTCGAACCTCGTTATCTCGAACTCCCTTATTTTGAATTACCGCTTATCTCGAAGTGAAAATCTGGTCCCTGGTTTAATATGAAACTATGACAACAGGTAACAAAATAATGTGGAAAAGAGGAGAAATTGCTCCTCAGGAGCAATTTCTCCTCTTTTCCACATTATTTTTTATATATATTTCTAACTTCAGGAGTCAAATTACATATTTATTTGTTAAATGTGGTTGTTCAATTTATTGTTTTCCTCACTCTCTCAACTCTGATATGTCGATGTACGGATATCTCGAAGTGTTTCAGTGAGTCCCTTGGAATTCGAGATAACGAGAGTCGACTGTATTAGCAGTGTCAGCTGAAAAGGTATGCCTTTAGGACAAAGGTTAACAGTGAATGTCCAAATTAACCTGCATTGCCACAGTCTGATCAGCAGTTTTGTTCTACATTGTACACACAATTCTTGATACAGTCGACTTGTTATCTCGACTTTGCTTATCTCGAATAACCACTTATCTCAAAGTGAAAATCTGGTCCCTGTTTTACATCATGAAAACATGCCTATATAATTTTGACCCCCTTAAACCCCACTTTTATGTTGTAAAACTGGGGTTTACAGGGGTATATGTTATTTTTCTTATTTCTGCTCAAAACATAGATTGTGGGTACTCGTTAGAACTGCCTCGGTGAGGCAGTTCTAACGAGTACCCACAATCTATGTTTTGAGCAGAAACATGAAAAATATCAGAACTTTTTATCTGAAAATTTTCATTTTTTAGTAGTAAAATTTTCAATATATTTGAATAGGCGGGTTTTTGTAATGAACATGGAAATCTAACAACAGGTAACAAAATATTGTGGAAAAGAGGAGAAATTGCTCCTATGGTGCAAGTTCTCCTCTTTTCCATAATATTTTAAACATATCTATGTTCAAGAGTTAAATTACATATTCATTTTGTAAAATGTGGTTGTTTGATTTATTTTTTCCTCAATTCTATAAATCTGATATGTTGAATTACAGATATCTCAAAGTATTTCAGAGAGTCTCTTGGACTTTGAGGTAGTGAGAGTCAACTGTACTAACTGCATTGTTAGTTTTGAACAACTGTGCCCAGTTCTTTTCCGTTGAAATAAGTACCTTATCTGGAGCCATGGATATACTCTACTAACAACTCAAGGTAAGGGGGTATCTGGATAAATATTTTCTTATTCCTCCAGGGAAACAAACTACTGTGAGCACTTATTAGAAACTGCTTGGGTGCTTCTTTCAAGTACCCAGAATATATGTTTTTGTGCAGAAAATAAGAAAATAATGACATTTTTAGGTTGAAAAAAAAAGCCTTATGTAGACCTATGGTAAGAGAACAATATCCAGTTATTTTGTAAGTAATGTGAAAAGCAACATTGGCGAAGAATGTATGTGAGATGGCAGACATTGAAAACCATGTTTTTAATGCAAATTTGATCAAAATCAAATAAATAGTAATACATGTACTGTTAAAAGATTTTAAAACTGTCATTTCATACTTTACAAGAGCTCCGCATGTGGAGGCATTATACGCCCGCGGCAAGTTTTAAGATGTAGATCATAAACTGACTCCTGTATAATTCAGTGCTCCAGACGTAAACTGTAAGAGGAGTTAATTGGAAACAAAACAAAAATTTTAAAAAAATTAAAAGGGGCATAATTCTGTTGATATTTGGTGAACTGAAAACTCAGGGTTCAAGCTGGCCCAGAAATTTAAGAAGTGACTTCTCCCTCCTGGGAAAATAGGGAGAAGTTTGCTGCATCTAGGGAGAAGTGGTTTCAGACGGAGGACGGATGACAGAAGGATGGCTATACTATAAGCTCATATGAGACTTTGGCTGATTTGTTTTTCCTATACTTCAATATCTGACCAAAAAATAACAAAAAAATAAACAAGCAAAGAAAAAAAAAATGCTGCAAAAACATTTTTTTTTAAAGCTTTAACTTGTTTTATACTGATTTTATTTTTGTACTTCAAGGGAGGCAAGTCAGAAGAGTATTTAAAAAAAAATCCAAAAAAAATATGTTTATAAGTTTTGATATTAGTCAAGCTTCTTAATTCTATATCATTTAATAAACTTATTTATAAAGATTTAATAATAGCAACTTTTCCATGCAAATCTAATAAAAAGAAGAAAAAATAAATAAATAACTTGCCCATATGGCCTTAACTTAAGTTATCTGCAAAAAATATACCTATTATAAAATAAAATTTGCATACTATTATGCTGGAAAAAGTTTTTGGATATTTTCAAAGGGGCATAACTCTGCCAATATTTGGTGTACTGTAACCTCAAAATAACATCATTGTGTAATTATTTATGAAGTTTCAGCTTGATCGGATGTAAACTGTAGGAGGAGTTAGCTGGAAACAAAAAATTTACAGAAATTTTCAAAGGGGTATAACTCTGCTAGTATTTGGTGGACTGTAGCATCAAAATAATATGCTCTGCTCTACATCATGGTTTGTTTGTGTTGAGGTTTTATGGCCCAGTCAACCCAATTGGGTCATGTCGAGCGCGGTCAGTTTACTTAACCACACGTTTACTGGGCAGGCTTAGTCCTCTAAGCGGTTAACCAGTATTGTGCACATTCTTTCGCCAGAAACTGACAACTGCCCTTCTTGAATCAGCGGAAGGGCGAGAATGACCGTAGAAAATATTTCATGATCAATCTCCACGAAAGAATGTTGCCGACCTCGGCGGGGGTTGAACCCGCGACCTCCTGGTCTCCAGTCGGACGGCGCATCCAACTGAGCCACCGAGGCCGACCCCACATCATGGTCTAACTATAAATCAAGTTTCAGCTTGATTGGATGTAAACTGTACGAGGAGTTAGCCGGAAATGAAAAGTTTACAGAAATTTTCAAAGGGACATAACTCTGCTAATATTTGGTGGACTGTAACCCAGAAACAGCATGAGCTGCTCCCCATCATGCTCTAACTATATACCAAGTTTCAGCTTGATGGGATGTGAACTGCAGAAGGAATTAGCCAAAAACGAAAAAGTTTACAGATGAACGGACAAACAGTCATACGTATAGACATTTGTTGGGAACTACAGTGTTAATTTTACGGCTCAAAATACCCAACAAGATGCCTAAATATCCAACATCCGCCTCAAATTGTTAAGAAAGCATATTTGATAATAATTCTAGGATTCAAACAAGTACCCACAATGTATGCAGAAATGAGAATAATTATCCAAGAATTATCATAAAATATTCCTCTTTAATAACATGTCATATGCACAAACCTCCTCGTGTCCCGCAATAACCTTAACTTCAGTACAAAGGTAGTTGGCTACGGAGCACACTGGTTCCTCTATCTTCAGCTCTGTTTTACAGTACTCCCTTGCAATCTTCAATGCCTGCATTAGTTTTGTTTTGTGATCGCTGAAAACTGACATCATTCCACTTGATACCACCTCTGAAGCCTGTTGCATTGCCTCTGCCCGTACTTTCACAAATTTTAATCCTGCAAAAGAACAGTCATAGCTACAAATTGAGGGTTGAGCGCAAGACTGTAGTAACTCAAACATATTTTTGAAACCCTTGTTTAGGGGCAACTTTGACCCCTTTGTAAATAATGGAAATTTAGGTGCCATTGCTCATATGAGCAATGGCACCTAAATTTCCATTGTTTACAGAAAGAAATGTTGTAGTCTTCATAACGCCTCCATGGTGAGGAGATTAAGTATTGGAAAAAAAAACATCTGACTTGCTACAGTCTTGCGCTTAACCCTCGAAATAAGGTGCCTTTTTTTTGTTTCAACAGAAAAATATATTTCTCCGTGAAACCATATGTTGTAGTACTCATTTCTTAGAAGCCCCTTGCTTCTAATGAGTACCCACAATGTATGTTTTCATAGGATAAGAAAAATAATAGCAGACGGTGAACAACTCACATACCCCCCAGCCAAGCCATCAGATGTATGTGACAAAAATTTTACAGAAGAGAAAGAAAAAAGTGTAAATAAAGGGAATGATAAGCATGAGGATGCTGATTCTCTCTTACACAATACAAGTCATACTTATTGTACCAAATTTCAAAATCCTAGGTAGAGCAGTTCCTGAGAAATTTTTGACAGAAAAAATTTACACACAGACAAATACTATATAACCCCACTAAACTCTGTATGCCAGGGATATAAATATTACCGGTATGTGGATACCCCATTTTATCTGGAGCTGTGACAGTAATGAGGGTCTGGATGGGGGTACGAAAAATCGCTAATCATTAAAATTTTAGTAATTGTTAAAGATACTTTCACAAAAAATCAGTATATTTTGGATTTTCTTTTTTTTGTGTGTGTGTGGGGGGAGGGGGGTGCTTAATCATTAAATCATACAGCACAAAAATCAGTACTCAATAAAAAAACTAGAATGTGCAGTCCATGGTGTGCCATCGCAAATCCCCAGGCCCTTGCTAATGCTGCTTATAGCATGAGGATGGAGGGACTTGCTCTCCCACACCCGTACCATGAGGGGAAGTCATGTAGCAAGTTTGGTTAAATTCTGCCCAGTGGTTTAGAAGATAGCCTGACGGACAGATGGACGAACGCCGGACAGACAGAAAAATAATGTTGCTCTCATACACTGTAACCATGAGGGGAAGTGATGTAGCAAGTTGGTTGAATTCTGCCCAGTGGTTTAGGAGATAGCATGATAGACAGATGGACGGACGACGGAGGCATGGAAAAATAATGTTGTTCTCACACACTCTTACCACGAGGGAATGTGATGTACATGTAGCAAGTTTGGTTGAATTACGCCCAGTGGTTTAGGAGGAGATAGCATGACGGACAGATGGATGACAGATGCACAGACCGATATAAGCATGTTGCTCTCACAAACCTTACCAAGATGGTAAGCGATGTAGCAATTTTGGCTGAATTCCGCCCTGTGGTTTAGGAGGAGATAGTGTGACAGACAAATGGATGGACAACAGATGCACAGACAGACGCATAGAAAAATAATGTTGCTCTCGCACATCCTTGCCATGAGGGAAAGTGATGTAGCAAGTTTGGTAGAATTTGGCCCAGTGGTTTAAGAGAAGATAGCATGATGGACAGACAGATGGACGGATGGACAGCTTGATGGATGTATACTTGTGTCTGCATCAGTTTAAAGTACCCTTGTGTATCGAAAATTAGACACACAAGAGTACTTTGTATGTAATTTTCAACACACAAATTAGTTGGTTTGTGTGTCTACGGAATATTCTCACTGAAATACATGTATACTGAAGTGTCCATAATTTTAAAACACATAAGTATAAATTTGTCCCTGCAGATGGACGGGCGGGCGGGACGACAGAAAGGGGCGTTAACAATATTTACATCACTTTTTTAAAAAAGCGTGGGGATAAAGATAACAGCAAAAGTAAGGAAGGCAGAGGTGTCATTCTTATATGTTGTCTTGTCCTATTCTACAGTTCTACAAGGTACCATCAAAATATTCTGAAGGGTATTCCAGTTACAGAGCAGACGAGAAATCTTTTTCAAGCAAAACAAAGGGAGACAACTCCAAAAGTAAGAAAGCCAGAGTTGACATTCTTGTACGTGACATGTCATCTGGTCCTGTTCTACATTTCTACCAAGCATCATAAAAATATTATCATAAAAACATTTCTACCAAGCATCATAAAAATATTCCAAAGGGTCTTTGACTTAGAGAGCGGACACGAAATCAATGGATAATCACTGTCAGACATAACAAAGGGAGATAACGCAAAAAGTAAGAAAGGTAGAGTTTTCATTCTTGTCCACCACTGGTCGTCTGGTCCTGTTTTACATTTCTACCAAGTATCATAAAAAATATCAAAAATGGTCTTTGATTTACAGAGCGGACACAAAATCAATTATCACTGTCAAATATAACAAAGGGAGATAACGCCAAAAGTAAGAAAGGCAGTGTTGTCATTCTTGTATGTGACACGTTGTCTGGTCCTGTTCAACATTTCTGCCAAGTACCATCGAAATATTCCAAAGGGTATTCCAGTTACAGAGCGAACGAGAAATCTATTTCAAACAAAACTAAGAGAGATAACTCTAAAAGTAAGAAAGGCAGAGTTGTCATTCTTGTACGTGACACGCTGCCTGGTCCTGTTCTACATCTCTACCAAGTATCATAAAAATATTCCAAAGGGTCTTTGACATACAGAACTGACACGAAATCAATGGATTATCACTGTCAAATATAACAAAGGAAGATAACGCCAATAGTAAGGAAGGCAGTTGTCATTCTTGTATGTGACGCGTTGTCTGGTCCTGTTCTACATTTCTGCCAAGCACCATCGAAATATTCCAAAGGGTATTCGAGTTACAGAGCAAAATGAAATCATTTTCAAATAAAACAAAGGGTAATAACTCTAAAAGTAAAAGCCATAGTTGTCAATCTTGTATGTGACACGTCATCTCGTCCTGATCTACATTTCCACCAAGTATCATCAAATTATTCCAAAGGGTATTCAAGTTACAGAGGGGACAAGACGTTTTACGCCGACGCCAACGGGATCCGTCCCAGCAGTAATTAAACCCATTCTGACCATCAGTAATTAATATAACTGCCATATCTATGGATAAGAGTAGTGAGATAAATATTTTTATCCCCACGCTTTTTTGAAATGCCTCTATCTGTCTGTCAGTCCATCCGTTTGCATGTCACACTCTCCTCCTAAACTACTGGGTGGAATTCTACCAAACTTGCAACATCACTTCCCCTCATGGTAAGGGCATATGAGAGCAACATTATTTTTCTGTGTGTCCATCCATCTGTGCATCTGTTGTCCATCTAATTGTCTTTCACACTATCTCCTCCTACACCACTGGGCAGAATTCAACCGAATTTCCCCTCATGGTAAGAGTGTGAGAGAGCAATATTATTTTTCCGTCCGTCCATCCAGTGTCTGTCCATCCGGCTGTCAGGCTATCTTCTAAACCACTGAGTGGAATTTAACCAAACTGGCTACATGACCTCTCCTCATGGTAAGGGTGTGGGAGAGCAAGTCCGTCCATCCGTCCGCCCGTCATGCTATTAGCAACATTGGCATAGAGCATGGGGATTGGCAATGGCCTGCCATAGACGGTGCAGTCTAGTTCTTATCTCCCATGGAAACCTATGTTGTAGGTACTCATTAGAAGCTCCTCAATTAGGTGCTTCGTGCTTCTAATGAGTACCCACAACATATCGAGGGTTGAGCGCACGACTAAAGTAACTCAAACATATTTTTGAAACCCTTGTTTAGGGGCAACTTGGACCCCTTTGTAAACAATGCAAATTTAGGTGCCATTGCTCATACGAGCAATGGCACCTAAATTTTCATTGTATACGAGCAATGGCACCTAAATTTTCATTGTTTACAGAAAGAAATGTTGTAATCTTCATAACGCCTTCATGGTGAGGAGATTAGGTTTGGGGAAAAACAACCATCTGACTTACGCCAGTCTTGCACTCAACCCTCGATATGTTTTCTTGGAGAAATAAGAAAAATATCAATGCTGTTTTTATCTAAAAAGCACCTTATCTGAAGCTTTAACCTCACATACTATGTATTGACCCTATATACATGTATCTGGACTCATTATGGGTAAAACTCCTCACCAAACTTATCCTAATAAATGTGTAGATATGTAGATTTGAATATGTGTCGATTCATTTGGCTACATGTACACTACAACCTCTTTATAACACAGTTCGTTATAACATGGATTAGGATATAACACGGCTCAAAAATGGATCCCAAAAATGTATAGATTATATTGAAAAAATGACCATAAATGGTCATTTTTCAATATGATCTATACATTTTTGTTTGGATATAACACGGTTGTTTAACTAACACGGTTTACGTTATGGACCCCAACAACAGGGTTATAAAGGGGTTGTGGTGTACTTTGTAATGTGTCTCTGTCTCAAAAAATCTGACTGAATGGCAGACAGTGTAGATCATTATCAAACTGCTTTATGAATTTGCATAGGCCTGTCTGTTTGAATATTCATAGCAAATAAGGAAGTTCCACATATTATGACAATTATGGTGATTACAGCAAGTGACCAGGGGGTCATGTATAACCCCAGCTGGCACCACAGCCAAAACAAATGCAAAATTTCTAGGTCTTTGACACTAATTTTTGTCAGCAGCAGCAATAAACTATAGTGTTGGGAATCGGTCAGAATTTCATAGTCAGTCATTGGTCGTGTAAAAGGCCTGATCAATATCAATTGTTGACTTGTACATAGCTCTTAATAAGATGCTTTTTTCAATCCAAAAGAATTGATATTTTTCTTACTTCTCCATGAAACATAGCTACAGATAAGATGGGGTATCCACATAATATTTTTCTTATTTCTCAACGAAAACATATGTTGTGGTACTCATTAGAAGCGCCTTGATGAGGTGCTTCTAATGAGTACCCACAACGTATGTTTTCATCAAGAAATAAGAAAGATATCAGCATTTTTCGGACAAAAAAAGCGCCTTATCTGTTATTATGATGAAAACATATGTTGTGGGTACTCTTTAGAAGCGTCTTGGTGAGGCACTTCTAATGAGTACCCACAACATATGTTTTAGTGGAGAAATAAGAAAAAAAAAAAAAACAGATTCCCACTTTTATCTAAACTTCACTTGTACAAAAATATTTACATATTCATACTTTTTTATCCCTCTTCCAGGTACTTGTTCATAGCTCCAGATAAGGAGGGGGATCCATATTATTGACCAGCAAGCAAATCATGCCGGTCTCTTAATATAGCTTTGGATTTTTACATATGGGAGTGTGTTCGATTAGCTCACTAAGGACTTTTTATATTTGCCAGGATCGTCGGTTTGTGGCAATCCCGGCAAATATAAAAAAATCTTATTATAACTGTATTATAAACAGATTAATGTCTATTTTATTTTCATTTCTATCAAAACATTTCATAAAGCTCAATAAAAACAAATATTAACTCTTTCAGTGCCAAATTTCAGATGACATTTGTCGTCTGCTTTTCTTTTTTAACAAACTATCGCTTGAAAAGAAGTTTACACATAAAGTTGAAAGATGAATGTCAAACAACGTAGATCCAGATGAGACGGCTCATATGAGCCATCTCATCTGGATCTATGCTGTTTGCAAAAGCCTATTATTATCGCCTGTGGCAGTGAAAGTTAAAGAAGCATGTTGTTGTTCAATTGTACCTATTACATTGAAAATTTATTAAACTTTAGTATACCCTTGTCCCATATCTCTATATAAACATGGACAAAATTTGCGCCGGTACTTAGACGTTTACGTCTAAATATTTTGTGTGGTATTTTTTAAGACTGACATGATCAATCGGATGATCGATTAATTGATCGATAAATACCGCAAAAATGATTATCGTTACAGATTTGCTAAAACTCGATCATTTGATTTCTGTGGCTGTTACTTTACCGTAATTACCCTTAGTATTCAGACACCTCAACACCTTACCATACTTAAATTAATTTGTGCATTTGTGGCATCTCATCTGGGTCTACACTGTTCGCTCATGCCTGTCTGGCCAAATGCATACAGTAAAGTATAACATATGGTAAGAGCCATGCTCAATCAGGTAAAATATTACCAAATCTTCAGTGATTACTAATCGATTATCAATTACAATGGCAGCACAGATAATCGATTATTTTTTCAGTTCCGATTAGCCAGCCCTAGTATTTTTCTTATTTCTCTATGAAAACATATGATGTGGGTTCTCTGAAAACATATGATGTGGGTTCTCATCAGAAGCACCTCACATGTGAAGACTTTCAGATATATAGAAAAGGCATAAAAACATAACATAATGCTTTGATGCAATATATGTAAACAAAAGTTCTAAGTCATATTACCGGTAAGGACCATACAAGTACAATGAAGAAAACATTAACCCTTAAAGTGCTTGACACAACTGCAGCAAACAACATTTTGACTTTTTTAAAGGTCAAACACTATATGGTAATTTTCTCAGAAAAATGGAAGATAAATACAAGAGGCCCATGGGCCACGGTTCGCTCACCTGAGTGACATAGCCACTGCAGACATGATCTGCGTTATGCAACATTTTTCCAATCCTACCAGAGCAACTAATGAAAAGATCATCATTTGAGCAGTTCTTAGTTTTGAAGAAGAATATACGGGCCTGACAGTCAATGGAGCATAATCATTTGAATAAACTATCAATCACATTTCAACAGTAGGATCAATGCGAAATCTGGTGGAAATTGGCTAAGTGGTTTCTGAAGAATCATGATTTTATACATGTAAACAGCACAGTGGCAGGGAAATATAATAAATATAAACAAGATGACGGCCATCTTAGATTTCCAATCAGAACAATTTTTGGTCAAATGTCAATATACCTCCCGTCCCCGATGGCTTATGCAAAGATTCAGCCCCAAGGCATCCTCCGTTCTGGAGAAGAAGATTTTTAAAGGTTTTTACCATATATGGGCATGGCAGCCATCTTGGTCAACGAGCCATGACCATTTTAGCAATCTTTCATTCCCCAAACCTAAGGAGGCTCCATATGAAATTTGAGCAAAATTGGCCCAGAGGCTCCAGAGGAGATTTTTGATTGTGTTGGGGTTTAATGACACGTCAACCCTTGTGGGTCATTTTGTGTCGTCTCCCAGAGAAAGGGAGAAAAGAGATAGAAGAGATAGTAGAGGAGATGAAAGAGACGATTAGGGAAGAAATAGGAACAGGAATGAAAGTGAAGAAATAGAAGAAATAAAAACATTCCCCCTCTACCCTTACCTGCTACAAGGATAGCAGGCCTTGCCCAACTGTAAGCCAATTTCAGTTGGACACCCCGGTGACGTAAGATACACGACGCCATTGCCACTCCCGACCACCCCCGGCTCCAGAGGAGAAGTCGTTTGAAATTCTGAACATTTTTCCCATACAAATGCATAAGGAAGCAAAATTTACCTTACCGTAAAAAGGTCAAATGTCAATGTACGACCATTATTTTAGCAACTTTGGTAGACCTCCTGTTTCTGATGACTTATGCAAAGATTCAGCCCCAAGGCATGCTCGGTTCTGGAGAAGAAGATTTTTAAAGGTTTTTACCATATATGGGCATGGCGGCCACCTTGGTCAACGAGCTGCGACCATTTTAGCAATCTTTCATTCTCCCAACCTAAGGAGGCTCCATATGAAATTTGAGCAAAATTGGCCCAGAGGCTCCAGAGGAGAAGTCGTTTGAAATTCTGAACATTTTTCCCATACAAATGCATAAGGAAGCAAAATTTACCTTACCGTAAAAAAGTCAAATGTCAATGTACGACCATTATTTAAGCAACTTTGGTAGGCCTCCTGTTTCAGATGATATATGTAAAAGTTCAGCCATAAGGCATCCCCAGTTTTGGAGAACAAGATTTTTAAAGGTTTTTCCTATACAAATGCATAGGGAAGCAAACTTGACCTTGCCGTAAAAAGGTCAAATGTCAATATACGACCTTTATTTTAGCAATTTTGGTAGACCTCCCGTCCCTGATGACTTATGCAAAGATTCAGCCCCAAGGCATCCTCCATTCTGGAGAAGAAGATTTTTAAAGGTTTTTACCATATATGGGCATGGTGGCCATCTTGGTCAACGAGCTGCAACCATTTTAGCAATCTTTCATTCCCCCAACCTAAGGAGGCTCCATATGAAATTTGAGCAAAACTGGCCCAGAGGCTCCAGAGGAGAAGTCGTTTGATATTCTGAACATTTTCCCCATACAAATGCATAAGGAAGCAAAATTGACCCTATCGTAAAAAGGTCAAATGTCAATGTACGACCATTATTTTGGCAAATTTGGTTGACCTCCTGTTTCTGATGATATATGTAAAGGTTCAGCCATAAGGCATCCTTGGTTTTGGAGAACAAGATTTTTAAAGGTTTTTCCCATACAAATGCATAGGGACGCAAAACTTGATCTTGCCGTAAAAAGGTCAAATGTCAATATACGACCTTTATTTTAGCAATTTTGGTAGACCTCCCGTCCCTGATGACTTATGCAAAGATTCAGCCCAAGGCATCCTCAGTTCTGGAGAAGAAGATTTTTAAAGGTTTTTACCATATATGGGGATGGCGGTCATCTTGGTCAATGGACCGCGACCATTTTAGCAACTTTTCGTTCCCCCAAACTAAGGAGGCTCCATATGTAATTTGAGCAAAATTGGCTCAGGGGCTTCAGAGGAGAAGTCGTTTGAAAATGTTAACGTAGGGACGCACGGACAGACGGATGACGGACGAAAAGTGATCACAATAGCTCATCCTGAGCATAGCTTAGGTGAGCTAAAAATAGAAGATAAAAAAAAAATGATTGTTGTCTGCAAGTCTTGTTTATATGTTGAAGGGTTGACTGAAAACAACAGCTCAGAAAATTGTGTGAGACACTTACAGGGATGTAAAATTCCACTCGCCCAATGGCATTTGCAAGTAAATTTTAAGGCAGGGCAAGTGAGATTTTCAAAACTTTCTTCACTTTTTTGTCATTTTTAGCATCTAAATGAAAAATTTTGACCATAAGGATGAGGAAGTTCTGAGGGAAATTTTACACTTCTGCAATAACATACAAAACCAGGCAGCTAGCTTTCTTCTGTTTTTCTTCCCCCTTTACATTAATTTTGTAAATTATAATTAAGAACTCTTTTTGTAGGTATACCTACCATCTTCGAAAGAGAGAGCACCACTATAAACAAGAGCAGTTATTTCCCCTAAACTGAAGCCAATTGCTGTTGTACATCTCTCATGAGCCTGAAATAAAACAATATGCTTAAGCTAGTCATCATCAGAACTTCCTTTTCAAAAGGCACTGCGGTATTAAATGTCCTAAAATTTAGAACACCAAAGTTTCACCAAAATGGCTTCTGCAAGCAGTGCAGACCCAGATCAGACTGCTCCTGATGGAGCAGTCTGATCCGGGTTTACACTGTTTGCCATTCCAATAAATACTTTGGGAAATAATTGCATAAAAAGCACCGTTTAAGCCCAAAAAGTATGGAATAAGGTGTTGGAAATTTTAGGATGTTTACCATAGGTGCACAACACAGTGTACTGAGTGTAGTACACATACACGTGCACTTGCACAGATTGGTTAGTGTATTCAGTGTTTACTTTACATTCTAGTGAAACAGAAAACTTTCAGCAAACACAAAATTGTCAATATGGTTTTTGTTTACCTCCCTTTTAAAAAGAAGTCTACTCAAATAGTTCCAAATAAGGTGTTTGTTCCACCTAAACAGTATTGATACAATGTATCATTACGAAAAATCGCCTATTCAAATATATAGCAAAATTTCACCTCCAAAAATTGAAAGTTTTCAGTTAAAAACTCTGATATTTTTCATATTTTTGCTCAAAACATACATTGTGGGTACTCGTTAGAACTGCCTTGCCGAGGCGGTTCTACAGAGTTTGTTTGTGTTGAGGTTTTACGGCCTAGTCAACCCAATGGGGTCATGTCGAGCGCGGTCAGTTTACCTAACTACACGTTTACTGGGCAGGCTTAGTCCTCTAAGCGGTTAACCAGTATTGTGCACATTCTTCCACCAGAAACTGACAACTGCCCTTCTTGAATCAGCGGAAGGGAGAGAATGACCGTAAAAATATTTCACGATCAATCTCCACAAAAAGAATGTTGCCGACCTCGGCGGGGGTTGAACCTGCGACCTGGGCTCCAGTCCGACGGCGCATCCAACTGAGCCACCGAGGCCGGCTAGGTTCTAATGAGTACCCACAATCTATGTTTTTGAGCAGAAATAAGAAAAATAATGTATACCCCTGTAAACCCCAGTTTTACTATATAAAAGTGGGGCTTAAGGGGGGGTCAAAATTATATAGACCCTGTATGTTTTCGTGACGTTTTGCTTATTTCTCCATGAAAACGTGCTGTGGATATGACAGTAACACTGGCAAAGTGAAAAATCATATCGCTCTTGCATTCATTTATTATGAAAGGAAGTCATGTAGCAAATTTGGTTAAATTCCAACTAGTGGTTTACAAGGAGATTGTTTGTGTTGAGGTTTTACGGCCCAGTCAACCCAATGGGGTCATGTCGAGCGCGGTCAGTTTACCTAACCACACGTTTACTGGGCAGGCTTAGTCCTCTAAGCGGTTAACCAGTATTGTGCACATTCTTTCGCCAGAAACTGACAACTGCCCTTCTTGAATCAGCGGAAGGGAGAGAATGACCGTAGAAAATATTTCATGATCAATCTCCACGAAAGAATGTTGCCGACCTCGGCGGGGGTTGAACCCGTGACCTCCTGGTCTCCAGTCGGACGGCGCATCCAACTGAGCCACCAAGGCCGGCTCAATTGGGAGTCAGAAAATTGTTTGTTACCTTATGCTATTAACTGGAAACAATAAAAGAAGCTAAAGAACTTCACTGTGTTGTTTTTTGGTTGTTGTTTTTTTTCATCATTTCCACCACCCCTTTTCCCAAAAAAGGGAATGCAAGTCATGCTGAGCCATCTTTGGATACAGCGGTGTTAATGTAAAGAACAACCAGTGATAACATCTGGTATTACAACCTTGTCAAGTTGTGGTATCACGGTCATACGACATACCAGGTGTTCCACCGCTTGGGGAAATCAACACAGAACCTGTCTGAGAACATGTATGTAAACATCTCGTTCCAATAGAAAAAGATCATGGATCATGTTTTCTGCAATAAATGTCCAAATTCATGCATATTGCTGGCTAAAATACAGTTGCCCCACACTGAGCTGAGGGTGAGGTCAGTGCAAGCGCTACTCACCCAAATTCGCAGTTTACTCGAAATGTGAGTGAGCCAGTGGAATTTTACACCTGTTCTCCAACATATATTTAATATGATAGAAAGGAGAGCTATGCAGAAATAAAATGACGATGGTTTGGTGTTTTACATCCCTTTCAACTAAAGTCATATAAAAAAAGACAGAAGGATACCAATACATCGTGAGAATACCCAAATACTGAGGGAGAAAATTACTGCAAATGAAATGATAATGACATGCTTGTCTTCTTTGTCTGGTATGTCTTTTTTTCAGTAGTTTCTCAACTGCTGCCAAAGATGTTACAAACACAGCAGGCTGACAATGTACAGTTTGTGCAATAAAACACTGAACAAGGCAGCTGACTTCTGCTTCAATCAAGATTCAAACATAGGATCTCAAGATCTGAAATTGGAAGAACTAAGCCCTCAGCAACCTGGATGCATCTTCTGCTGAAATAAAGGAAATAAAATTGTTGATTGTGTTGGGGTTTAATTATGTGTCAACCCTTGTGGGTCATTTTGTGTCTTCTTTTGTGAGAAAGGGAGAAGAGAGATAGAAGAGATAGTAGATGAGATGAAAGAGAGGGACAGGGGAGAAAAAGGAACAGGAATGAAAGTGAAGAAACAGAGGAAATAAAAACATTCCCCATCTACCCTTACCTGCTACAAGGATAGCAGGCCTCTACTGTAAGCCAATATCAATTGGACTCCTCAGTGACATAAGATACATGACACCTTTGCCACACCCAACACCCCATTAGAAATAAAAAAAAAAGGCTTTGTTAACCTCTGGTATGTCTTCTTTTAGTTTCTCAACTGCTGCCAAAGATGTTACAAACACTGCAGGCTGACAATGTACAGTTTTATCCAATTCTTGTTTTGGACCATTTAAACAAATATTTAACAGATCATATCCCAAGATCTCACTAGCTCTGGAATATAACTCTTGTACTCCAGGGTAAGGAAGAACTTTCTGACCCATTCCTACAAACTGGCTGCCTTGTCCTGGAAACAACAAAATGGAAGTTTCTTTTGGATTAATTTCTGGTCTTGTTTGTCTCGGCAAAACATCTTTCATCATTGCATTTACAATTTTACTGTCTGATGGAAAATCAACATCTGTCCCAATATCAACAATAGCATCATCTAACACTGTATTCGCGGACTTGGGTTTTAATTTGTCCTTATAAACAGGAACAATTTCAAACTCTTCAATGTTCAAATTCTTCTCTTTTAAACGCCGTTTAATGCGTCTAGGTATGTAAATCTCTTTCTTCTCATGCTCAGCATCATTACTAATGTCAGATGAAAACGATCTCAGTTTATTTGCAGCTGGTACTGATACAACTTTGGGCAGACTCGTAAGTGCACTGTGAAATGACTGCAAATGACAAACGCTAAATCTGCTTCTTATGCTGTTCATTTTTGGGTAAAAAACGACAAAAAAACGTCTTCAACTGTCAAAATTTTGACAACCATGCGTGTTTTTATCATAAATCGATCGGCATGCCATGAATGCTTCATTTACTGATAAGCGTCCGTCCGATCCAAACTATTGTCGTAATTTTTTACTATTCATTTATAAGTCGTGTTTTGCCGACGCACAACCTTTGGTAACGTCTTTCTCAGGCGTTAAAAATAAACTAACAAACTGATCGTCTGTGTAAATTTACCCTTGAGACCCCCCAGCACCTTAGGAAATTAACGATAGTTTCACACGACAATGCGGTTATTAAATTTGGTAAATTTGCTACCAACCGATGAGATACATAAGTATCTAAATATCCCGAAACTTTTGTTAAAATCGAAATTTTGGTTAGGAAGAAAATTCATTTTATTGTGGCGCGGTTGTCGGTTTCCTCTTCCTCTTGGTATCTGGGAAGGGCTGCGGTTTGTGATTGTGGCACTCCCTGGACTTTTCTCTTACCTTTTTTTTTCTAGTGATAATATTTTTCTCAAAAAAAAAAAAGGTTTTTGTTTTCTAGGGAAAAATAAGAAAATATTTCAAAATGTCGTCTGGTGAATTTTTTACCTAGAGTGCTAAGCGACACTTTTCAGCAGATGACATTCGAAATATTTTTTTCTTATTTTTCCCATTTCATGCAAATTGTCTCAGAAAATGGTGACAATTTGCATGAATTGTAAACTTCTGTTTTCTGGAATAAATACGAAAAGTATCATCGTAATATGTTATCTGCTAAAGTTGCCCAGACAGTGCTAAGCATCAATTTTCAGCAAATGATATTTTGAATTCTGTTTGTTTGTTTTTTTGTGTGTTTTTTTTTTTTTTTTTTTGTGTGTGTTTTTTTTTTTTTTTTTTTTTTTTTTTTTTTTTTTTTTCCAGAAACTAGATTTGATATTTCATGCAAATTGTCTCCAATTTGTATGAAATGTCAAATTCTGTTTTCTGGTTTTTTCTATAACTTAAGATATTTATTGCCATTTCGACGCATACCTGTACGGTACTTGTTTTCTGTTGCGGTAGGAGGTTAATACCGATGCGCCACAATAAAAGTTAATTTTCTTCTTAACCTTAGTTTTGATTTTAACAAAAAAAAAATCAGGATATTTAGATACTTATGTATCTCTTCGGTTGGTAGCAACTAAATTTACCAAATTTAGTAACTATATTATCGTGCAAAACTACACGTTGATTTCCGTAAGGGGTTCGGGGGATCGGGATTCGGGGTAGGGGCGGTGGTTCCGGTGTTAATCTTACCTCAGAGAGTCTTACTCTTTGTTGCTTTGTGGTTTATTCTACGAGACGATTTGTTTTATGTCTTGCCTTGTGTATTTTGTTTTTGTGTTTTTTTTTTCTGTCCTTTTAGCATTGCGATTACTTCGCTTGAGGAAGAGAGAATTAGTCTTGATGCTTTTTGTACGTCTGTTCGATTTGCGCTTGTTCGGTTTTGTCTGTTTCCTCTTCCTCTTGGTGTCTGGGAAGGGCTGCGGTTTGTGATTGTGGCACTCCCTGGACTTTTCTGTTTTTCATAGCTGATCAGGTGAAACTTCGGAGTGAGGTCCACAAGGGACCGTTCTTGTTCATTATTGTTCTATCTGTACATTAATAATATTTCCACAGACACAGATTCAGAAATAAGACTTTTCGCAGATGACTGTATTTGCTATCGTGAAATCAGAGACACAGAGGACTCATTGAAACTTCAGAAAGGTAGATTAGGATGTCGGGCCAGTAAATGGAGTATGACATTTCAGCTAGTCAAATGCAATATAATGCAGATAACAAGGAAGAGAACAAATAAGATTGCGGCTTCTTACATTTTAGAGGGTATGGTCCTGGAAAACGTGGATTCTATTAAACACTAGTGTAGTCG